>OZ038379.1:185466494-185897096 GCA_964036045.1 Eutreptiella sp. 'Long Island Sound 2002' | reverse complement strand
CAGCAAATGTTGCGAGGAGACAAAAACGAAGAGCAAGAAATTCCGCATCCGATCCTCAGAAGTACCGCGCGTTTTGGAGCCCCTAAAATCGAGTTATGGCCATTTTAGTCACCCGGCTGGCCACGGCCGTTTCAAGCCGAAAAACACCCAAACTGGCAATAAATCGCGATTTTCCGGGGCTACGTGCATTTTCAGCAAATGGTGCGAGAGGCAAAAACGAAGAGCAAGAAATTCCGCATCCGGTGGGCAAAAGTACCGCGCGTTTTGGAGCCCCTAAATCGGGTTATGGCCTTTTTAGTCACCCGGCTGGCCACGGCCGTTTCAAGCCGAAAAACACCCAAACTAGCAATAAATCACAATTTCCCGGGCTAACGGCATTTTCAGCAAAAGTTGCGAAAGACAAAAACGAAAAGCAAGAAATTCCGCATCCGATGGTCAAAAGTACCGCGCGTTTTGGAGCCCCTAAATTCCAGTTATGGCCATTTTAGTCACCCGGCTGGCCACGGCCGTTTCAAGCCGAAAAACACCCAAAATGGCAATAAATCGCAATTTCCCGGGGCTAACGTGCATTTTCAGCATGTTGCGAGAGGCGAAAACGAAGAGCAAGAAATTCCGCATCCGGTGGTCAAAAGTACCGCGCTTTTTGGAGCCCCTAAAATCGGGTTATGGCCTTTTTAGTCACCCGGCTGGCCACGGCCGTTTCAAGCCGAAAAACACCCAAACTGGCAATAAAGGGCAATTTCCCGGGGGCTACGTGCATTTTCAGCAAAATGTTGCGAGAGACAAAAACGAAGAGCAAGAAATTCCGCATCCGATGGTCAAAAGTACCGCGCTTTTTGGAGCCCCTAAAATCGGGTTATGGCCATTTTAGTCACCCGGCTGGCCACGGCCGTTTCAAGCCGAAAAACACCCAAACTGGCAATAAATCGCAATTTCCCGGGGCTAACGTGCATTCTCAGCAAATGTTGCGAGAGACAAAAACGAAGAGCAAGAAATTCCGCATCCGATGGTCAAAAGTACCGCGCGTTTTGGAGCCCCTAAATTCGAGTTATGGCCATTTTAGTCACCCGGCTGGCCACGGCCGTTTCAAGCCGAAAAAACACCCAAAATGGCAATAAATCGCAATTTCCCGGGGCTAACGTGCATTTTCAGCATGTTGCGAGAGGCAAAAACGAAGAGCAAGAAATTCCGCATCCGGTGGTCAAAAGTACCGCGCTTTTTGGAGCCCCTAAAATCGGGTTATGGCCTTTTTAGTCACCCGGCTGGCCGCGGCCGTTTCAAGCCGAAAACACCCAAAATGGCAATAAATCGCAATTTCCCGGGGCTAACGTGCATTTTCAGCAAATGTTGCGACAGACAAAAACGAAGAGCAAGAAATTCCGCATCCGATGGTCAAAAGTACCGCGCTTTTTGGAGCCCCTAAAATCGGGTTATGGCCATTTTAGTCACCCGGCTGGCCACGGCCGTTTCAAGCCGAAAAACACCCAAACTGGCAATAAATCGCAATTTCCCGGGGCTAACGTGCATTCTCAGCAAATGTTGCGAGAGACAAAACGAAGAGCAAGAAATTCCGCATCCGATGGTCAAAAGTACCGCGCGTTTTGGAGCCCCTAAATTCGAGTTATGGCCATTTTAGTCACCCGGCTGGCCACGGCCGTTTCAAGCCGAAAAACACCCAAAATGGCAATAAATCGCAATTTCCCGGGCTAACGTGCATTTTCAGCATGTTGCGAGAGGCAAAAACGAAGAGCAAGAAATTCCGCATCCGATGGTCAAAAGTACCGCGCGTTTTGGAGCCCCTAAAACCGGGTTATGGCCTTTTTAGTCACCCGCCTGGCCACGGCCGTTTCAAGCCGAAAAACACCCAAACTGGCAATAAAGGGCAATTTCCCGGGGCTACGTGCATTTTCAGCAAATGTTGCGAGAGACAAAAACGAAGAGCAAGAAATTCCGCATCCGGTGGTCAAAAGTACCGCGCGTTTTGGAGCCCCTAAATTCGAGTTATGGCCATGTTAGTCACCCGGCTGGCCACGGCCGTTTCAAGCCGAAAAACACCCAAAATGGCAATAAATCGCAATTTCCCGGGGCTACGTGCATTTTCAGCAAATGTTGCGAGAGACAAAAACGAAGAGCAAGAAATTCCGCATCGATCCTCAGAAGTACCGCGCGTTTTGGAGCCCCTAAAATCGAGTTATGGCCATTTTAGTCACCCGGCTGGCCACGGCCGTTTCAAGCCGAAAAACACCCAAACTGGCAATAAATCGCGATTTTCCGGGGCTACGTGCATTTTCAGCAAATGTTGCGAGAGGCAAAAACGAAGAGCAAGAAATTCCGCATCCGGTGGGCAAAAGTACCGCGCGTTTGGAGCCCCGAAATTCGAGTTTGGCCATTTTAGTCACCCGGCTGGCCACGGCCGTTTCAAGCCGAAAAACACCCCAAAATGGCAATAAATCGCAATTTCCCGGGGCTAGCGTGCATTTTCAGCATGTTGCGAGAGGCAAAAACGAAGAGCAAGAAATTCGCATCCGGTGGTCAAAAGTACCGCGCGTTTTGGAGCCCCTAAATTCGAGTTATGGCCATGTTAGTCACCCGGCTGGCCACGGCCGTTTCAAGCCGAAAAACACCCAAAATGGCAATAAATCGCAATTTCCCGGGGCTACGTGCATTTTCAGCAAATGTTGCGAGAGACAAAAACGAAGAGCAAGAAATTCCGCATCCGATCCTCAGAAGTACCGCGCGTTTTGGAGCCCCTAAAATCGAGTTATGGCCATTTTAGTCACCCGGCTGGCCACGGCCGTTTCAAGCCGAAAAACACCCAAACTGGCAATAAATCGCGATTTTCCGGGGCTACGTGCATTTTCAGCAAATGGTGCGAGAGGCAAAAAACGAAGAGCAAGAAATTCCGCATCCGGTGGGCAAAAGTACCGCGCGTTTTGGAGCCCCTAAATCGGGTTATGGCCTTTTTAGTCACCCGGCTGGCCACGGCCGTTTCAAGCCGAAAAACACCCAAACTAGCAATAAATCACAATTTCCCGGGGCTAACGGCATTTTCAGCAAATGTTGCGAAAGACAAAAACGAAAAGCAAGAAATTCCGCATCCGATGGTCAAAAGTACCGCGCGTTTTTGGAGCCCCTAAATTCCAGTTATGGCCATTTTAGTCACCCGGCTGGCCACGGCCGTTTCAAGCCGAAAAACACCCAAAATGGCAATAAATCGCAATTTCCCGGGGCTAACGTGCATTTTCAGCATGTTGCGAGAGACAAAAACGAAGAGCAAGAAATTCCGCATCCGATGGTCAAAAGTACCGCGCGTTTTGGAGCCCCTAAAACCGGGTTATGGCCTTTTTAGTCACCCGGCTGGCCACGGCCGTTTCAAGCCGAAAAACACCCAAACTGGCAATAAAGGGCAATTTCCCGGGGCTACGTGCATTTTCAGCAAATGTTGCGAGAGACAAAAACGAAGAGCAAGAAATTCCGCATCCGATGGTCAAAAGTACCGCGCTTTTTGGAGCCCCTAAAATCGGGTTATGGCCATTTTAGTCACCCGGCTGGCCACGGCCGTTTCAAGCCGAAAAACACCCAAACTGGCAATAAATCGCAATTTCCCGGGGCTAACGTGCATTCTCAGCAAATGTTGCGAGAGACAAAAACGAAGAGCAAGAAATTCCGCATCCGATGGTCAAAAGTACCGCGCGTTTTGGAGCCCCTAAATTCGAGTTATGGCCATTTTAGTCACCCGGCTGGCCACGGCCGTTTCAAGCCGAAAAAACACCCAAAATGGCAATAAATCGCAATTTCCCGGGGCTAACGTGCATTTTCAGCATGTTGCGAGAGGCAAAAACGAAGAGCAAGAAATTCCGCATCCGGTGGTCAAAAGTACCGCGCTTTTTGGAGCCCCTAAAATCGGGTTATGGCCTTTTTAGTCACCCGGCTGGCCGCGGCCGTTTCAAGCCGAAAAACACCCAAAATGGCAATAAATCGCAATTTCCCGGGGCTAACGTGCATTTTCAGCAAATGTTGCGACAGACAAAAACGAAGAGCAAGAAATTCCGCATCCGATGGTCAAAAGTACCGCGCTTTTTGGAGCCCCTAAAATCGGGTTATGGCCATTTTAGTCACCCGGCTGGCCACGGCCGTTTCAAGCCGAAAAACACCCAAACTGGCAATAAATCGCAATTTCCCGGGGCTAACGTGCATTCTCAGCAAATGTTGCGAGAGACAAAAACGAAGAGCAAGAAATTCCGCATCCGATGGTCAAAAGTACCGCGCGTTTTGGAGCCCCTAAATTCGAGTTATGGCCATTTTAGTCACCCGGCTGGCCACGGCCGTTTCAAGCCGAAAAAACACCCAAAATGGCAATAAATCGCAATTTCCCGGGGCTAACGTGCATTTTCAGCATGTTGCGAGAGGCAAAAACGAAGAGCAAGAAATTCCGCATCCGGTGGTCAAAAGTACCGCGCTTTTTGGAGCCCCTAAAATCGGGTTATGGCCTTTTTAGTCACCCCGGCTGGCCGCGGCCGTTTCAAGCCGAAAAACACCCAAAATGGCAATAAATCGCAATTTCCCGGGGCTAACGTGCATTTTCAGCAAATGTTGCGAGAGACAAAAACGAAGAGCAAGAAATTCCGCATCCGGTGGTCAAAAGTACCGCGCGTTTTGGAGCCCCTAAATTCGAGTTATGGCCATGTTAGTCACCCGGCTGGCCACGGCCGTTTCAAGCCGAAAAACACCCAAAATGGCAATAAATCGCGATTTCCCGGGGCTACGTGCATTTTCAGCAAATGTTGCGAGAGACAAAAACGAAGAGCAAGAAATTCCGCATCCGATGGTCAAAAGTACCGCGCGTTTTGGAGCCCTAAAACCGGGTTATGGCCTTTTTAGTCACCCGCCTGGCCACGGCCGTTTCAAGCCGAAAAACACCCAAACTGGCAATAAAGGGCAATTTCCCGGGGCTACGTGCATTTTCAGCAAATGTTGCGCGAGACAAAAACGAAGAGCAAGAAATTCCGCATCCGATGGTCAAAAGTACCGCGCTTTTTGGAGCCCTAAAATCGGGTTATGGCCATTTTAGTCACCCGGCTGGCCACGGCCGTTTCAAGCCGAAAAACACCCAAACTGGCAATAAATCGCAATTTCCCGGGGCTAACGTGCATTCTCAGCAAATGTTGCGAGAGACAAAAACGAAGAGCAAGAAATTCCGCATCCGATGGTCAAAAGTACCGCGCGTTTTGGAGCCCCTAAATTCGAGTTATGGCCATTTTAGTCACCCGGCTGGCCACGGCCGTTTCAAGCCGAAAAAACACCCAAAATGGCAATAAATCGCAATTTCCCGGGGCTAACGTGCATTTTCAGCAAATGTTGCGAGAGGCAAAACGAAGAGCAAGAAATTCCGCATCCGGTGGTCAAAAGTACCGCGCGTTTTGGAGCCCCGAAATTCGAGTTATGGCCATTTTAGTCACCCGGCTGGCCACGGCCGTTTCAAGCCGAAAAACACCCAAAATGGCAATAAATCGCAATTTCCCGGGGCTAACGTGCATTTTCAGCATGTTGCGAGAGGCAAAAACGAAGAGCAAGAAATTCCGCATCCGGTGGTCAAAAGTACCGCGCGTTTTGGAGCCCCTAAATTCGAGTTATGGCCATGTTAGTCACCCGGCTGGCCACGGCCGTTTCAAGCCGAAAAACACCCAAAATGGCAATAAATCGCAATTTCCCGGGGCTACGTGCATTTTCAGCAAATGTTGCGAGAGACAAAAACGAAGAGCAAGAAATTCCGCATCCGATCCTCAGAAGTACCGCGCGTTTTGGAGCCCCTAAAATCGAGTTATGGCCATTTTAGTCACCCGGCTGGCCACGGCCGTTTCAAGCCGAAAAACACCCAAACTGGCAATAAATCGCGATTTTCCGGGGCTACGTGCATTTTCAGCAAATGGTGCGAGAGGCAAAAACGAAGAGCAAGAAATTCCGCATCCGGTGGGCAAAAGTACCGCGCGTTTTGGAGCCCCGAAATTCGAGTTATGGCCATTTTAGTCACCCGGCTGGCCACGGCCGTTTCAAGCCGAAAAACACCCAAAATGGCAATAAATCGCAATTTCCCGGGGCTAACGTGCATTTTCAGCATGTTGCGAGAGGCAAAAACGAAGAGCAAGAAATTCCGCATCCGGTGGTCAAAAGTACCGCGCGTTTTGGAGCCCCTAAATTCGAGTTATGGCCATGTTAGTCACCCGGCTGGCCACGGCCGTTTCAAGCCGAAAAACACCCAAAATGGCAATAAATCGCAATTTCCCGGGGCTACGTGCATTTTCAGCAAATGTTGCGAGAGACAAAAACGAAGAGCAAGAAATTCCGCATCCGATCCTCAGAAGTACCGCGCGTTTTGGAGCCCCTAAAATCGAGTTATGGCCATTTTAGTCACCCGGCTGGCCACGGCCGTTTCAAGCCGAAAAACACCCAAACTGGCAATAAATCGCGATTTTCCGGGGCTACGTGCATTTTCAGCAAATGGTGCGAGAGGCAAAAACGAAGAGCAAGAAATTCCGCATCCGGTGGGCAAAAGTACCGCGCGTTTTGGAGCCCCTAAATCGGGTTATGGCCTTTTTAGTCACCCGGCTGGCCACGGCCGTTTCAAGCCGAAAAACACCCAAACTAGCAATAAATCACAATTTCCCGGGGCTAACGGCATTTTCAGCAAAAGTTGCGAAAGACAAAAACGAAAAGCAAGAAATTCCGCATCCGATGGTCAAAAGTACCGCGCGTTTTGGAGCCCCTAAATTCCAGTTATGGCCATTTTAGTCACCCGGCTGGCCACGGCCGTTTCAAGCCGAAAAACACCCAAAATGGCAATAAATCGCAATTTCCCGGGGCTAACGTGCATTTTCAGCATGTTGCGAGAGGCGAAAACGAAGAGCAAGAAATTCCGCATCCGGTGGTCAAAAGTACCGCGCTTTTTGGAGCCCCTAAAATCGGGTTATGGCCTTTTTAGTCACCCGGCTGGCCACGGCCGTTTCAAGCCGAAAAACACCCAAAATGGCAATAAATCACAATTTCCCGGGGCTAACGGCATTTTCAGCAAATGTTGCGAGAGACAAAAACGAAGAGCAAGAAATTCCGCATCCGATGGTCAAAAGTACCGCGCGTTTTGGAGCCCCTAAATTGGAGTTATGGCCATGTTAGTCACCCGGCTGGCCACGGCCGTTTCAAGCCGAAAAACACCCAAAATGGCAATAAATCGCGATTTCGCGGGGCTACGTGCATTTTCAGCAAATATTGCGAGAGACAAAAACGAAGAGCAAGAAATTCCGCATCCGATGGTCAAAAGTACCGCGCGTTTTGGAGCCCCTAAATTCGAGTTATGGCCATTTTAGTCACCCGGCTGGCCACGGCCGTTTCAAGCCGAAAAACACCCAAAATGGCAATAAATCGCGATTTTCCGGGGCTACGTGCATTTTCAGCAAATGGTGCGAGAGGCAAAAACGAAGAGCAAGAAATTCCGCATCTGGTGGTCAAAAGTACCGCGCGTTTTGGAGCCCCTAAATCGAGTTATAGCCTTTTTAGTCACCCGGCTGGCCACGGCCGTTTCAAGCCGAAAAACACCCAAACTAGCAATAAATCACAATTTCCCGGGGCTAATTGCATTTTCAGCAAATGTTGCGAGAGACAAAAACGAAGAGCAAGAAATTCCGCATCCGATGGTCAAAAGTACCGCGCGTTTTGGAGCCCCTAAATTCGAGTTATGGCCATTTTAGTCACCCGGCTGGCCACGGCCGTTTCAAGCCGAAAAACACCCAAAATGGCAATAAATCGCGATTTTCCGGGGCTACGTGCATTTTCAGCAAATGGTGCGAGAGGCAAAAACGAAGAGCAAGAAATTCCGCATCCGATGGTCAAAAGTACCGCGTGTTTTGGACCCCCTAAATTCCAGTTATGGCCTTTTTAGTCACCCGGCTGGCCACGGCCATTTCAAGCCGAAAAACACACTCAAACTGGCAATAAATCGCAATTTCCCAGGGCTAACGTGCATTTTCAGCAAATGTTGCGAGAGGCAAAAACGAAGAGCAGGAAATTCCGCATCCGATGGTCAAAACTACCGCGCGTTTTGGACCCCCTAAATCGGGTTATGACATTTTTAGTCACCCGGCTGGCCACGGCCATTTCAAGCCGAAAAACACCCAAACTGGCAATAAATCGCAATTTCCCGGGGCTAACGTGCATTTTCAGCAAATGTTGCGAGAGGCAAAAACGAAGAGCAAGAAATTCCGCATCCGGTGGGCAAAAGTACCGCGCGTTTTGGAGCCCCTAAATTCGAGTTATGGCCATGTTAGTCACCCGGCTGGCCACGGCCGTTTCAAGCCGAAAAACACCCAAAATGGCAATAAATCGCAATTTCCCGGGGCTAATTGCATTTTCAGCAAATGTTGCGAGAGACAAAAACGAAGCGCAAGAAATTCCGCATCTGATGGTCAAAAGTACCGCGCGTTTTGGACCCCCTCAATTCCAGTTATGGCCATTTTAGTCACCCGGCTGGCCACGGCCGTTTCAAGCCGAAAAACACCCAAACTGGCAATAAATCGCGATTTCCCGGGGCTACGTGCATTTTCAGCAAATGTTGCGAGAGGCCAAAACGAAGAGCAAGAAAGTCCGCATCCGATGGTCAAAAGTACCGCGCGTTTTGGAGACATTAAGTTCCAGTTATGGCCATCTTAGTCGCCCGGCTGGCCACGGCCGTTTCAGGCCGAAAAACACCCAAAATGGCAATAAATCGCAATTTCGGGGGGCTACGTGCAAATGTTGTTTCAGCAAATGTTGCGAGAGGCAAAAACGAAGAGCAAGAAATTGCGCATCCGATTGTAAAAGGTACCGCGCGTTTTGGAGCCCCTAAAATCGGGTTATGGCCATTTTAGTCACCCGGCTGGCCACGGCCGTTTCAAGCCGAAAAACACCCAAACTGGCAATAAATCACAATTTCCCGGGGCTAACGTGCATTTTCAGCAAATGTTGCGAGAGACAAAAACGAAGAGCAAGAAATTCCGCATCCGATGGTCAAAAATACCGCGCGTTTTGGAGCCCCGAAATTCGAGTTATGGCCTTTTTAGTCACCCGGCTGGCCACGGCCGTTTCAAGCCGAAAAACACCCAAACTGGCAATAAATCGCAATTTCCCGGGGCTAATTGCATTTTCAGCAAATGTTGCGAGAGATAAAAACGAAGAGCAAGAAATTCCGCATCCGATGGTCAAAAGTACCGCGCGTTTTGGACCCCCTAAATTCGAGTTATGGCCATTTCAGTCACCCGGCTGGCCACGGCCGTTTCAAGCCGGAAAACACCCAAAATCGCCATAAATCGCGATTTCCCGGGGCTACGTGCATTTTCAGCAAATGTTGCGTGAGGAAAAACGAAGAGCAAGAAATTCCGCATCCGATTGTCAAAAGTACCCCGCGTTTTGGACCCCCTAAATCGGGTTATGGCCTTTTTAGTCACCCGGCTGGCCACGGCCGTTTCAAGCCGAAAAATACCCAAAATGGCAATAAATCGCAATTTCCCGGGGCTAACGTGCACTTTCAGCAAATGTTGCGCGAGACAAAAACGAAGAGCAAGAAATTCCGCATCTGATGGTCGAAAGTACCGCGCGTTTTGGAGCCCCTAAATTCGAGTTATGGCCATTTTAGTCACCCGGCTGGCCACGGCCATTTCAAGCCGAAAAACACCCAAAATGGCAGTAAATCGCAATTTCCCGGGGCTAACGTGCATTTTCAGCAAATGTTGCGAGAGACAAAAACGAAGCGCAAGAAATTCCGCATCCGATGGTCAAAAGTACCGCGCGTTTTGGACCCCCTAAATTCCAGTTATGGCCTTTTTAGTCACCCGGCTGGCCACGGCCGTTTCAAGCCGAAAAACACCCAAACTGGCAATAAATCGCGATTTCCCGGGGCTACGTGCATTTTCAGCAAATGTTGCGAGAGGCCAAAACGAAGAGCAAGAAAGTCCGCATCCGATGGTCAAAAGTACCGCGCGTTTTGGAGACATTAAGTTCCAGTTATGGCCATCTTAGTCGCCCGGCTGGCCACGGCCGTTTCAGGCCGAAAAACACCCAAAATGGCAATAAATCGCAATTTCGGGGGGCTACGTGCAAATGTTGTTTCAGCAAATGTTGCGAGAGGCAAAAACGAAGAGCAAGAAATTCCGCATCCGATTGTAAAAAGTACCGCGCGTTTTGGAGCCCCTAAATCGAGTTATGGCCATTTTAGTCACCCGGCTGGCCACGGCCGTTTCAAGCCGAAAAATACCCAAAATGGCAATAAATCGCAATTTCCCGGGGCTAACGTGCACTTTCAGCAAATGTTGCGCGAGACAAAAACGAAGAGCAAGAAATTCCGCATCCGATGGTCGAATGTACCGCGCGTTTTGGAGCCCCTAAATTCGAGTTATGGCCATTTTAGTCACCCGGCTGGCCACGGCCATTTCAAGCCGAAAAACACCCAAACTGGCAGTAAATCGCAATTTCCCGGGGCTAACGTGCATTCTCAGCAAATGTTGCGAGAGACAAAAACGAAGAGCAAGAAATTCCGCATCCGATGGTCAAAAGTACCGCGCGTTTTGGACCCCCTAAATTCCAGTTATGGCCTTTTTAGTCACCCGGCTGGCCACGGCCGTTTCAAGCCGAAAAACACCCAAACTGGCAATAAATCGCAATTTCCCGGGGCTACGTGCATTTTCAGCAAATGTTGCGAGAGGCCAAAACGAAGAGCAAGAAAGTCCGCATCCGATGGTCGAAAGTACCGCGCGTTTTGGAGACATTAAGTTCCAGTTATGGCCATCTTAGTCGCCCGGCTGGCCACGGCCGTTTCAGGCCGAAAAACACCCAAAATGGCAATAAATCGCAATTTCGGGGGGCTACGTGCAAATGTTGTTTCAGCAAATGTTGCGAGAGGCAAAAACGAAGAGCAAGAAATTCCGCATCCGATGGTCAAAAGTACCGCGCGTTTTGGAGCCCCTAAATCGAGTTATGGCCATTTTAGTCACCCGGCTGGCCACGGCCGTTTCAAGCCGAAAAACACCCAAACTGGCAATAAATCACAATTTCCCGGGGCTAACGTGCATTTTCAGCAAATGTTGCGAGAGACAAAAACGAAGAGCAAGAAATTCCGCATCCGATGGTCAAAAATACCGCGCGTTTTGGAGCCCCGAAATTCGAGTTATGGCCTTTTTAGTCACCCGGCTGGCCACGGCCGTTTCAAGCCGAAAAACACCCAAACTGGCAATAAATCGCAATTTCCCGGGGCTAATTGCATTTTCAGCAAATGTTGCGAGAGATAAAAACGAAGAGCAAGAAATTCCGCATCCGATGGTCAAAAGTACCGCGCGTTTTGGACCCCCTAAATTCGAGTTATGGCCATTTCAGTCACCCGGCTGGCCACGGCCGTTTCAAGCCGGAAAACACCCAAAATCGCCATAAATCGCGATTTCCCGGGGCTACGTGCATTTTCAGCAAATGTTGCGTGAGGCAAAAACGAAGAGCAAGAAATTCCGCATCCGATTGTCAAAAGTACCCCGCGTTTTGGACCCCCTAAATCGGGTTATGGCCTTTTTAGTCACCCGGCTGGCCACGGCCGTTTCAAGCCGAAAAACACCCAAAATGGCAATAAATCGCAATTTCCCGGGGCTAACGTGCACTTTCAGCAAATGTTGCGAGAGACAAAAACGAAGAGCAAGAAATTCCGCATCCGATGGTCGAAAGTACCGCGCGTTTTGGACCCCCTAAATTCGAGTTATGGCCATTTTAGTCACCCGGCTGGCCACGGCCGTTTCAAGCCGAAAAACACCCAAACTGACAGTAAATCGCAATTTCCCGGGGCTAACGTGCATTTTCAGCAAATGTTGCGAGAGGCAAAAACGAAGAGCAAGAAATTCCGCATCCGATGGTCAAAAGTACCGCGCTTTTTGGAGCCCGTAAAATCGGGTTATGGCCCTTTTAGTCACCCGGCTGGCCACGGCCGTTTCAAGCCGAAAAACACCCAAAATGGCAATAAATCGCAATTTCCCGGCGCTAACGTGCATTTTCAGCAAATGTTGCGAGAGGCAAAAACGAAGAGCAAGAAATTCCGCATCCGATGGTCAAAAGTACCGCGCTTTTTGGAGCCCCTAAATTCGAGTTATGGCCATGTTAGTCACCCGGCTGGCCACGGCCATTTCAAGCCGAAAAACACCCAAACTGGCAATAAATCGCGATTTCCCGGGGCTACGTGCATTTTCAGCAAATGTTGCGAGAGGCAAAAACGAAGAGCAAGAAATTCCGCATCCGATGGTCAAAAGTACCCCGCGTTTTGGACCCCCTAAAATCGGGTTATGGCCTTTTTAGTCACCCGGCTGGCCACGGCCGTTTCAAGCCGAAAAACACCCAAACTGGCAATAAATCGCAATTTCCGGGGCTACGTGCATTTTCAGCAAATGTTGCCAGAGACAAAAACGAAGAGCAAGAAATTCCGCATCCGATGGTCAGAAGTGCCGCGCGTTTTGGAGCCCCTAAATTCGAGTTATGGCCATTTTAGTCACCCGGCTGGCCACGGCCGTTTCAAGCCGAAAAACACCCAAAATGGCAATAAATCGCAATTTCCCGGAGCTAACGTGCATTTTCAGCAAATGTTGCGAGAGACAAAAACGAAGAGCAAGAAATTCCGCATCCGATGGTCAAAACTACCGCGCGTTTTGGAGCCCCTAAATCGAGTTATGGCCATTTTAGTCACCCGGCTGGCCACGGCCATTTCAAGCCGAAAAACACCCAAACTGGCAATAAAGGGCAATTTCCCGGGGCTACGTGCATTTTCAGCAAATGTTGCGAGAGACAAAAACGAAGAGCAAGAAATTCCGCATCCGATGGTCGAAAGTACCGCGCGTTTTGGAGCCCGTAAATCGGGTTATGGCCATTTTAGTCACCCGGCTGGCCACGGCCGTTTCAAGCCGAAAAACACCCAAAATGGCAATAAATCGCAATTTCCCGGGGCTAATTGCATTTTCAGCAAATGTTGCAAGAGACAAAAACGAAGAGCAAGAAATTCCGCATCCGATGGTCAAAAGTACCGCGCGTTTTGGACCCCCTAAATTCCAGTTATGGCCATTTCAGTCACCCGGCTGGCCACGGCCGTTTCAAGCCGAAAAACACCCAAACTGGCAATAAATCGCGATTTCCCGGGGCTACGTGCATTTTCAGCAAATGTTGCGAGAGACAAAAACGAAGAGCAAGAAATTCCGCATCCAATGGTTAAAAGTACCACGCGTTTTGGAGCCCCTAAATTCCAGTTATGGCCATTTTAGTCACCCGGCTGGCCACGGCCGTTTCAAGCCGAAAAACACCCAAACTGGCAATAAATCGCAATTTCCCGGGGCTAACGTGCATTTTCAGCAAATGTTGCGAGAGGCAAAAATGAAGAGCAAGAAATTCCGCATCCGATGGTCAGAAGTGCCGCGCGTTTTGGAGCCCCTAAATCGGGTTATGGCCTTTTTAGTCACCCGGCTGGCCACGGCCGTTTCAAGCCGAAAAACACCCAAACTGGCAATAAAGGGCAATTTCCTGGGGCTAACGTGCATTTTCAGCAAATGTTGCGAGAGACAAAAACGAAGAGCAAGAAATTCCGCATCCGATGGTCAGAAGTGCCGCGCGTTTTGGAGCCCCTAAATTCCAGTTTTGGCCATTTTAGTCACCCGGCTGGCCACGGGCGTTTCAAGCCGAAAAACACCCAAACTGGCAATAAATCGCGATTTCCCGGGCCTACGTGCATTTTCAGCAAATGTTGCGAGAGACAAAAACGAAGAGCAAGAAATTCCGCATCCGATGGTCAAAAGTGCCGCGCGTTTTGGAGCCCCTAAATTCGAGTTATGGCCATTTTAGTCAGGAACGCAGTGTCATAGGCGCTAGGGTACCTGTGACCCCACGAGACCGGGGGGGATGCTGCGAGGGATAAGGAGAGTAACTTTACGCTGGAGTTTGGAGCACGCCCAAGTACCTTACCTTACCTTGCCTTACCCCCCTCACCACCAGAACTCAGTAGGAACGTGCCGCGTCCAGCGTGTGGCTCAGTAGGACCCTGCTCCATCGGATCATGTCTGAGCGGGCAGACCCTAGTGGCAAGTCTGCTCCTGATCACACGAGCCAACGCCGCACGGGAACCCCCCCCCCCCCCCAGCAAGACGCGTGCGGGACACCGGGATTCGACCCTTCCTAAGGCCTCACCCCACCCAGGGTGCCTTGCAGCCGGGGCCAGACTCGACGGCGCCGCACCCCATCGCGCACCAGAAGTCGAGGCCGGCACCCCCCCCCCCTCGCCAGCTCCCTTTGCCAGCTGCAGCGGCTGACCACAGGTCAAACACCGCTGGCAGTTGGCTTGCTGCCCCCCCCCCCCCCCCCCCACCCCCGAACGCCATATGCCGCAGCCACTGGGGCGGATGTGCCGTGTGCGCGTCAGCGGCGCCCAGTAGCTGGCGTACCGGGGGTTGCGCTGGCTGTTGCAGGGGTCGTTTGATTGTTTTCGCTGTCCCCACACCTCCGGCCTCAGGCCGTCCACAACCTGCGTCGCTGCGTTTCCGTGTGCGTGAGGCCCAGGTGCCCTGCTCCTCCACGCGTTGTCCCGACCGTCCACCACGTAGCCCCCCCCCCCCCCCGTGACACGGAACCCGCGCATCGCAGGGTGGCGCTGCCCGAGGGACACGAGCGCGTTGCGTTCGTTCCGGTGGGCGGGCCGGTTACGTATGCCCTTGCCAGGGTCCGGGCGCAAAGAGGAGCGCGTCCGTCTGGCGCTGCCGCCCGGCGGAGGCTCCTGGTCGCAGCGCGCGCGCGCGCATCGGCCACAGCATCCCGCGTCCTGCGGTGGCCCCCCATTGCCAGCCGCGGTGCACGAACGGGTGCGAACCGGCAATGCCGGCGAACAACAGTGTGCCCTGGAAGGGTGCTGTCCTGCCAGCCTCTGCTGGCGTGCACAAGGGGGGGGAGGTGGTGCACCGCGGGGGCACCGCGCTCGGGCACCCCAAAAAGACTCACGGCCGGCCCCATTTCTCGTCGGGTGCACGTGCACCAGCTTTGCCTCGTCTGTGTGGAGCACGACAAAGACCCTCCGACTGTTGCTGTCACCAATGAAGGCCGTCTAAACCGCGCCCACCTACACCTTGGGTGGGGGATCACAGTGCAGCCAAAATTGCCAAATCCCTCAGCAATAGCCCGAGTCCCCCACTGCACGACAGATTACCCAAGCTTGCCCACAGACGAAGCACAAACACGATCTTACAGTCTCGGGCTTGCACTGCTGCGGCGACGTAGGATGGCTGTTCGCCGCAGCACAAACGTGCTGCACTGTGTGCACCTTCAGAACGCACACTTTCAACACCTCTTGAATATGGTGATTGGCTCTCATGCTCGATACCTCTGCACATCGGACCCTGGTACTGCTTCCAGGATTGCTTCGCATGTGGCCATCCTCCAAGAGGGCTGCTGTCATGTGAAATCAGCGAACAAGCCACCCTTCGGAGATTGGCAACAGCGTGGAAAGAGGCTGCATGCACAGAATGTGTACCTGTGCAACGATGTGCACAGAGGAGCATCGCCCAGCAAGATTGGGAGTTTCATCCTCCCAAGTCATTTGTGTAAAATGCCACATGGAAACCATTCCATCTCAAGAAATATATAAGGGAGAATAATCCGGTGCCTGCGCATGCAAAAATGTGGGACATAGGACACCGCAGTCTCAGGCCTTATGAAGGAATGAAAAAAACAGGACACGCGATCCCAGTAGTTGATTGAAAAGGGTCTTGGGCCTGAGAAGCGCCCAAAACGGTTGCTAGAGGGTCACGACAATCGTGCGGGGCAGCCCCATATATGATCTACCCTTAGCCTTAACAGCAATGCTCTCAGAAGTGACGATGACCGCGGCTCTACCGACAGTTTGCGCCAGTCACAACAACAGCGACCGCAGTCTCATCACGCAGAACTCCTGATTCATAGTATTCGCCCGACTGGAAGCCGACTTTCATGGCGCCAAAGCTGCTGAGCCCTCAAACACAGCGCTCCGGGGTGCTGCCGTCCGGGTGTCAGCACACCATTCCGCACCCTTCACTTCCTCTAGTTCGACCCAGCGCGGTCTGCACCTCGTGACAGAATGGTGTACTCCGTCTCGGGCTCCTCGATCGTTGGGTACACCGGCGGCTTGCGGTTGCGGTCACTTGGGCGCCTCTTCTTGGGTCGGTCGTAGTTGAATGCCTTCGCGTGCTTCCGTTGCACATGGGTGGCATCCAGTTGCATCCCTGGCCTGGTGGCGGTCGCGGGTGCAACATAGGCACTCACCGCGCCAGCCCCGTTGTTGGCATGTCCAACGACACCCATGGTCAGTACCAATGAACCAAAGAAGCCGGCCGTTGCCAAGGCAGCTGTAACCAGCCACTCATGACTCTGGGCACGCGGCACGGGGGCAACAGGAGAGTATGCCATCCTTCAATAAGGAGCGGACAGTAGACACTGAGAAAGCGCAGAAACAGGCTGTGAACGCACCTATTTTCAAGCAACCTCCACCTTCATCTTTCACCATCTTTCCCATCGCTAATTTTCCTGCGGACACTGACAGGGCCCTGCATTTCCCTACGCTGAACATGGCCATGTCAATGACAGGTGCAACGGAGTGTGGGTCACTTGGGAGCACCTAAAGGAATCCGTTTTCATTGGATACTGAAGGGCGCTTGCCTCCCCAATAGCCTCCCGTGTTGCATAGTCTCACCCAACACCTGTGATACGTTGTTATGCATCACTGTGTTATGCACAACCCTGGGCAAATGGCCTTTCCTTGGAGCCCCTACATTTCTTGCACCCTCGAGCTGGCTGTTGATTTCTAGACATTTCTGGATGCTTGCTGCCAATTCTTCGAGGTCTTCGGGTGTTTGCTATTCATTCATGGAGAGTATTGGAAGGTTGCTATTAATTTGTGGAGGCTTCTGGATGGTTGCCCTTGCTCTTCTTGCACATCAGGGTGATGATGTTGTCCGGTGTTGTCCGGCTCCTCAGGCTCAGCAAGTTCAAAGAGTGTAATGTGAGCTCTCAGGCAACCGCCTGGTTCAAGAAGTAGGGCATATAGTACAAACGAGGGCTGAGCACACGAACTTCAATCGGATGAGCAAAGATGCACGCTGACCTTCAGCATCATACTCTATGCCCTCCTCGCACTGCCCATGTGCTGAAGGGAGCTAACAGTGGCAGGCAACCTGTCTCTGTTTGATCGGATGTCAGTGACAGTGATGCCCAAAGGTAGCCATGCAAGGGACATTGTTGATGCCGCAGGGGAGACTGTGCAGTGCGTGGAATGTACAAACCATTTAGAGCCCGGAAACACATGCAGTGCCCTATAAACCGGGTGTGTTGAGTGGAACAACGCCAATACATGCACCACACACGCACCATGTGCACACAGCGTGCGCACCACAGGCCTTTTGGAACCCCTAAGCCGCATGGTCAGGTCCGTTGCCAAGGAGGTTGCCCCCCCCCCCCCCGTATTATCACGCACCGAAACAATATCATACATGCATCTTGCCCGCCTGCGTACCACAAATGACGAGGCAAAACAATGAATCACATCAGCAAGAAAGGGAATGTCACAGGCATCAGTCATCACAAAAAAGTCCTGGAACAGGGGTTGGTCAAAATAATATCACGCACAAAATAATATCGTGCAGCAAAATGAGATCATGCATGTGATACCAAATGGGGGGGGGTTACCACCAACAGCCCATGCGCTCTCTACAATACCGCTTGTTTGTTCCTGACGATTGCCGACCGGATTCTGATTCTTCTTGCAAATGGAACTTTCCTCTCCATCGTTGCCACTGCCTGGGTGGTGTCCGCAAAGCTGTGCAGAGGTCCCGTGGGATTGTGTGCCCCGTTGGTGACCCAGACTGTTGCCCAGGTCAATGTTCAATGTTCAGGTGCAGTGTGATAGCCATAGGATCCCCAATGGTCACCATACTTCAGAGTGTGTTCACGCATTTTGCCATCATTGGACGAGGGTTCGCATCTGGTTCCCTGGCAACCACCTGAGGGTGTCAACCTGCTGCCCCAGGAGCAGACATGCCACTAGCCTCCGGCAGCGAAACTGGTTCTCAGTAGCTGTCCGCCCCGTATCAACGGCCACACAGTACTACCCGCCCCCTGCACCACCAGGACTCAGTAGGAACATGCCGCATCCAGTGTGTGACTCAGTAGGACCCTGCTCCATCCGATCATGTCTGAGCTGGCAGACGCTGTTGGCAAGTCTGCCCAGGAGCCATTTGCCTCGTGTGGTGACCGCTCGCTATGTGCTGTCCGGTCTCCATGGGCTGTTTGCGCCAGTAAAAGTGGGACCAGGTGCAAATGGTGGCTGCATTGGGGGTGCATGCAGCCACATGTGGCTGAATATGATGCTGTGGTTGAGTTTTTGCACAGGGGAGAGTACTGATGCCCGGCCTGCATGCCTATCTGGCATCAGCAGCATTCGCAGGCAGTGGCTTTAGACCAAATACCTTCAGCAAGCCCAAGACAACAAGAAGGGCAACAAATCGCACACCCCATCGCACAAATCATGTCACAAAACAGTCATCGTTGGCCCCCTCGATGCATGAAAATGTGAAAGTGCGGGTGCCATTTCACTTCGGCAGCGTTCATCAGGTCGTCGCAAGCATGCAACACATCTCTGCTTCACGATGAGCACCAACCCGAAGAAGCGGTGTTTCAGTTAAACCTGTGCCAGCACATGCTTTGATATGACTACAGGTCTTCGCAAACGTCGACCAGGTGCTCGAGAAGGTCAAGCACCTAGTAGCAAGTCAAGTTGGTGGCCGACACTCAATGTTGAAGTCCTGTGGAATCTTAAGGTACGAAGCTGCTCGTCGCGCGAGCATCCAATATGAGCTGACAAGACCGAGACGAAGAGGGTCACATGGTTTTGCAGTTCGAGAAGTCGAGGTGTGTGTGTGTGTGTATGTGTGGGCGCGCGCGCGTGTGTGCGTTTATATCCGCATCTTTCTGCAACTTTGTAGATCAGGAACATAAAACATCGCCTGGATACAGAGGACGTAAAAAAAAAAAAAGAACCCCCGCATCCCATAAGCTGCACTGTGTGTCTACCCGATGTCAGATGTCAGCAGGAAATACTAATAACGTATAAAATGAAAGCCCAAGAACGACGGGAATCATGCAAATAAAATTGCAGAAGGCCACAGATCATTGATTCAGCGTCAACTTTTGACCACAAATGAGGTCACTGCACTTGCCTTCAACGTATCAACTTCAACTGTCGAGTCATATATGAGGACTCTGAGTGCTGAACCAATATTGTGTTATTATTACATATTACATGCTACTGAGCCCCGCTCCCCTGAGATCCGAATTAAGAAACAACAAGCCACAGCACGTCCCTAATTCATGTTGGCCAAAACTCTGCTCCATTGCTGCGGGCTCTGCTCTCCTCTGATCAATTGGAGTAGAATCGACCAGGCGACGACGCAACGCCCACAATCAAGGATCCTGAGAAGCCTCGCTGACTCAACTGCTCTGCCAAATGTACAAACCGTCTCCTGTCTCTCACAAGAAGGCACATTTTCGACTCACAAACACACACACACACACACACACACACACTTTATGAGAGAAACCAACGAACCGACAACCAATGTGGACGGGCACAGGCAGGCAGTCACAAGGCTCTGGCTTCAAAACACCTCATCAGGCCATCAAAACAGGGAGAGTCATGTGGCTAGGCGCCTTTCGAAAAAAAAATAGACACTCAGAACACACACACACACACAGAGAGAGAGAGAGAGAGAGACAAACACACACGCACAGCTCTTCCTCATGCACAATCCTTCAGGCAGCCTCCACGGGCTACTAATCAAGGTTGAGGAAACGGGATGCTCGCGGGGTCAACCTGTGTTGTGTCTGTGATGACCTTCCACAAGGCAGCCTTGCCTTGAAAGATCCCGTGATCCCCCCCGTAATCCATCATCGCCTTGTGCACCGCGAGGTAGCCATCCTCGTGCTCGTACCCAAAGATCGAGTACGCGTGAAACATGACTTCCAGCAGCGTGCGCAGCACCACCTCCTCCTTCTCCTGTGCCGCCTTGCCTTGGCACTCGTCCTTCAAGCGGGCCAAGAACTGCTCCTCACATGTGGCGGAGTATAGCACAAACAGGATCGCCCGAGCCTGTGTGAGGGAGACGTGCTCCGGCAGAGGCTTCCCGAACCCGCAATTGAACACGAGCTGCCAGACCTGCTCGTCGAGGTACCGCAGGGTCAAGTCGCCGGCGTGAATATGGTGCTGGGCGCTCACGGTCAGCTGCTTCAGGGCCATGAAGATCTCCTCGTTCGACGCGCCCGGCATCGTGTCCCGGATGGCCGCGACCTTGGCCGACAGCAGAAAGCGTTTCTCGACCATGTTCCACCGATCCGCAATTCTGCCGGTGGTCACCTTGAGGCTCTTCATCGCGTCCCCCATCTCCTTCAGATAGTGCAGCGTCTTCTCAAGGTACGCGGCGCACTCCGACACCGGCAGCGCGGGGTCCGTCATGGCCCAGCAGATGTCCCCGCTGTTGTCAAGACGGAAGTGCTCCATGAGGCTGGACGCCAGGGCCTGGCACCGCTCGTCGCTCACCGTCTGGGGCTCGGCAGAATAGCATCGCAGGCCCTTAAAAGAGGTCTGCCCTGTGGAGGTTCGTCTGGTCGGCAGAGGCCCGCCTTGCCACAACAATGGCCAGTGGCCGATGCACCGGGTCTGCATGGGCCAGGCCCTGCAGCGGCTTCGAGCGCGGGTGGCGCCCATCGAGACCAGGCGGTGCATTGTCATGGGTCGTTTGAAAGAGACAACTGCTGCAGCACAGGGCTGTCTGAGGGGGCATGCGTTTAGGGGTGTTGTGGGGGTAAAGATGTTATGGGAGGCTGGGAGGCACAACCACCAAATGCTCCATCGTCTTACCCCTCCACACACGGCATGGCCTGGCATGGCATGGCCTGGCATGGCATGGCATGACAAGGCATGGCATGGCATGGCATGACAAGGCATGACATGGCATGGCATGGCATGACATGACGTGGCATGGCATGGCATGGCATGGCATGACATGGCATGGCATGGCATGGCATGACATGGCATGACATGGCATGGCATGGCATGGCATGACATGACATGGCATGGCATGGTATGGCATGGCATGGCATGGTATGGCATGGCATGGCATGACATGGCATGACATGGCATGGCATGGCATGGCATGGCATGGCCTGGCATGGCATGGCATGGCATGGCATGGCATGGCATGGCATGACATGACATGGCATGACATGGCATGGCATGGCATGACATGGCATGGCATGACATGGCATGGCATGACATGGCATGGCATGGCATGGCATGGCATGGCATGGCATGGCATGGCATGGCATGGCATGGCATGGCATGCCATGGCATGGCATGGCATGGCATGGCATGACATGGCATGGCATGGCATGGCATGGCATGACATGGCATGGCATGACATGGCATGGCATGGCATGGCATGGTATGGCATGGCATGGCATGACATGGCATGACATGACATGGCATGACATGACATGACATGACATGGCATGGCATGGCATGGCATGGCATGGCATGGCATGGCATGGCATGGCATGGCATGACAAGGCATGGCATGGCATGGAATGACATGGCATGACATGGCATGGCATGGCATGGCATGGCATGGCATCATTGTCTCCTCCAACCATCACTCAAGACAGATGAAGGGCTCCTTCAACAGAGGGGGCAGAGGGGTTTGGCATGATGCATGGGGGGGGGGGGGGAGGGGGGGGGGAGCTGCCGGCGACCGGCGCGGGCTCCGTGCCAGCTGACTGCCAGGAAATTGCGCCCACTCCCAGTGTCTCCACCACACCGAACCCGAACAGATCACAACCTAGGGCCTACCACCTCCACACCCAGGCATATGCTGGAGTAGCTGCCCCACAGCCCCAAAATCTACGTACTCAATGAACTGTGGATACTTCTGCGGCAGACCCTCCTCGGGCTGGAACCTAGGCACAGTGGTCGCATGGAGGCCCCGCCCAGTTCAAGATCCTAGATAGGCAGCACAAAAATACAGGGGCAGCAGGGAGCATGATGTACCAAGGTAGGTCCCCACCCAAAAGGTGTACCAAGGACGCTACCACATCATGGCTCATAGTGATCATGGAGAGCGGAGCACAGGGTGTCGAACCCACAACTAGAGAGATGCAAGCACAGTATGTTATCTACTAGAGCACAGAGCAGGGGACAACCTGTGTGACCAGGGGTAGCTCCTTGTTTGGCTGATGCGCTGTGCTCTGCCGTGCACGCTCTGTGTACGCCCTGTGCTGTGCACACTCTGTGTATGACCTGTGCTGTGCTGTGTGCCCTCTGTGTACGCTTGGTGCTGTGCTGTGTGCACTCTGTGTACATGCTGTGCTGTGCTGTGTGCGCTCTGTGTATGCTCTGTGCTGTGCTGTGCGCGCTCTGTGTACACTTTGTGTTGTGCTGTGCGCTCTGTGGTGCGGTGCACACTGTGTGCTCGTTCTGCATGCTTGGCACGGGAACATTTCAAAAATGGACAGTGGCTGGGCAGAACACCATCGGAATTGATTTGTTAAGGAGAACTGATCGGAGCACATGGGGATAGAACCTACGAGCTCAGGGTCATGAGCACAGTACTTTATCCGCTAGGTCACAGAGCAGGACTTTCTTTGCTGCCCAAATGAGCAAACAAATGAGCAAACAAAGAACCAGCGCGAGTGAAGCGTGCAAGGCGCAGGTGGTGTGCCAAAGCGGTTCCCCACCAGTTAGGGGTTTATGGGATGCCCATCCCACCATCCGCTGTAGATAGCTCCCCCACCATCCGCTGTAGATCACTCAGATCACTCAGATCAGATCGCTCAGACAGATCACTGAAAAGGGCAAAGGATCAAAGGATCAAAGGATCAAAAGTTGTAAACCCCCCCCCCACGAAAGTAAGACCCCGCCCCAAAAGTAAGACCCCCCAAAAAGTAAGACCCCCTTGCGGGCTCAGGACCAGCCGTCCCAAAAGTAAGACCCCCTTAGTGGCACATGCACGGCAGCAACACATTTTGGTCTACCACTCATACAATCCACGATCATCCGTCACATATTTACTGAGATTTGAACCACGAGGTGATAGGTTTCTGCTTTGCTTTGAAAGAGGGCAACCGGATAGGTGCCTCTTCAGGAACATCAACTGCTTCCTGGCGGGCACGTGCATCAATAGCTGCCCTGACCTGCTGCTCAACCTCAGACATTGGCACGAAAATATAACTTGAGCCTCAACAACTTCAAATTCTGAGTCATCAGATGACTCTACCTCGTCAATGGTGTCAGTTTCCTCCGGCTGCAGGTCGTCTAAAGGCATGGGCTCAGACATTTTCTGTGTCGGGAAAGGTGAAGTGACAGCAAAGTGGATGAACCCAAAAGTAAGCCCCCCCCCAAAAGTAAGACCCCTCTTCGGACCCAGGACCAGCCGGACTGAAAGTAAGACCCCCGGTCTTACTTTCAGGGGGGAGGTTTAACATACAGTGGACAGCGATGTTGCTTGTGGCTAATCGGTGGGTACGACCCCCCCACCACCAAATCCTCAGCACATGGAGAGAGCCCCTGTGCCCGCAACCCGATCGCCCTAGCGCCCAGCATCACAGAGTGGCGGGTGGCTTGCTGAGGAGTGGCTAAGGATCAACGGATATGGTCAGGTCACAGGTGGCATAGCCAGGCCCCTTTTCCGGCCCGTTCGTGCTGGGAAGTACCCACTATGCCTCCACACCACGTCACGGTGTCCGGCCCCAGGGGCTGGAGGTGGTGGAGGGGGCAATGATCCACCCTCCAACTTTGTGCCAGTGTGTATTCCTTGGCGGGTGCGGAATCACCAGCCCATGCTTGGTGGAGGAGCCTTTCTTTTGATTTGTGTGTATTCGCAGTAGCCTTGTGGTGTCATATCCACCCGTGGTTGTTTGCCCAAGCAGTCAAGGGGTGGCACTCAAGTTGCCATAGTTGCGGTTGCATGGGTTCGAATCCCACGGCGACCATACATACATCTGCCTTGCTGAAATCACCTTGGACTTCTTTTGGTTGCACAGTATGACAAACAGAAGGATGAATTTTTACTACTTTGCAACTTGCCGGTCTTGATGTTGACCTTCTTGAAAACAAACAAAATTTCCTATCGAAAGGATGTTCGGTGATCTATGGTTCCTCTCATGGTTTCTTCAACATGAATGGTCCGGTGACAGTGCCATTGGTGGTTGTTGTCCCCTGATTGCCGTTCCATGTCATACGAAACACAGATTGGTTACTAGACTGCATTTCCTAAAGTAGGCTGTGAAAGTAGCAGGATATGCTATATGAATTTTTCTGCGAAATGCAATTTTGCAGAGCAGTTTTTTTGGTTGACCGAGTCAAAAGATTTTTTATTTTGCAGTTTTTTTTGTGTTTGGCCTCCTTTTGGGTGGATGTATGTTGCATTCATTTTGGTGCCACTGAAAAGGACCTAGGGCACCTTGGACTCTACGATTGCAGTCCATTCCCACACAAGCACACAAATGCGGATCAGTTGGACTCTGGGATTGCAGTCCATAGCACAGACAAGCACCAACGAGCAAGAGTATCGGATGATTCAGGCCTACTAGTAAAGTCGTCGATAATAGTGCACATGGCACATGAAATGCAATGGTGAAAATAAACACTGGTCCGAAGATTTTTGGCTGGTGGCTAGTAGATTGTATATTTTTTTGGTGTAATATTTTATTTCGCCCCCTTTTTTTGCAGAAATTGTAGAAAAAATCTACCATTTTCCTACTTCACGCCTCCTTTTTTCTACCCCTTCCGCAACACTTTCATGGGAGACAATTTGTTTATTCATGCATGTGACTTGGTCACCATTATTCATTATTTTTTTTAACAACTCTGAATGGATGTTGTTTATTTTTTTTTTTTTGACTGACTCCAGAAGTTCAAAGAGTACTCAAGACTGTGCTTGGGAATGTGGGCGACTCCAGCATATGATATAGTGGATCCCCGCAACGCGGGGCACATGGCAAAGACCCAGAGTTCACATGCGTATACCAGAGGGCTCTCTGATGCGGTAGAAACTCTGAATGGATGTTGTTTATTCCTCAATGTGATTTGGACGTCACTGTTCAATTTTTTACAACTTTGGATGGATGATGTTGTTTATTCATGGGTGTGATCTAGACATCAGTGTTTATCTTTTTTTTACAACTACAGATGGACACTGTTTCTTCTTTTTTCTTGGATGTGATTGGACGTCACTTGGTTTTTTTTGTTTTGCAACGTTGAATGGATGCTTTTAATTGATATGGACATCACTGTTTATCTTGTTTACAACTTTGGATGGATGTTGTTTTTTCTTGAATGTGATTTAGACGCCATGGATCGTATTTTACAACTCTAGATGGATGTTGTTTATTCCTGGATGTGATATGGACATCACTGTTTGGCGGCCTAAGCAACGTGAGGGTGTTGGATGCGTAGAGACCCTCCCTCCTCGGAACGTAAGTAGCAGCAACATTGGAGAAATGCATCCAAGGTGCAACCTCAGCCACAATTGGGCCAGGCGGCCGTACCCATATGTCAGACCCCATGCCAACAATGAGCAGAGGAAATGTGTGTCATGCCTATAATGTGAACAAAATGGCAAAAAGCACAACCCTTTAACCGACCTTGTTCTGCCCTGTAGTTTGGGGAGCAGGCCGCCCCAGTCACCATGTTCTGCTCCCAAGTTTGGTGAGGGGGCCGCCCCTATCACCAACCTTGTTCTGCGCCCCAGTTCGGGGAGGGGGGTGCCCCTGTAACCACCCGAAAGAACCCTGTACCACCGTCGACAAAGAGTGTCTGTAATGTGAACAAAATGAGAGGAAGCACACAAATTGGAAGACAAAGAAGCCCAAATCCATCACCAAACAGTGCACACATAGCAATATACATAAATATACACTGACTTTAGACCTATAAACACAGCCGTGGCCCAAGAAACAGGCGTTTTCGAAAAATTTAGGCATTCATATGCAAATTTCCCATTTGGTTAGTAGCCTGGCCAGCGTTGAATTCATCCTTGTGCAATGCAACACCAATGCAATTTGCAATATGGCCCGGCCACTTTTTCACAAAACTGGTCTGTAAATGCGTCGATACTAGTGACCATGGTGCATCAAATCCTGAAACCATGGCACAGAAAGCATGGCAGGAGCATCAACAAGAAGCAATACAGCACTGCAGAGCAGGGCTCAGAAGTACCCAGCTCCGGTGGCGGGTACTGTACCCACAAACGTACCCACAATGTACCCATGGCAAGGAAAAATGGGGGAAAATGGGGGAAAATGGGGGAAAATGGGGAAAAATGGGGGGGAAATGGGGAAAAATGGGGGGAAATGGGGAAAACTAAGGAAACTTGGGTGGTGCAACCGGTCCCCTTTCCCCCCATTTCCTCCACATTTCCTCCCCATTTCCCCCCTTTTTTCCCCATTTTTCCCCATTTTTCCCCATTTTTCCCCATTTTTCCTCGGGAGCTTTCCCCATTTTCCCCCATTTTTCCTCAGGAGCTTTCACCAATGCGCCCCCCCCACAGCCTTGTTTCCAACCTAAACCTTGATTTTTGGCCTTTTCAGCCCCTAAATTTCCCATTTTTCCACCAAGCAATCTGAATTTCCCTCATTTACCCCCATTTTTCCCCATTTTTCCTACCTTGGCCCATTTCCCGGATAGCGTTCCGCTAAACGTACCCAAACTGGGTACTTCTGAGCCCTGGCAGAGTGCTGCAAAAGAGAATGGACACAGAAAACCTCACCTATGCAATTTGCAATTTGGCCCTAGGCACAGAACGCCACATCATGCAATTGCCATCCTGTTGGAACTGGTTTAAAAGCGGTACTGGCGCAAGGGCTTTGGCTAGCCCTGAAACATTCATTGGGACACAGGACGGACTGCAGTATTGGCGAGCTGAGGGTTTCATTGCACCACCGCCCAAGGTCAAAGGCTTTGGCTAACCCATAAATGTTCATTGAAAAAGCACAGGACAAAGGTATCATACCACTCGGACCAATGATTGCATTTGGTCTAAAAGTGAAGCAAGGAGGGCAACCAAGAAAAGAGATGGCTACCCCCATGAAAGGCATGAAAACATGGCAACCCTCTGCACTATTGTGATGGACCATGAAACAGGAAACAATACAAGATGCATGTCTGCAGAGGCCGCCACCCAACTCAACAAGCATTCAAAAACGAACCGGACTACGGTTGCTCCCAATTCACCAGCCACCAGGCCCTTACTATTCAGCCCCTAACGCTGCTTCCCATGCACTGTTGCCCATGGCCAGGAGCAGCCCCCCAGACCCGGAAACTGCAGACCTCAAAGAAGTCCCTTCTGAAGAAGAATGGGTTTGGATGGGCTGAGACCATTTTCAGTCATGGTAAGGGCCGCTGTACAGGGCTGTATTGGATTGCGGCATTCCAGGGTGGGAGGGAGGGGGAGCATTCCTTGTGGCATCCTCGTGGCCCTTTGGTGAGCAGGTTCATTTTCTTTTTTTGGTTGGTTTTTGGTTTTTGGTTTGGTTTGGTTTGGTTTTTTGGACAAACTCCTGCAGCCTTGCCCTGGTGATGCGCTGGTTGCCTTGCTTGAAGACGCTGAGCTGCTCCATAGGATCCGCTCCGCTCAGCGCGAAGTCCGATTGAGAGGACAGCCACTCAACAAAATCCTTCTCAGATGCCCATGAGCGGATCTCGTCCAATCCACCGTCCCAGACCTCAACGTACTTGAAGTGGTCCTCGCCGCCAACGAGGCCCATGCCACAGTAGTCTCGATGGTTGTAAATCAACACCGTCCCAGCGGCGAGCTTCTGCGCCACTCGCTTTGCCAAGTCAACACCAAAGGGCGTCACATCATACTTTTCCTTGTAGAGCTCCAGGACCACCGCTTTGAGGGCCTCTTGGAGGTCCTTGGCGTCTGGAATTTCTGCACCTGCGCACGTGTCTGCCACACTTTGGAGCGACAAGCGTTCAAGCCACCCCTTGAAACTGTCATAAACCGTGGATTCTTTAATCATTGTTTTTTCACCTCCTGGCCCTTGAGCCAAACACTCGTACCAAGGAGGACCCCACTCACTGCCCCTCTTGCCGTACTGGAAGATGAGACCCCTCACCTGCACTGGCTTCGGATGTGCCAGGTCCACAGCCCGCGTCACCAGGTCCGAGGCATCGCTGTCAAAGTCCACAGTTGAAGCGCTGCGGGCCATGGAGTGCTGAAGTGTTGCGGCAAAAAAAAAAAGCCCACCTGTGGGTAGTGCGCACAACAATTGCAAAAACAATGAATCGTGAAGAATATGCAATAGATAGGCGCACGAAACCGCTCACATACAGGGTCCATGAGTGGGCAGTGGTGGCAGGGAGGATGAAGTAGGCAGCCCTTAGTGTCACTAGCTGTCCCAAACAATGCAAAGTTGAACACTCGGAGCATGCAATCACAATTGAAGAAAGACCTAGTGCCTTAACATCAACCTCACGGTGCAGTGCATTACCACAGTGGTAGAGAAAAGCTAGATGCAACTTGTGACTAATCGTGCCCTGTCTGTAAGCTGCACAACTTGGGGGGTGCAACAAAATGGTGCTAAATGGGCATGCATAGAAAGAGAGAGATATATACAAGATAATGTCATGACACAACATGACATGTCAATAACAAACAAGCATGCACGTGGTGTGATGTATTGTGAGTGGACAGGCCCTAATAGGGCACATGTGCACCACCATGGGTGGCAAGTATTGCCAGGCATGCATGGGTAAAGCCTACCCAAGTCAACCGCTACAACAAGATGTAAAATAAAAGTGCATGATGTTTGAGATGGATTTCACTGTTGATTTGTCATTTTTATCACATTACAAATACTATGCAGCCTTTTGTTTTTTTTTTTGCAACAGGCCTGCACTGAGTAGCGATAAGGCTCTCGGGTTCACAACCCGGTCTCTGCATCAGTGCTGCAGGGCGCAATACAGTCACCCAATACATCATGTGGCCAAAAGGCAAACCTGGATCTGTGCCTGCAGAGAATACTAATGCTAATACAAATATTATGCAGCCTTTTGTTGATGATTCTGGGCGTGTTTGAATTTCGAGATCCTGTTCTGGCCCTGCTCATCGTCGCCACCGCACCTGCGCGCCGTCTTTTTCTTGATTAAATTTGGAGTTTTTACAACCTGAAAGGTTAGATTGCCGGCAGCCGCCTGCTCATTGTCCACATCGGTCAGAACCGTACCGATCAAAAACTTGTCCTCAGGGGGAACACGTGTAATTTGGGCCTTCTTCTCTTGTGCCTCTTCCAACCCAACAATATCACTTTCAAATTCCTCGGTTTGTGGGACAACACCACCTTTCTTTGATTTTTTGGCACAGCGCTTTTTGTCCTGCCTACCAGCCCCAAAAACTGAGGTATTGGTTGCCTTGGCCCGGATTTGGGTTTGCAGATTCCAAGAAGAAGACTCTACTTTGGGAAAGTACCCCAAATCGGGGTGCGCCTTCCATTCTTTGATCTAGCTAGCCACTAGCCACATCATCATCATCATCATCATCATCATGTGATCTTGAGAGCAAAGGCATATGCAAAATCCCAAGCCCAACACATTGTACTATTAATTATGGTGGCTGGGTGGCTAGGGGTGGCTCGGTGGCTGGATAGGTGGCCACACTCAAACCACATCTTTCCTACACCGATATTCAGTGTTTCCTCTATCCCTCTTTCGACAATGAGAGGCTTCCCGTTTAGGGAATCTACACCCAACTATCCAGGCCCTATAGCTGGGGCTGGAGGACCTTGGTCCTCCAGCCCATCCCCTTGGCTGAATAATGTAGTGGAAGGGGGGGGGGGGGCTGTGGGTGTGGTGAAAGTCGAGGTACCCCGATGGGGCACTTGTCAAGCTTGATCACTGAAGCACAGGGATGGTCGATGGGTGCCTGGAGCCATCGACCATCGCCTTACAAGTGAGCGCATGCTCATCCTTGTGTAGGTGGAGCTCGGGGTGTGGGGAGGGTCAAGAGCCACACAAGCTGCATTGGGCAATGAGCTCAAGATTAAGGGTGCACCTGTGGCTAGCAGCAAAGCACAGTGTGCGGGCTTTGTGCAGCACCAAGGTTTGTTGCTGAGCCAATGATAGATCTGGTCTGCTGTGGGGCCCTGGGGCGTCATGTTCCTAAATTGATTCAAGCGCCACGCGGGCCATAGGGCTGATAGCAAACCTGCCTATGGTGATGACAACGGTTGCTCAAAATGATGCACCCGTTGGTAATCTTAACTTGGATGAAAGTACGCAATGGTGTGGAACGCATCCCCCAATTGAGACAACCCAATGATGCGCGCCACCACAAGCTCACCATTGCAGCGCATGTAGTGGGCATGGGTTGGAACATGATGTGGGATGGATGCACATGAGGCTCAGCGCAATCTGTGCGTGATAATGTCGTGACAACTAACCAAATGAGCGATGAGCAATGTGCAATTAACACTCCAAGTGGGTATCGTGTAGTCACAGACACAAACACCTTGACATGATATTGGTCATGTTTCTGTTTTTCTAACCTAGAACACGCATCCAACTTGAGAACCAGGCAAAATAGTACAAAACATTGATTCAGCATCCAATCCCCCCACTATACCTGGCCATGCCCTCAAATCAGCGTTGCAAAACTTATAGCAGGTGATTCGGTGTAGGTAGACAAGGTGGGGATTTAGGGCTGAGTGGAATCAAAACGTAATGGGGGAATGTTTGCCCGGCGCGCGCCCGGCGCGCTAACGCTCCCCCAATGAAGGGGGAGCAGCATGCGCTGTGCCCACCCGGTGCAGGTCTTTGATGTCTATGCATTTTTGATGCAGTGTTATGTCAGGCCACAGAAACCAGGGCTGTCAAACACACTCCAAGTGGGCGCAGCAAAGGTGCAACACTTGTCAGTAAGACATAATCTGCAAAAGACAATCATCAATTTTGGCCAAAAGTAGTGGACCGAAAAAAAAAGTCGTTCTGCGCTTGCAAAACGCAACATCAGTAGGCACAATGTGTTCCAGCCTGCCTTCCCTGTGCCCTACCTTGACGTAAATCCCTCCCCCCAAAAGACCACATCCGCAAGTAAGAGCTCCCATCCCCGGAACCAACCAACCTGAAAGTGAGGCGACCCCCGGGGATGCTACAAAGCCATCACACTCGCAGTTTTCAGCAATCACTGTACATTCTCGTCTGTGTCCGGGCTGGCATATGTACAGAGTTCGTACCATGACAGTCAGACCGTGCAGTCTTAAGGCTGCTTCAAATAGACGGGTGGGGGGGGGGGGTGTTGGACCTGGGTGGTCCGGCAACAAATTGCAACTGAGATACAATACAACTGGATACATACTATTCGAAAACTTTTATTTGCTCACACCGCTCGCAAACACAAGGTTGCTTAGGCTCTTCGTAATCCACAGGAGCCTCAACAGCCTCAAGATCTGGGTCATCAGATGACTCTACCTCATCAATGGTGTCATTTTCCTCCAACTGCAGGTCATGTAAAAGCATGGGCTGAGGCATTTTCTGTGGTGTAAAAGGCAACATGGAAACAAAATGGTCTGACCCAAAAGTAAGACCACCCTTGGCCCCCAGGACCAGCTGCCCCGAAAGGAAGGCATACGGATGATCATCCACCCCCATTCCCCTGGGCAGGGCTGTGTTTAACAGGGGGGAGGGGAGGGGTTAGAGAATGGGGACCCTCCTCCTTGCGGCCTGCCCATGGGGATGACTTAAAGCCAGACCCCTGAATGATGGCCTCCAAATGTAATGTGCTCTGGACCGGAAGCAGAAGCAGAAGCCACTGCTTTGCGAACCAACGAAGGGAACATGCATCTCAAAACCAGAGGGCAACTTGGGGACCATTTATCTGGCCAGCATGTCCGCATTGCACAAATGCGCGTCGAAGACAGAGGGTCGCATGGCACACCCGATTGATCCTGCATTTTTGAGAGGGAGGACTCGAACCAGGACACGGCTCAATATCCTGCCCCATCTGACAACTCTGCATTTTCTCTCGGTATATGGATAACAAATAAACAATAACAATGCAGTGCTGAATATACGACCAAACTACATAGACATGGTACGAAACTTCCTGGTGTCCATTTCCACATTTTACGCAATCCCTATGAAATGGGAGCCTGAAGCACACTGCCCTGACCTCTGAAGTCATGATTTTGAAGGGCCTATGATTTTGGAAGTAAGAGACCAGAAAATGGTGTTGCTTCACTGACATATCCAAAATGACTCCCACACGCCCTTCAGTGTGGCTGTCCCACAGGCCCATGGCATGAACTGTGGCAAACTGAAATCATCGAAAAAGGCAGTATTAAGCAGGGTGCTGCTTTGCGGAAACCATCCATCCATCTCTGTGGAATCGAACTCTTGCCCTCTGCGGAACCCAGCAATCCACCAGAAGGTGAGTGTAGGACCAGACAAGAAGCGCAGGGGGGGACAATGGTGAGGCCCCAAATCGATGATGGGTTGCAACCATGCAACCCCAAGACCGTACCACCTGTGTTGCGGAAGTCATACTCGATTGCCAGGAGGCAAAGGCACTTCAATGCGCGCCAGGACCGTCTTGCGGGAACGTTTTGGCCAACCAGACGTGTCCATACGGATTCCTTTCGCAACTAGTGGAGAGGGTTGGAAAGTGATACACCTCGGTCTTGCTTTTTTTGGGCCCGGAAACGACATCAAAAATGCCCAAGCTGGCATGACAGCGACCAGCCACTATGCGAGTCTCTCTTTGGCCAGCACCGCCCCAGCCTTCCGAGCAACGCTGACGCAGATGAATGCAGTCATCAGCCGGCTGGTGAGCAAGATAGTGCTAGCACCAATGAACCCCCGAATCTCGGGACCCTGTCATATAACACAAGCGGGCGTTGCGAAGCCGTCTGCACAACACCCGTCTCGTGGAACATCATCCCAACAACAGCGTGGCACCTCCACGCCGGCACGCCCTTCCTCCCTAGGCAATGCAGCTCCACACCTTCCACCAACATAAGGGTGTATAATGATGCATTGCACCCTGAAACAACTGCGTGATGCAGAGCATGCATGCAGAAACCTGGGTACATTGAGGGAGTGTTTGCCCGGCGCGTGCCCGGCGCGCGCACCACAGTCATAATGATCCCACGCGCAATGCCACTGCGTGATGCGACACCTGAGCGCGATTCGCAGCTGAAACTCGCGAATTTGAGACGCGGAAGTCACGATCTGGGGTGCCAATTCTCCAGATTTTGCCGCAATGCTTCCATTCTGACCGTTGAGCGCGCCGGGCGCACGCCGGGCAGGCATTCCCTCATCGGTTGGGCTAATGCTCTGTCACCAAAATTCGCACCGGCATCTGGCTGTACCTCCAGCTGGACACCATTGCACAGCCAAGGGCACTGCGGCTGGCGCATGCAGAGAAATTTGTTTTCAACGAGGCAACTATCAAAATGCAGAGGTGGCGAAAATTTGCCCTAGCGAAATTATCCGCGTCGAAATTGTCCTCCGGCAAACTTCCCACCCCCTGTACAATGAGGCAAAATGAAGGCAGGAATGAGTGAATTGAACAAAACGCCTGTAGCTCAGCCCCCCCTGTGCCCCCTGTGCTTCCAGTTTTGTGCTTCTACAAGCTTCTGCACGATGTGGGGCGACCGTTCGGAGACTCAATGTACAGCAAATGACGTCGCTGCGACAGCAGAGGCAGAAGAGGGCGCCCATCTTGAGGCGCCATGGACATGGCTTCTTCGGACACGCAAGCCAGCATCTGAGCCCAGAGGTGGTTCTCAATAGCTGTGCTGTGCTTCATGACAGTGTGGGAAGTGCCATTTGTACCCGTTTCATTGCGATACCATCATCACAAGCTTCAACCTGCTGAGGTCAAGGCCCCTAAACACGCGCTCGACCCCATCCCGGTGTTCACTCGTGTCTGAATTCACAGTCAAGCCGTTGGTCAACACACCAGGAAAATCTCGCCGCCTTTCAAAACTGCGAAAACTTCCTCTTGTGCCATTTAGCCCCTGTGTGACATTGCGTCCATCTACGGTTTCTTTACGGGGCCATGGACAGTCACCCGTTCGTCCCTTCGCGGGAAGCGCCGGGTCACTAGTTTCTGTTGGTCGTCTCAGCAGACGGCTCTCCCTTTTTCTCTGTACACTTTGTTGGTGCTCGGACCCCAATCAAAGATGCTCTTCTGGGGCCGTGTGTGGTCACCCTTCGGGGGTCGTTTCCGTGTAAACCGAAACGACCCCCCCCCCCTCTTGTACTTTTGACTTAGACAGGAGAGCCAAGGGACTCTGGGCCATACAGACACAGCGACCCCGGTTTGAGTCCCTGGGCCTGTCAACCAAAGGAACGGTGTGGTGTGCAAATTAGTAACACCAACAAGAATAACAACGCAAAAGGCGGGAGGGGAGTTCCAAACAATCTGGGCAAGTGTGTGGGCAATGCCAAACGGCCCAACACCGCATTGCTTCGCAGAGTATCAGGGCGAGTATCGATGGTGCATGCCCCGCCTGCGCACTCTAAATGCCTGGATGCTGCAAGATATATTATGGGGAACCGGCTCTATCAACGCAGAGCCTACAGAACAGTCTGGCGCCTAAAGCTGCAGAGAACACGACGGGGCGCTAACTATGAGGTACACAGAACCTTTTTTCGCAGAAAGGGGTCTTTCCTTGGAGCACGCCAAACATGGAATGGCTGTGGTTTCGAGGAATCCGCAAGCTCAACGCCCTGTGGTACACCAAACAGGGCGCTGGTAAAATCAGGGATGGCAAAATAAAACAGAATCAGAGAAATAGGCCACGTGCCGATAGGCTACCTACGGCCGCTCGGGTCGGCAACAGGCCAACGGGGCGGTCCGCGGCGAGGCAAACTGAAGTGCCCCCCCGGGAGCGCTATCCGAGTTCAGCAGATATTCTCGGCCTCGGGGCGTGCATGAGGGCCTGGGGCATTGAATGGCTGTTGGCTGATGGCAGCCGGCATACCGCGCCGGCTGATGCCCAACCGACGGCCGTCGCTGGTCATCGGTGCGTACAGTTCTTCGCGAATGCCGCCGCGAAGGCAAGGTCGCTTGCCGTTTGTGGAATCTCTCGGTGCTGCGAGCAAAAGGGATGGGGCGCACCGCGAGGTGAGGGACGCGGCCGCGACCATTACTGGCGTCGGCTCGTGCGCGTCGCGGAGTAGTGAAGTGCCGTTGTTATCTATCCATCTTGGCGTCCGTCTGGTGCCTTCATGTTTGCCTTGTCCCAAGCACAGAGAATGGAGGCGGACGTGGAGGTGGTGGAGGGCCAGACGGGTTCTCAGCCCGCCGAGGACGCCTTCGTGCCCATAGACGGGCGACGCTGCGCGCCGGGCACCGCGACTATCATTCGTCGTTCAAGACTTCGCGTCGGCGAATGCTCCCTGGCCCGTCGCCGGGAACGAGACAAGCACATTGCTGCAGAGGCTGAACGACATAGGTCCCGTCGTTGCCATGGGGAGCTGGGACGCCGTGCCACATTCAGCCCCTGGTACTCACACCATCGAAAAAAAGACCGCTGCACCCAGGGTGGGGGCAAACCGGCGGCGGATTAGGGAAGGGGAATGCCAAGAAAGGAAAAGATGGGAAGGATTCAATCAAACTGCGATCATGGGGGGAGGTGGGGGGCAGTCAGACCCGGTCCCGCTGTGAACCGTCCCCCCGCCCAACTATCTGTCAAACTATTGGGGGGGGGGGGGTGTTGGAACCCAACATATATGAGTCAAAATGATCAGTGCGACGTGGGTATAATTTTGATTCACTTATGTTGGCGTCAATGTTGGGGTTAAAAATTGGGTGAATGGACCCTTTTTAGTGTGACAACAATTTTTCCGGGTCACTTCGCAGCACTAGTGAGACCAAATATGGTCCCTCCTGACCTCGGGGACCACTATCTGTCAAAATTGGGTGGGGGGTACCGTAAAAGCTAAGTGGATATGCCAGTCAATACTTCCAGATGTATGTAGCTGTTTTCCAGTTTGTTGTGGAAGGTCTCTTGTGTCCTTTCTTGTCACAGGCTCAACTTTTCTCGAGGTACGTTTACCCGGCTCTCGAAGGCTGGCTTCATTGGTGGTGGAAACTTTCGAGACCCTCACCATCCCCTCTGTAGTGGTTGGCCCATTGACGTCGCGCACCACAACCTTTGTGCTGCTTGTTGTTGTTGCCATCCTTTGGTTGACCAAGGTGTGCCCCAAGTGTGGGACATGCTACTCGACTTCAGAGTCCATATGTTTTGATGCCCACGTGGTATTGCAGTTGACATGGATGCCACGGGGCCACCGCCCCTCTGGCGGGCCATAGTGCTCCGATTCAACCTTTCTGTCGTGGTGTAGTGTTACTACTGACATGGATGCAACAGGGCCACTACAACTGTGGGCGGGCCGTATTGCTCCAATCTCGCCTCTTTGTGGTGGTGCAATGTTACTGCTACTACGGGTGTTTGCTCCACCAAGGCCCTACAGTGGGGCCTAGGCACTGACGTGCTTCGGTTTGCTCCACCAAGGTAGGACCAAGGTAGGTGCTCCGCCCCGCCTGTTGTAGAGGGGGAGGGGGGGACATCATGCATGAGGGGGTCTACGGCACTGCCGCACCTCGCCCGAACATCTCCCGGGGTGGCCGTGCCATTCCCCTCCGAGGACGGAGGATGGTCTGTTGGTGTGCCCTTGCCGGGCGCTCGCCAAAAATGTTTCCCCAAAGTCCCCACGTTTCCCCGTCTCCCGGTGCCCCCCGCCCGCTCGGCCTCCCGCCCATGGGGAGTGTCCTCTGGCTCGTCGCAACCCCGCTGCCTCTCTTAGGCAACGGGGTGCTACCCGCACCGCACACCTGCCATGACCCACCCCTTGCCTCACCCCGACCCCTGCCTATGCTCCCCTTCGGCACACACTGCACGGGCTATTCTTTGTGTCTCGTGTTGGCAGGCCCTAGGCCGGCGTGATGGTGCTAACTCATCCTCCTACGAGCTCACCATGCCCGGGGGGCGGGGCGGGGGGGGGGGGGGGGGACGGCCCAATAGAGCTATGTCCCGCGACGCGCGGCAGTCGGGTTGCACCAGGGCCTGTATGCGGGCGCCAACAATCCTTGCTTGAGGTGTGGTGATGTACCGGGCGCCAGGCCTCACCGGCGTACCTAGTGGCGCCTAGGAGGAGGGAAGGAATGGGTCAGCCCCGGTCTAGGGAGGGTCGGCCCATGACGTACTCGTTGTCCTCTTTGCCGCCGTTTCCCTGACCGAGGTCGTCCTCGATGCCCAAGTCATCGAGCCCCGCGGCCTCGCCCGGCTACGTATCCTCTGCCACCGGGTCGCCTGCAGGGAAGAGGGCCTTGAGCGCACGGAGAAGACCCTGAGACGTGTGGGCGTGTGGCTCGATAGGGGGCCGTTGCATCGGTTGGAGCGTAGGGCCCCCAAGCAAGGCGTGCTCTGTGGCCCCAGCACCACGATGAACTCCAGGGCTAGGGCCCTGGAGAGGGGTGGCTCCCCTACCCTATGGACGACGTTTGGTGTACACCCCTTGTTGTGTGGGGTGAGGACGGCCGCTAGCTCCACTCTTCCCACCAAGTTTGGGAGCGGGCCCGCGACCGAAACCTCACCCTCGCGCAAAGTGTACCGCAGTAGCGTGGCGGCGTCCGCCGGCGGTCGAGGGGGGCACGTGGGCTAGTACCTACCTCGCGGGCAAACAGGCCCGGTAGGGCTGTCCACTCGCCCACATCCCGCACGTCGGCCGGCGTGAGCAGCGCCCAGCGGCCGATCTGCACGGCGTCTGGGTTGCACGTGCACAGTATAAAGGGACTAGGATACGGCCACATCCCACGCTCTTGCTTCGGCTTGGAACCGGATGTCGGTGTCGCACACCACCCGCCAACGGGAGGCCACCCCCCGCCTTTCTAACACCGCGGCGCCCAAGCACCCACGAAATGCCATGACCGTTGCGCGCCAGAGCTCACGCCACCTCCCGGAACCCCACAAGTGCGCCATGTAGCTGACCCACCCGTGGCATCGCGCCGAGCAGTACAGTGGAACTCCTGCACATGTGACGAATGCGTCGTCGGGGCCATGCGCAACCACGCCGTGAAGCTCAGCCCCTCCGTTGTCACCTAGCCACTGCACACCACCTGGGACCAAACCCCCACGGTAGAGAGAGGAGGTGCGCGGCACTGCCAGGGCCGCTCACGGCCTGTTGAGCGCCATCATGATCGCCGCTACGAGGCGACCACAGATGTCAGTTGGGCTGTGTTGTCCCGTACCCCTGGGAATGGGGAGGTCCCCTACCAGGCCGCGCCAAGGCCCCACGATGCCAGCCCGTGCGCCACGGCTTGTAGGCTAGGGAGGGCTCCTTCCCACCTTGTGCCATGCAGTGCTGGCACGTACAGATCCGGGCGTTGCTAGCCCGGGGCCTCGGCATACGCCAGCCTCACTAGGTCCACCCACGGGCACGCAGACGGCGTACTGCCATCTCGGCCCAAGGTTGATGAGGGGCAGCCGCTTGCCGCATACTACACCGTTGTGGACAGCACCCCCAACGACCCAACGAGGGGGGAGTATCTGCGCCGCGTGCTACTTTTCCAACATGTTAACCCAGAAGGGGCTGATTTTTACCCACCTTCCAAAATGCCCCCTAAGGACAGCTAGCCCTTGGGTACCAGTGTTGGGCAAACATCCCTCCTGCCCACAAACATTGCACAACCAAAACGGCACCTCAACGAATTCATCTGCTGATTTTCATCAATCCAAGCCCACGTGTGTGGGTGCTTGAGCAATATCAACAATAATATAGACGGTGGTCTACTCTGCTTGGGCCACCAATTCATCCCCTCATGTGTGGGTGCTCACACAGTCACCGCAATAATGCAGATGAAAAGCTTTACACTCGGAAAGAGATGCTTTCTTCATGCAACACAATGCACAAACCTCACCTTCTCACCTTCTCGGGGGTCCCCAATAGAAGGGGACAAAATCAGAATTGGCTACCTCACCCCTGCCTTCTTGCGGGCCCATAGGTGGGCAAAGTGGCTACATAACTCCTGCCTTCTTGGGGGTCCCGGATAGAAAGGGACAACATCAGAATTGGCTTTCTCACCCCTGGCTGGGGCAGAAAATATGGATGCTTGGTTGGGCCAAATGGTTGAATCTCCGCGTCGCACGCGCCGCGTCAAGTGCCCCCCGAAGGAGCCTAGCACTGAGTTTGACCGCCCATTCCACCGCCCATGGGCTGGAGGACACCGTGGCCGCACCTTTGGAGACCCAGGCGAGCACTGGCCCGCTGTCCACCACTACCCCCCCCCCCCCCCCCTGCCCAGATTACCTCCTTCCAGCGTCGCCTCCATGGCCACATCCACCACGAGGCAGAGTGACCAACCTCAGTACTCGTGGTGTCACCGTCTCATCCGCCGGCCGGCGGCAGGGTGTAGAGCGCACATCCCATCCGAGCCAGGTTGGCGTCTGCCTTGGCATGCTATTCTACGGGCTGATCTCCCATCACCAGCGGGATGCCTGTGCGGGTGGGACCCCCGGGCTAGTGGTCCAAGGGGCCCAACAGTGTGGGCAGCGTAGCCGGCATATACCGGATATGCTCGACCCGCAAACGGTACACCTTCAGCTTGGGCACTTGCGCCGAGCCGCGCATGTTGGGGCACATATCCTCATCAAGTGCGCTAGGCACCACCCCGTGGTGGCGGAGTGGCAGCAGTCGTCACTTAACCCTAGCTAGACTTCAAATCTAATGCATCCTTGTTTACAACCAATTGATCCACCACCATCTTCAATTCTTTTTCCCGTTGTTGAAAAGAGATGGACGTTGCCGATCGGCCTATTCTAGTCCCTGCCACCAGCCCTGCCCCTCCCTTGCCCCCCCTCCCCCCACCTATCCTACTGCAAGGCCACTCGCGGCCATGGCATGCCATGATGTACCCTACTTGGTGTCCTACTTCAAACTGAAAATTTGGGCTGACAGGGGGGGCTGGGGGGGGGATACAAAGACGGGGTCCGACTGAGGGGGGGGAGGGGGCAGGTTCGCATACAAGGACTGGGTCCGACTGCCGGGGGCCTCTAGTGAAACCTGAAATTTGGAATAGAGCACGAAAAAAGCGAGGCCAATTTTTGGAAAAGGCACCCCGTGCCGCCCCTGGGGGTAGGAGAGGTGAGGCTCTAAGAAAAGGCTTGTGCACGACGTGGGGCGCATGAGGCCGAAGCAGGAGGAGATCGCGCGCAAGAGGGAGCGCGCTGCGAGGGCCACGACTCGCGCGGTCGGAGGAGAATTCCCAGATAATCCGACAGGCCCCCCACCTGAGGAGCCCAAGGGCTCGCACGTAGAACGGCTTCGACCGAACAGCTCCCCGGCCATCGTGCGCACGTGCGGGTCGATACGTCAGGTCGAGAAGAGGATGCGGCAGGACCAGCGGGGACCGTCGGAGGCGGCCTCGGAGAGCGCGCGGCGCACCGCCGGGGTAGTCCCCGGCATGCACCTGGTGGGCACCTTCCTGGAGGGGGGCACGAGGGGGCCGTGCAAGCCGATGGTGCCCAAGGAACCCAACCCGACGGTGCCAAGGACCAAGGACCCGATCGGGCGGGAAAAGAAGAAGAGGCGGAGGGTGAAGAACAAGAGAGCCGCGGCGCGGTGCAGGCTTGTCCGCGACTGAGCCATAGAGAAGGTGCGGCGCCAGCGGAAGAAACGGAAGTATCGGATACCGGACTCCGTCGTCGCGTCGTTGTCGCCGCCGCCGCCGCCGCCGCAAACTCTGTGTCGCACGCCGATCTCGTCGGCGGTGGGCACGAAGGCGGCGCGTTCGCCCGCGTCGGCTCGAAGGCGGCGGGAGGGGCCGGGGCACGAGGAGGGGCCTCCGGAGGCGTCGACGAGCATGAGCATCAAGTTCGGGATGCAGCAGCTGCGGAAGGAAACGGAGTCGCCCGCGAGCGGCGGAGACACGTCGGCCGAGAAGCCGCAGCCGCCGTTGCCACGGGACCTCGGGGCTGAGGCGCGGGGAGGAGGTGGTTCGCAGGAGCCGTATCAGCGCGCGATGGCGGAGCGCATCTCCAGCGCCGGGGGCGAGGACGGCCAAGAGGTAGAGGAGAGCCCCGGGAGATGAAGCAGGCTTCGGAGGCGTTGCAGCGGCTCCTGCAGTCCGAAGCGGCGAAGGTGGCACTCTTTTCCCAAAAAAGCCCGCGGGCACTCCATGTGCTCAACCATGTTGGCGGTTGGCGGTTGGCGGCGGTTGGCGGTTGGCAGTTGACCAATCAAATCCCATTCCCAGCGCGCCTTTCGTTCCAAACAGACCACGAGGCCTCAAACGCGGCTCCGCGGCGCCCGGTCCTCCTGCTCCGCGGCGGCGACCCGCTCCTCCGCCTGCTCCCGGAGCACCTCCACGAACCGGACCGCCGCCGCCTGGGCGCCGGGCGCGAGCTCGGGCGCCAGCTCCGCCAGCCCCCGCAGCACGCCGACGTCCACCGCGGGCCCCTGCGGCACGGGCCCCTCGCCCAACACGGGCACGGCCCACCCGCCGCGGGAGGGCCCGGGCGAGGGCGCGGGGCCCCGGACCAGCTCCTGGAGCTCGGCGGCGACCTTCAGCGCCTCGCGGTCCGCCTCCGTCGGCCGCGCGGCCGCGGCGAGGGGCGCGAGGAGCTCGATCGCGGTGGGCAGCGGGGGCCGCGCGGGGCCCAGCGCGTCCGCCGCCCGCTGCTGCGCCTCCGCGAGGGCCACCAGGGGGCCGAGCGCGGGCGCGGCCGCCGCGGAGGCGACCGCGTCCGTCGCGGCGGCCCCCGCGTACCGGGCCAGCTCGCGGAGGAGGATGTCCTGCGCGGGGCCGCCCTCGGGGGCGAACGCGAGGCGAAGCGCCTCCTTCGTGCCCGGCGACAGGCCGGCGGACGCGGTCGGGCCCTCGGCGGTGGGTCCGGGGGAGTCGCGCGCGCCGGTGACGGACGAGTAGTCGCCGAAGGCGTTCGCGAGCTGCTTGACCCGCTCCACGCTGAGCTGCGCCTTGGGGCCGTCCCGGCCGTACAGCAGCTGCTCCAGCGCCCTCCGGGTCTCCGGGGCGTCGTCGGTGAGCAGCCTCCGGGCGACGTAGGGGTAGCACTCGTTGGCGATGGAGTAGTTCTTGTCGGATGCCAGGCCGATGCCCTCCAGCACCGAGAACGACCGGAGGATGTAGCCGAAGTAGCTCGGGATCTGGAAGATGTTCCCGTACTTCTCCTGGATCCCCTCCAGGTCACGCGTGAGCTGCCCTATCTTGGAGTCCGCCCCGCCGGACGCCTCCAGGAACCGTTCCCGCCGCAGCTTCTCGTCCTTCACCCCTTTCAGCTCCTTGCGGATCTCCTTGATCTTGTCCGCATCGGGCAGGCCAAGCTCCGCGCGGAAGCCCTCGGCGCCGCCGCCCTTTGCGAGCGCCGAGAAGAGCAGGCCGATCGCGCGCGCGACCCCCGCGTCCTCCATGGCCTCCACCTTGCCCGCGGGGATGAACCCCATGGCATCCAGATCGCCGGCCACCGCCTCGAAGTCCTGACTCACCAGGTGGGCGATGAAGCTCAGGATGGCGGTGCGCAGGTCCTTGCTCACGGGGGTCACCAGGCCCCAGTCCAGGATGCACAGCCGCCCGTCGTCGGTGCGGAACAGGTTGCCCGGGTGGGGGTCCGCGTGCAGGACGCCGATGTCGAGCAGCATCGCCAGGTAGCTCGCCAGCGCCACCGCGCACAGCCGCGGCACGTCCCCTGCCTCGGACGTGTCCAGCCTCTGGCCGTTGATCCAGCCCGTGGTCAGGACCCGGCGGGTGGACGCCGCGCGCACCACCGGCGCGGCGGTGACCACGCCCGCGAGGTCGGGCCGCGCCTCCATCGCCAACCGGAACCGCTCCCCGTTCGCCGCCTCGAGCTGGTAGTCCAGCTCGTCCACAAACCGCCGCCCCCACTCGTCCACCAGCCCCTCCAGGTCGGTGTTCAGGCCCTTGAACCGCCGCCACGGCTCCGCGAACGCCCGGATGATGCCGATGTCGAGCGAGATGGCGACGAGCGCGCCCGGCCGCTGCACCTTCACCGCGACCTCCTCGACGCTCCCGTCCTCCCGCTGCAGCGCGCCGCGGTACACCTGCCCGAGCGACGCGCTCGCGATGGGCGCCGGGCCCAGGTTCAGGGCCCCCGCGGCCTCGGGCCCGAGCTCCGCCGCGAGGATCCGCCGGGCGAGGCCGTCGTCGAACGGGGGCACGGAGTCCTGGAGCGTCCGCAGCTCCTTGATGTACGGCGCGGGCAGCAGGTCCTGGCGGCTGCTCAGCACCTGGCCCAGCTTCACGTACGTCGGGCCCAGGGAGATGAGCAGGTCGCGCAGCTGCACCGCGCGCGCGGCGTCCACCTCCACCTTCTGCGCCTCGGGGGGCTCCTCTCCGAGTCGCTTGCGGTCGAGCCACAGCCGGAACCCGAACCCGCCGAGCAGCGCGCCGGACCGGAGCCCGCGCTTCAGCAGCACCAGCGGCCGTTGCTTGAAGTGCGCGTAGATGGCGTCCGGGTCGTAGGTCTGCAGCGCGACCGGCTCCTCGTCGCCCTCGGCCGCGGCGAGCGCCGCCCACTCGTCCATCCCTTGCTTGCGGAGGGCCTGCCCCTCCTCCGCAGTGAGCGTGGCACCGGCCGTGGCGGCCATGGCCACCCTCTCGGATGGCCTGGCGTTGCGGATGGCCCACACAAGGCCCGCCACAGTGGCCACAAGAGCCACAGGGAGCCCAAACGCCCCAAACCCGCTTTCGGTCTTCTGTGGCAAGTGCATCACGGAGGCCATGGGCATGGGGCTTGGTGTGGACCGCAGAATGGCCCTTTTGGAGGTGAACTGATGGGCAACGGTGTTTTTGTTGGAGGGGGTGCCTCGGATTGCAGCGCCATGGCTGACTGGGACCGCCAGAGGAGTCACGGTCGGCGCGAGGAGAGTAGTCTGGGCGTGGTGTTCATGGGAAAGGAAGAGAGCAAGGATGGCAAAGGTGCAGGACCCTGCAGCCACGGCCCAGGCGAATGGGGCAGCGCGGGACGTAGAGGTCGGCACAGAGTGATGGATGCCACTCTGCAAATCCAAAGTGTTGTAGTGGGACTGCATGGCGACGTGCGGTCTAAGGAAGAACCGAAAAAAAAAGGGAAACTCAGAAAGTGCCTTATGTAGGAGAAGGCGGGCGTTGCGTTCGCCTCTAATCAGGGAGCCAGCCATATCTCCCCACCAGGGTACCCCAGCTCTCAGGAGGGGCACAGACGAGGAGCCAGGCGACCCCCCCAGCCCACAGCCCAGGGACCCCCCCCCCTGCGGGAGGGCGCAGCGGACCGCATGCGGCGCCTTCTAATCTAACCAGCCCTGGCATTTCAACACGAGTATGAGCATAGATTGTGTCGATCCATTTGATTTATCTCCTTCTCTTACTCTCATGACCAGATAATGATAGCTGCTGGATCAAAAGGGGTCGCCTTGGCCACCCAACACTTCATAGTCTTTGCCACACCTGATCGGGAACCAAACACTATGATTTTCCCATGGGCCGACTTGTCTTCAAAATCCAAGTACCCCAAATCCTTGAAAAGAGTGCGTACATCCGCCTTCTATGGCCCGTACAAGGGCCCTGTCGGACATTTCGATGAAACTACTGCGCGCAACCTGAGCTGTCACCTTCGGACTGTGTTCCATCAAATCTACATACAAGTTGTGGGTGTTAGGCACGCCGTTCCGCTCCATTCCGTGCCAGATCCCAGATCCTAAGTATGCCCTCCCCCCAGTCCATCACTTAACGGGGGTGTTGAAGGGGGGAGGGGGTCTGGGACCCAAAAGTTTGTGTACCGAAAATGGGCCGACCAGAATTTCCGAATTGTAGATTTCATTTTTTCCCACTACGGTAACTTTGGCCTGGGGGGGGGGGTCCCAGGGGGGGGGGGGGGGCACCACCATTGCCAAAAACAAATTAAGTAATACCCGCCCCCATTGGAATGGTTGTTCCGGAACGGTTTTGAGCCATCCTCCCGCCCCACTGTTTCAGAGCTGGTCCTTACCCGACCCAACCGAACCCGAGGCACTACACAACGCAACACAACACAACAACAAAACGGGGAATAACAAAACCCAACAACGCAAAAACAAAACAAGGAATAACACACCACAACACACCACAACTTTTGTTCACTAACTTCTCTTTTGTCACCCTGAACTGTTCAGAGTAGTACGCTGTAAACTGTTCCGGAGTGGGCCCAGCTCCTGTTCTGGACCGTTCCAGAACGATCTATAGGAAATGACCCCCCAACACCCCATGGGAAGGTTGTTCAGGAACGGCTTTGGGCCAAAAAAAAAAGCCCCCCCCCCCCCCCCCCCGTGTGACATTCCGTCGGGTTGTTGTTCCTTTACGGGGCCCTGGACAGTCACCCGTTCTTCCCTTCGCATGTTGCGTCGGGTCGCTGCGTTCTGTCGGCCGCCGCGGCCGGTGCTCCTGCTGATGTCGTTTCCGCATTCGCGGAGCCCAGTGGTTGGTGTGTTGGGGCTGTGCCTCCCCCCCCCCCCCGCACTGCTCTGTGCCTAACACCCTGTGGTGACAGACTCTGTACCTGGCGGCATCAGTGGATTGAACAAAGGCGGCGATCCCACCAGGAATCACTGTGGGCCACAGACCAGCTGCCATTAGCACTAGTGGCGAAATATGGGAACTGGTGGAATCAATAATAAATATGGCCTCCGCTAGTGCTTTCCACTGCAATTGTTGTACCAAGTATGGAACAAATTGGTCCCTCATGAAGGCAGAATTATTGACACCTGTCTTCTTCTTATTGAACCAAACAAGCAGCTGGTTGGGGGTTGCCACCAGTTTTGAAGAATTTACTTTCAAGATTATGGCACAATTGAGTTGCCCACGCATATCTCTCGGCATCGCCACTATTTGTGCCAACCTGGAGGGTTTGCGGGGGTCAGTGCCATTGTTGCCTTATTTGTGTCCACTAAGTGTCCCGGGGGGGTATGTGGGGTATATTTGGAAATCCCTTGAAAAGGGCTGTTGGAGCACCACCATATGGTTGAGAAATTCAGTGGGATAAACCCGGGTTTGGACTCATTTACGAGCCCTTTTCTTGCAGATTTCAAAAAGTATACACATACCCCCGCCTACTTGACTACAATCTGCGGGACTATAACACGGGGGACTCCAACATGGGGGACTATAACCTGGGGGGCTGTAACCTGAGGGACTATAATCTGGGGTACTATAACCTGGGGGACTATAACCTGAGGTACTGTAACATGGGTGACTATGTACTGGGGGGCCATAACCTGGAGGACTATAACATGGGGGAATATAACCGGGGGGACTATAACCTGATGGACTATAACCTGGAGGACTATAGCATGGGTGACTGAAACCTGAGGGACTATAACCTGGGGTACTATAACCTGGGGGACTGTAACATGGGGGACTATAACATGGGGGACTATGACATGGGGTACTATAACATGGGGGATTATAATGTCCCTGGACCCGACAGGACCCGACTGACCCAAATGTCCGGCCTCAAGGCCCCGCCGAACTGTTGCCGCCCCACTGTTGACAGTCCCCAAGCCGAGGCCTAGTGCGAGCGAGCGGGAGATACCGCCGTGCCTGTGTGTCCATCGGGGGGTCGATCCGGGCGACTTCGGGATGGCTGTACCCGAGCTATGGATCCCAGGCCACATATGGGCCATTACCTCGACACGCGGCCTCCCCTAAAACGTGCTACCACCCAATCCACCTTGTGGAGAGACTGTAAATGGGTGCAGGGCTGGGGCTGAGACCAGACGAAGCTGACTGTTGGCACCAACGACGCCAGGACGGCAGCGGCGTGCGAGACTGGCGCATCTTAAGAGTTGTGGACTACTGACCCCCCACCCCCGAGTGTGTTCAGCGAAACCGCCCTTTTGGCCACCTTCGGGGGCAAAAACCGTGGACGGAGCCTTGGGCACGGGATGCCAAGGAGATTGGCCCATGCACCAGTCAGTCCCAGAGGAGAGGGAGGCCATGGGTGCCATAACACACAACCCTGCAGCGCCTGGAGGTACATGTCATGGAAAATGGTTGTTCAAAACTCGGCCCGATTTTTCAGCCCTCGCCATTCCTTGCACGGCCAACAAGGGCTGGACATCTGAACCGCTCCTGGGTACTGGGCAGTTCGGAAGGTGGTGACTGATGAGCAGCAAAGCAGCAGGCGGCTTTGAGCGGTTGACAAAGGCGGTTGGCAGAGGTTGGGGTATGGACAACTACCGCCAGCTGTAGACGGTGACATGGGGGGGAGAGGGGACAAGAGCAAAAACGCCGGTGGAGACGTCAGAAAGTGCCTCATCTGCCTTGGTACAGGGGGATTTGGGACAGCCCAGGGTAAAGGCAATGCCAAAGCAACCCCCACATCCCACAAAAGGAGGGAGTGGGGGCGCAAATTAGCGGAGCACATCGTCCCAAGAGGCTTCACGAGGAAATACAGAACAAGCCAAGTGAGTGAGAGAGCGAGTGCAGAGCACGGGGGGGGGGGGGGACCCCTCGGTTCTGGACGCCAACTACCCCCCCAACTAACTGTTGGCCGGAGGCCCCTTGGGGGGGGGGGGGGGGGGGCATTGGAGGGGGGGTTCAGGGAGGGGTGATTGGGGGGGGGCTAGGAGGGGCTTGGGGGGGGGGCTCCGGGAGGGTGGGTTGGGGGGGGGTCCATGTGAGGCGATTTGGGGTGTTGGGGGGGGGGCAGGGGTAGTTGGCGTCCTAGGACCCGCGGAGTCGCCCCCCCCCCGTGGTGCAGAGTAGCGGTGTCTGCCAAGAGGGAGCTCGAGGTGCGCCTGTACCCCTTTGCACCGTCGCCGGCGATTGCTGTCTCATTGATGTCCGCATGGAGGACCAGATACTTGGGGAATGTGGGGCCACCATGGCGCGATTCCTGGGGCGGGATGGTGCGTAGTGCAAGAGGGAGGCATTCACATGGCACGCCGGATGCGGTGGCCCAGCAACGCCCCTGGGGAGGTGGCTAAAAGGGGTAAGCTATAAGCGGTCCCTCCCGAGGGCTGTGCTTGAAGGGGGTGTTGGGCGGGGGGCGGGCAGGGGAGGGGCAAGGGGGGTCGGGGGGGGGGCGGGCAGGGGAGGGGCAAGGGGGGTCGGGGGGGCGGGCAGGGGAGGGGCAAGGGGGGTCGGGGGGGCGGGCAGGGGAGGGGCAAGGGGGGTCGGGGGGCGGGCAGGGGAGGGGCGGGCCGTACGCAGGTCACAAAGCGCTCCACACATGCACGTCCTGGTATGCATATGCAGCAATGTTCGGCAGTTCTTCCATCATTGGCCTGGGCCACATCTCTGCTATGTTACAAGCACATTCAGAGTTCAATGGCATTGCTATGCCACATTCGTTGCTCTGTGTTTATCTTCCTGACTGCTGGACCGTGTTTTGTCGACCGCAGGGCAGTCTAAATAGTACAGTACAGAAAGGCGCACCCCTGATTTCTATACCTGGTGTAGCCTTGGAGGGGCGGGGGGGGGGGGGGGCAAGGGGGGTCCAGAGATGGGGGACAACACCCTTGACAAAGGCACCGGGAGGGCGCCCACTAAATTTGCTCTCGGAAAGCCCTTTTACGTGGGCAAAACCCGGGACAACCATTTTTTGAATTATGTTTTTTACAGGATTAGAAGGGGGCTGTTGTAGGTAGGGGGTCTAGGGGTGGGGTGGGGGGTGGGGCAATGCCGATACTCTAATCCAGGCCTGCCCTTCCCCCCTATCAGGAATCTGCGGTGGGATGCCCCCAGCCATCACCAAGTTGGAGCTCCCCTGTGGCATGTCCAGTGAAGGCAGAGGAAGAGTTGTGAGGTATGAGATGTATTGGGGAAGGTCATAGTTTTCCGGGTGGGCCCTACGGTGCTCATAGCGAGCGGACCATCGCCCCAAAGGAGTTGCTGGTGTGCATGTACTCCATCACAAACAGCCTCCAACTCCTGATCTGCCTGATCTCTGGGGCCTAGGGTATGTGTGGTGCTCTGTCGTACCAGTGGGTCCACAAATCCGTCTCAGAGGTCAAACGCCGCAAGCACTGATGATTTTGACGTTGGGTCTGGCACTGCCTTTGGCTTTGATTGACTGGCGCTGAAGAGGAAGTGGCAGCCAGTTCCGCTTCTGGGTTAGACACCAACAGTTGTGTCGCAACCCCCGACCACTGTCCCAGAACCACCAACCGCTCTCTCATAACCACCATCGCTGCCTCAGGAACCACGAACCACTATCTAATAATCACCACCGGCTATTTTGTAACCACCACCGGCTGTTTCGTAACCACCAACGGCTGTTTCATAACCACCGGCACTGTCTTGTAACCCAAACCGCTCGTATAGACACCAACAACTGTCTCGTAACCACCAGCCGGAGTCTCGTCACCACCGCTGTATACAGAAAGCCATTCAGCATCAAACATTGCACCAGAACACAAATGACTGGACGGAGTATGCCAGCCATGGCTTCATATGTGTGAATGTCAACTGCTGCTACGGCTGTGTCCAACGGCTCTGAGCTTATGCCCTCAACAAATTGGCGAATGTTGGCCCACAAAGTATTCGAAACTGTGACCAAAAACGCCATTTTGCCCACCCCCCCCACAATGATAGCCGTGCAAATCATATGTGAGGTATAGGGCGAGACTGCACTCCACCATCGATTCAGTTACCACTGTTGCGGTCTCGTAATCACCAACCGCTGTCCCCCCCACCCAGCCTCGAAGAGTCCAACAGCTGCCTCGTAACCCCCAGCCACCATCTCGCATCCCCGGGCCGCTGTTTCTCGGCCACCCACCAATGTTTCATAACTCCCAACCGCTGCGTTGTAAACACCATCTGATGAGTCGCAACCCGAAACCACTGTCATAGGTCACCCATGAGTCATGCAACTGGGGCGCCTTGGACAGAAATTGCAACGAGTCGCAGCGGCTTCACGCACGCTGTGTGGCACCAGTCACCATGTGGTGCAGCACAGTATACCTTGTGGCCCATCACCAAGCACCAGCAGCGGATGGTGGTTACATCAAAGCGGTGGGAACGAATCGATGGCAGTTGGTGGCAACCGACAAATTCAGCCACCGACTTCCAATAAATGGGTGGTCGACCGCCGGCAGTTGGCCAGTCATTGCTGGTCGAGGGGGCAGCGGCCCTCAAGGGCTGTCCCTGGCAACACTGCAACCCCGGTGTATTGAGCACCACCCTGGTCCACCGCGGTGACTTGTGCGGACTGCGTCTCGCAACCACCGCAGTGGTGTGTGTATGAGGGCTGGGTTTAGAGCATTGGGGCTGCTCATCCCCGTGCTAATTGCCATGCCCATGCCCATGCCCATGCCCATGCCCCTGCCCCTGCCCATGCCCATGCCCATGCCCATGCCCATGCCCATGCCCATCCCCATCCCCATGCCCATGCCCATGCCCATGCCCCTGCCCATGCCCATGCCCCTGCCCATGCCCATGCCCATGCCCATGCCCATGCCCATGCCCATGCCCATGCCCATGCCCCTGCCCTTTCCTTAACCGGGCCCTCTTCTGCGAAGGTGGCAAGGGAAAAGGTACAAGGAAGGAAGGTTGCCTTTTGCTGTACATGCGGAGCGTAACACATTTGGAGACCCCGTTGGAGAACGCCAACGAGTAAGTGTTGCCGAACACAATGGAGAGCAGGGAATAGAGAAGATGGTTGATGTGGAAGAAGGAACATCGTGCAACCGCTGTTTAGTGAGTCAATTTGGAGTTTGTCAAGTCGGATAAGCGGTCCAGTCAATGATGGTTGAGTTTGATGAGGGTTGAATATTGGTTAATGAACTAAACGATAAAGACATAGCAGCTGGTGGAAAACTCAATTGCTGCCCATATATCTGAACATAAGTAGGATGCAGTCATTTGTCAGCACGAGTGGTCCACTTATTGGACAGCCTTTGTGCTGCATTCATTTAATGCGTTGAGTGCTGTACTTATTTGGAAGCTTAGTACTTCATTCTCTTGGCGGCATGTGTTCTACACTCATTAGCCAGCCTATGTGCTGCACTTATTTGGCAGTGTGCGCTAAACTCCTTTAGCAGCAAAAGTGATGCTTTTCGTTGATATGTGTATTTGATGTGTGATTTGCATGTGTCTTGCATTATTGGGCGGCCTGTGTGGTGCATTTATTTAGCAGCTTGTATGCTGCAATCGTTTGGCGACTGGAGTGTTGCACTCATCTGGCACCCGCTGTGCTGCACTCACTTGGAGGCCAGTGGGCTTCAGTTATGCAGCAGCTTGGCAGCGAGTGTGCTGCTCTTATTAAATTGCTTGAGTGCGAATACATTTGAAAGCCTATGTGGTGCATTTCTATGCAACATGCATGAGGCGTGCAGTAGGAGAGTGGCTATGCCGCATTTGTCTAGCATCAGGTGTGCTGCATGCATTTTGCTGCCTCTGTATGTACTTAGCAACAGGTGTGCTGTGTTCATTTGACAGCGAGTGTGAGGCATATTTTTGGTTACCTGTGTGTTGCAAAGATTTGGCAGTGTGAGTGCCGAACTTATATGACAGCTTGTGTGCTGCTGTCATTCAATTACGCATGCGCTTCAGTCGTTTGGGTGCTGCCATTGTCTGGCACTGTGAGTGTTGCATTCATTTAGCAGCAGTGGTGGTGCATTCAAATGGGCGAGTGTGTGATGTTTGCATCCAACAGCCAGTGTGCTGCATTTATTTGAGCGAGCCATGAGCAAGCAGGATGCCTGGATGTCGAGTGCCAAGGGTACCATGCCAGATGCCGGGGTGTGGGATGCCAAAGGCACCCAGCCCGATGCCCCATGAGCGAGCGGGATGCCTGGACATTGAGTGCCAAGGGTGCCATGCCAGATGCCGGGCCGTGGGATGCCAAAGGCACCCAGCCCGATGCCCCATGAGTGAGCGGGATGCCTGGACATTGAGTGCCAATGGTGCCATGCCAGATGCCGGGATGTGGGATGCCAAAGGCACCCAGCCCGATGCCCCGTCAGCGAGCAGGATGCCTGGACATTGAGTGCCAAGGGTGCCGTGCCAGATGCTGGGATGTGGGATGCCAAAGGCACCCAGCCCGATGCCCACAGGATTGGGTGCCTCACGTGCAACATGATGCCTAGACACTGCAGGCCAGAGGCAGGGAGATGCCCAGAAGTGAGGATGCCCGGCAGGACGGAGAGAATGGGTATGAATGCGTTAGCCTTGCGAGTGGTGCGCTGCATTTATTTGGCAGCCTGTGGGCCGCAATTGTCTGGCAGCCTGTGTGCTGCATACATTTGGCGTCGAGTGAACTGCATTTATTTGGCAGCCTGTGTGCTGCACTTGTCTAGCGGCCCATGTGCTGCACAAATTTGGCGTCCAGAGAATAGCATTTATTTGGCGGCCTGTGTGCTGCACTTGTCTGGCAGCCTGTGTGCGGCACAAATGAAGCGTCAAGTGAACTGCATCTATTTGGCAGCCTGTGTGCTGCACAAGTCGGGCAGCTTGTGTGCTGCATATATTTGGCGTCTGGTGCAATGCATTTATTTGGCAGCTTGGGTGCTCCTCGCGTCTAGCAGCCTGTGTGCTGCACAAATTTGGCGTTTGGTGAACTGCATTTATTTGGCAGCCTGTGTGCTGCACATGTCTTGCAGCCTGTGTGCTGCATAAATTTGGCGCCCAGTGAACTGCATTTATTTGGCAGCCTGTGTGCTGCACAAGTCGGGCAGCTTGTGTGCTGCATATATTTGGCGTCTGGTGCAATGCATTTATTTGGCAGCTTGGGTGCTCCTCGCGTCTAGCAGCCTGTGTGCTGCACAAATTTGGTGTTTGGTGAACTGCATTTATTTGGCAGCATGTGTGCTGCACATGTCTTGCAGCCTGTGTGCTGCATAAATTTGGCGTCTGATGCAATGCATTTATTTGGCAGCCTGTGTGCTGCACTTGTGTAGCAGCCCGTGCGCTGCATGAAATTGGCGTGTGGTGAAATGCATTCATTTGACAGCCTGTGTGCTGCACAAGTCGGGCAGCCAGTGTGCTGCATAAATTTGGCGTCTGGTGCAATGCATTTATCCGGCAGCCTGTGTGCTGCACTTGTCTAGCAGCCTGTGCGCTGCATAAAATTGGCGTGTGGTGAAATGCATTCATTTGGCAGCCTGTGTGCTGCACAAGTCGGGCAGCCTGTGTGCAGCATGTATTTGGCGTTTGGTGCAATGCATTTATTTGGCAGCCTGGGTGCTCCTCACGTCTAGCAGCCTGTGTGCTGCACAAATTTGGCGTTTGGTGAACTGCATTTATTTGGCAGCCTGTGTGCTGCATAAATTTTGCGTCTGATGCAATGCATTTATTTGGCAGCCTGTGTGCTGCACTTGTGTAGCAGCCCGTGCGCTGCATGAAATTGGCGTGTGGTGAAATGCATTCATTCGACAGCCTGTGTGCTGCACCAGTCGGGCAGCCAGAGTGCTGCATAAATTTGGCTTCTGGTGAAATGCATTTATTTGACAGCCTGTGTGCTCCTCACGTCTAGCAGCCTGCGTGCTGCACACATTTGGCGTTTGGTGAACTGCATTTATTTGGCAGCCTCAGTGCTGCACCTGTCGAGCAGCCTGTTTGCTGCATAATTTAGGCGTCCGGTGAAACGTGATCATTTGGCAGCCTGTGTGCTGCACATGTACGGCAGCCTCTGTGCTGCATAATTTTGGCGTCTGTTGAAATGCGTTCATTTGGCAGCCTGTGTGCTGCATAAGTTTGGTGTCTGGTGGAACGCATTTATTTGATAGTGTGTGTGCACATGTCTCGCAGCCCGTGTGGTGCATAAAATTGGCGTCTGATGAAATGCATTCGGTTGGCAGCCTGTGTGCTGCACACGTCTAGCAGCCTGTGTGCTGCACAAATTTGGCGCTTGGTGAATTGTATTTATTTGGCTGCCTGTGTGCTGCACATGTACGGCAGCCTATGTGCTGCATAATTTTGGCGTCTGTTGAAATACGTTCATTTGGCAGCCTGTGTGCTGCAGTTGTCTGGTAGCCTGTGTGCTGCATTAGTTTGGTGTCTGGTGAACTGCATTTCTTTGGCAGCCCATATGTGGCACACATCTGGCAGCCGTGTGCTGCATAAATCTGAAGTCTTGTGAACTGCATTTCTTTGGCAGCCTGTGTGCTGCACTTGTGTAGTTGCCGTGTTTGGCAGCCTGTGTGCTGCATTTACTAGGCAGCCTGTGTGGTGTGTTTAGTTGGTAGCTAGTGTGAGGTGTGTGTGTGGTAGCCTGTGCGCTGCATTTATTTGGCAGCCTGTGTGCTGCACATGTGTGGTAGCATGTGTGCTGCATAAATTTGGCGTCTAGTGAAACGCATTTATTTGGCAGCCTGTGTGCTGCACATGTCTGGCAGCCCGTGTGCTGCATAAGTTTGGTGTCTGGTGAACTGCATATCTTAGGCAGCATGTGGCACACACTGGCAGCCCGTGTGATTCACTTGTCTGGCAGCCGTGTTCTGCATAAATTTGGCCTGCAGGGGAACTGTATTTATTTGGCAGCCTGTATGCTGCTTGAATTTGGCGTCTGGTGGACTATATTCAATTGGTAGCCTATGTGCTGCACTTGTCTGGTGGCCTGTGTGCTGCATAAGTTTGGCGTCCAGTGAACTACATTCAGTTGGCAGCCCGTGTGTTGCACGTGTCTGGTAGCCTATGTGCTGCATTTACTAGGCAGCCTGTGTGGTGTGTTCAGTTGGTAGCCAGTGTGAGGCGTGCTTGTGGTAGCCTGCGTGCTGCAATGATTTTGCGGCATGAGTGCTGCACCCGTTTGGCAGTTTGGGTGCCGCCTTCATCCAACTCCTTTGTGCTGCAATCTTGTGTTGCCATTAACTAGCAGTGTGTGTATTGCATTCATTTCGTAGCTTGGGTGTTGTATTCATATAGCACGTGCGATGCATGTATTTGACGTTTGTGCCCAGCATGGAATTCAGATTGGTGTTTGTGTTCAGACCACATTTGAATTGACGTTTATGCCATGAATGGGTCTTACATGGACATGCACGCTTGATGTAATTCTGAACCGTCTTTGGATCGACATTTGTGCCATGCATGACTTTTGGATTGACATTTGTGCTAGGCATAGACGTCGGTTAGACATTAGTGTTCCGAACCGACTTTGGATCGGCGGTATTGCTGTGCAAGGGCTTTGGCTTGACATTTGTACCAAGCGCTGTCTTTGTAGTGATATGTGTATTGAGAACAGGCTTTGGCATAACATGTATGCAATAACATGTATGCAGTAAAAGGGCATTTGATTGACATACATGCCTTGAGGGATGATGTTGCGCCCTGAATGGGCTTTGGACTGACATTTGTGCCCAGCATGGAATTCAGCTTGATGGTTGTGTTCAAAACAAGTTTGAATTCACGTTTGCGCCATGAATGGGTTTTACAAGAGCATGCACGCTTGATGTATTTCTGAACAGACTTTGGATGGACATTTGTGCCATGCATGGGTTTTGGATTGACGTTTGTACTAAGATAGACATTGGATGGATATTAGTGTTCCGAACCGACTTGAAATCCTTGTTTCTGCCATGCAAGGGCTTTGGCTTGACATTTGTGCCAAGCGTCGCAGTGAAGGGGCATTGGATTGACATACACGCCTTGAAGGCTTTGATTGATGTTTTGTGTCCTGAATGGGCTATAGATGGACATTGGTACCCAGCATAGAATTTGGATTGATGATTTGGTATTGACATACACACATTAATAACTTTGATAGATGATAGTGAATGGGCGCCGGATTGGCATAAGTACCCAGCATGGAGTTGGATTGATACTTGTGCTCTGAGCAGACTTTGGATTGACATTTCTTCCCATGAGTGGGCGTTTGATTCATCTTTGTACCAAGCATTTACTTTGGGTTGATACCTGTGTTTGTGATCTGCGCAGTGGGTAGACTTTTATGCTGCGAATGGGTATTGGCATAAACAGGGCGGTGCGTTGTTTGAGTGCACTGCACACACACAGTTAGCCGCATGAGCGGTTTGGAACTGGCAGTTAGTGCCCATATTCTGGTTGTTTGGCAACAGATTTATGGCTTTCGTTGCTAGATGGCAGTTTGTTTTGTTTTATTTGGCCAGACAGCCAAGACACTTGATGTGTGGGGAACATAGGACGAGATAATGGACAAAGGAGGGGGAAAGGATGCCACCAGAAGATGGGTATACCCGGGAGGGGACCAGTACGAATCTGGCCAAAGCGTTTTTAACAAAACAAAACAAAACAAAACACACCCATGTCCATGCCCATGCCCATGCCCATGCCCCTGCTCATTTCCTTGACCGGGCCCTCTTCTGCGAAGGTGGTTGCAAACAGGGAAGGTTTGGGGAGGTATGCCTGTTTTTCTCTTATAGGCTCTGAAACGCGAGACATCCACTTCAGTACCAGTGCATGGAGTTTGTGCTCATTGACAAGAGAGTGGAGTAAGACAGCGAAAGCAAAATCACGAAAGTCAATATCAACCAGGGTACATGGTGTAACACATTGTCTCCCTTCCAAAACCCGGGCAAGCGACCTGGGGCCTAGCCACAGGGTGGCAGGTGACTGTCAGGCTCGATATTGGTTTGTGGTAAATAGGATGTCAATAAATCGTTGGCGAGCAGTGTCAGTATACCTATGTGCTTAAATAGGCGAGCTTGGTTCAAACCTTTGGGTCAAACAAGATATTGATTTGTTGTAAATAGGAAAGTCTCCCTTCCCAACCCTGGGCGACAGACCTGGGGCCCAGCCACTGGGTGGCGGGTATGCGGACCTGTTTGAGGAATGGATGCAACTCGCCGGTGCCACGTGGTGCTGACGAGTTGCCGGTACGGTAAAAAGTAGAAACCTGCCGGGCGAGGGTTTCTGCTGGGAGGGCAAAACAGCCCAATCCACCAGAACAAGGACGGTCGGCTCATCCCCAACCCAGGCAACAGCCCCCGTGGGCCTTGTGGTCCCCGTGTGGCTTCACAATCATGGTCCGGCCACGGCGCTTGCAGTGGTTGAGCGTGGGCTCCAGCTGTAGGTGGTCGCGAAAGCACACCCCCCAGACCTCAAGCAATGCCTCAGGCTGTATCTGAAGAGGATCCACCCTTACTCCGTCTCTCGTGGCGGTTGGGTGAGCGGGGCGTCGTGGTGTCGTGCGGCCAAGACAAGAAAAGGACAACAAGACTCATGGCACCGCTCATCTGGTGCACTGACAAAGAGCCGGGAGACCGGGGTGACAGGGTAAAGAACGCTGACGAGGTATAGTGAGGGAGCAGCACTAGTAAAGATAGGTAGGTGCAGTAACAATTGTTTCGTTTTCATCTGTTTTCCGCTATTTTGGCGTGGCAATTTTCAGCCTAAGAAGCAAACCAGGGTTGGCGCCGGGATGGAAACCCGAGGGGTCAACAATGCCTATGGCGGCTCTGGTTTGTTTCTGCAAAATAGCAATCTTTCTTTGCGGCGCTGCCGTGAAGTTAAGAATGCCCCTTAGCGCCCTGCAGTGGCTGTGCAGGTGCGAATTGTCAAGCCCTGACGTCGAGAGAGTCCGGTATAGGAGGTACTGGTACCCCGGGGAAACAAAACAGGGTTGGCGCCGGGATGGAAACCCTGAGGGTCAACAATGCCTATGGCGGCTCTGTTTTGTTTTCAAGGAGAGCTAGACTGCCTAAGCACACCCCACGAACATCTCAGCGGGTCCCAGGCTGAGCAGCGAGTAGACCCACCAGGTGAGGAACCCCTGCGAGGCAGGAGGCATGTACAGACAGCACGAAACCCACTGGTTTACCAGGCAACCAGGCTAAGGCGGCTTGTGTGGATACAAGGCGTTCCAGTAGGATATCTTTAGCCGGCGGCCAGGGTAGCACCGACACGTGAGGTGGCAATGGGCCTGACATTGACAGATACCATGGGTGCAAAAGAAGGAGATCCTCAAAACCCACCGACCAAGTTCAGGGGGACCAGGCCAGAGTGGAGAACAACCCCCCAGGCAAGTGTCCCAGAAACCTAGAGTCGGCGTCCATGGAGGTGTAGCCCCCGATGACACTCCCCAGCCACAGGCTGAGAAAGGAAATACACGGACACATACCCACAGGTGTGGATGCCCCATGGCAATGGGATGCGAGCTTTGAGAGCTCATGCCCACAATAGTGGATGCCCCATTCTGATGGGATGCGAGTCGCAGAGACTCATGCCCACTGAAGTAGATATCCCCATGAGGGAAGTGGAGAGCGCCCATCGGGTGCGGGAATAGTGACAAGGTATGGAGATACCCCGACAGAGTGTTGGGATGCGAGCAGCTGATGCTCATGCCCACGGCAGTGGATGCCCCGACAACTGATCGGGATGCGGGCTGAGGAATCATGAGCCCACGATATCGAGTGCATAGCCACAGAGGGAGAAGGCCGAACGAAGGTAGACAGCCAGGGTATGACCCAGAGCCAGAGCACAAACCGTGCTAGTTGGTCCAGAGAGAGCTGCAACAAAGCTGAACAGGTCCCCATGAGAGTAGGGGGGATGCGAATCACACGGGCTCCAGCCCACCGAGGTGGATGCCCCATGCACTTGCGGGATGCGAGTACCCCGGACTCATGCCCGCGAATGCGGATGCCCCAGTACAGTGAAGGGATGCGAGTCACAAAGGCTCTAGACATAGTAACATGATGGCGACAGAGTGCAGCAACTAAGATGGGCAGCAACAGCGAGAGCATGGGCACAGGGGGGGGGGGGAGCGAGGATTAGGGCGACAACGGTAAGGGCAAGTGCCAGTGCGCACATACCACCAAGTGACAAGGGAGAGCTGCGGAACGCAAGGACGGGGAGGATGCGAGCCGTATAGGCTCATGCCCACCAAGGTGGATGCCCCTTGTACCCGAGGGATGCGAGTCTACGAGACTCATGCCCGCAAGTGCGGATGCCCTGACACAGTGACGGGATGCGAGCTGAGAAGGCTCAGGACATAGTGCAGTGCCTGTGCGTGCGTGCAGCAAGTGTGCTAGCAAAGCCCGCCACGAGTGCGGCACGGTACAGACCACGAAGTGAAGTGCAGCAGCACTGCTAGAGAAATAAGAGTGGCAGTACGAGTTTCCAAGTGTGCGAAAAGCCATGCAGGCAAACGGGCTACGATGGCCCTAGTAGGGCCACGAGAGCCTAGAGCCACTAGATATGAGTGGCACGGTAAGAGGGCATAAGGACGAAGTAATGCACACTGGTTTGTACTGTCTCAGAGTTGTCATGCCCCCAGCCATAGAGGTCAAACCTGGGAAGGTCAAGGCCGTTCAAGGGGACCATCGGAAACTCAAGTGGGTGCCAGACCAAGGGCTGGAGGTCACGGAGGCCTTGGGGCTATGGGTCCAACCAGGCAGTTTGCGGGCACGCATGCTCACCACGCTCATGCTGAGTGGAGACGTAGACCATGCTGTAGCTGCAGAAGTAGAAAAACTGAGGCCAGAAATCGAGACGTCCCCGTGGTCTGCACTGTACATCAAAGTGGCACCGGAGGTAGAACAGGAAGTTGTTCAAGAACTAGCGCCGCGGGCAGGTGGAAAGTTGACGGGCATCAAGAGCAAGTATACACTGCTTGACGCAGTGGTAGAAGTGACCAGGAGGGTGTCCAGCAAGACCCTGCTGACAACCTGGTCTTCCAACGTCATCACCAAGGATCAGGATGCCAGAGCCATGTGGAATATACTCTGGCCCAAGCTGTTCCAGCACGAAGACATACGGTCAGAGCCGGGCGACGATCAGCCACAAACAGACGCCCAGGCGGCTAGCGGGTCGGGAGAGAAGAACCAGGGGGGCGGCAAGCACTCCGAGAAAGCCATGGTGCTGCTGTCATCGCTGCAAGACCTCAACATCCCTGAGGAGGACAAACTGCAAGCGATGATAGCTGAGGATTATGTTGAGGAGATTGATGTAGAGGTACTGTTGATGCCGGCCACTGGAATATTCTCGGGGGTGAAGCGCCGGTTACCACAAGCGTCCGAAGAAGAGGCAAAGTGGTGGTGGACCATGATAGTCAAATTTGTAAAGCATGTCCGAAAAGCAAGACTAGAGGATGAAGAAGCCGCTAGGGCGGAACGTAGAGCAGCTGCGGATGCTGCCAGAAAGCCACCCAAGGAGACTATCGACCAAGCGCCCAGGAAGACGCCAGAGAAGAACAAGAGCGTGGGGTCCCCCTCACCGAGGAGCAGGAAGTATGCGAAGGACAACCTGGGGAATGCGAGACGGGTACTGGTGCCAGACGACGGTGAAACTAGCGAGAGCCATGGCCAGCATCGAGAAGGAGTAGCTGGGCTTCGTGACGAAGTTGAGGCCAGCAAACCCCGGGATACGGGAGAAGAAGCAGAGGTCGGTGGCAAGTGGCACACAGGGGCTGGCGTGAACAAGGTCACCGTAGAACGCCTCACCAAAGGGCCCAAGAGGTTGAGACCAGTCCTGCTCACAGGATTCCAGTACACCGACCCGATGGATAGCTATGCAGCATGCGAAGGGATATTCGGAGCGGTATCACTGGATTATCGGACGTTCAGGGATATGCTCCAGCAGTACAATGAAGTGGTAATGTTTGTGCCCGGAGACAAACTAGACGCAGCGCTGTCGGGCGTGTACAGGGACTCGTTCAGGGTGAGTGCAGCACGTGACCCGATGCAGAGGTCCGACGAAATTGAGATCAAAGAGCTGCTGCTGCTAGATGGACTGAAAAAGATTGCAGCCAGGATCCCAGCACAGCCCTCGGGTAAAGCGAATGCCACGACGGCAGTCCCGGTCACAGGTGTGTACCATCAAGAGAGTTGGGGGGCGGCAGTGTGGTGTATCATGCCCCCATACTCAGCAGATAGCGCGTTCATGTCGCTATGGGGGTACGGAGGCAGTGTAGAAATAGAAGCCGCAGTTGAGTTTCACAGTGACACCCCGGCAGTCGATTCGGCTAGGAGGACGACCGTAGGGAGACATGCGATCTGGGGATTACAGAGCGCCTTCAGTAGTACAGATAGGTGCAGCAGCACCAGCCACAAAGGGGGTAGTGGAGATGATGCCCAAGAGTGGGAACAAGTGGCAGATGATATGGAGCTCAGGATCCGGCACAGAGGCCACGGGCTGCAAGAAGCCCCAGAGTGGGCGTTGCACGAAATTGCTCAGTCGGCAACCATCAAGAGGGCCAGCAGAAGAGTGCCGGTGCAGAAGACAGGCAACTACCAGCCGACGTCAGCCCAAGGATGCCAAGCAGACGAGCTGGGCCTGTACACACTAGCGGGAGAGTTCAGGATGCCAGAAAGCGGCCAAACGGAAGACGACGTCAGGGAACTGACGTGCAGAGGCCAGACTGTCCGAGTCACCAAGATTCTTGGCCCGAAATGGACAGGACAAGGGACCCGGTTGGAGACAATGGGGGCCAGGAGTGTGCAGCTAATTGGCAAAGCACCAACCCCAGAGGGAGATGCAGTGCAATCAGGAGTGCTAGCGTGCGGGACGACGAAGTTTGTGATGCAGGCTGCGTCGACTACCATAGGCAAGTGTGGGATACTGCAAGCACCAGCTGAAGACTCCCAGGAAGGAGAGCTGATAACCCGCCTGTGGGTAGTCATGCAAGTGTGGGAGCACGGCAGGGACCATCAAGTACTAATCAGAGCAGGCCGAGCACACAGGACCAGGCGTAGGACGCCCAGCGACATGATCCAGTGTTGGAAAGCAATATGTAGAGCAACAGGATGGGATGCTACCCAGCGCCAGTGGGCGGGAGAGACAGTAAAATACAAGGTAAGGGGGGGCAAGAGTACAGTGTATTTAGACTGGACGGCCCCAGAATGGAACAGGCAGAAATACGAAGCAAAAGCATGGAGTGCCATGCGAGTCCCCGAGGCCTGTCACCAAGTGAGTATGGGATACAGCCTGGTGTCGGTCAACTGCCAAGGTATCAACCGAGAGAAGGAGCAGCCGCGCAAGAAGTGGGATGAAGTAGTCGTTATAGCCCAGGAAACCCGGGCCACAGTAGTCACGTGCCAAGAGACGTGGGGATCCGACAAGAAGAGGGTAGAGAGACAAATGGAAGGATTTTGGCACGAGAACTCCAAGCACACCAAGGTGGGTCAAGCCAACGAGGTATGGGTTAGACAGCAATGGGCAACCAAACAAGCGGTGATCCTGGACACCCCAAGTGCGCTGCTGATCCTGACGCACAACGCTGCAGGAGTAGGAGTTGTAGGGTCATTACACATGGCCCAGAGAAACGAGCCCAAAAAATACACGCACCAGCTGGTGGAGATCCGCCAGGCCCTGGACGTCACGCCGCACAACTGGATGGTGATAGGTGGGGACTGGAACAGGGACATCCGGTCACATCGAGAGACCATAGCCACACTTCAGCGCCAAGACTCAGTAGTAGCCTTTATGAGTGGACGTCAGCAGCATCCAAAGGACTTCTTCATGCTCAGGGGCATGCACATGCAGGAGCTAGGAGTATGGCTCACACCAGTAGGTGACCACCCAGTAGTATGGGTAAAAGGCTCGGTGCAGCTGACAGCGGGAGCGACCCCGTCGGCACTCAGGCCAGTGACCCTACTCAGGTGGGATGGGTCACAGAAAAAGATGTTCTCGGACATCATGGAGGCGTACAGTGCTTCACCTCTAGTGTCGACAGAAGAGTGGCTGCACACGATGAGAGAGGTGATAGTGCTAGCTAACCAGGAGTTCATGAAGAGCGCATCAGAGCCGGAGAGCGATGACAGGGAGGTAATTCGACGTCTCAAGACCGTAGTGCAGGGGAAAGGATGGAAAGTTCGAGACAGAATCCAGCAATCCCTCACAGCTAAGTTCTGGGAGGCCACGATAGAGAACTGGAAGCAAGTAGCAGGGGGGGGTCTCCAGGGGCGCACCCTCAAGGTACTCCGCTTGCAGGCTGCCAACCCGTTCCTGAAGATGCACAAGGTAGCAGACACAGAGTCCGGCGAAGTTGTGGAGGGCAGCGACGTACTGCGAGTAGTCAGCCGGGAGTGTGCCAAGAAGTATCCCAGGCACAGCACCACTGTCCCATCCGAATGGGTGGCGGGGCTAGTGGAGAGACAAGTGGCAAAGGCTAGTAGCAGCCGGGTAGAGCAAGTGGCGGACACAATCGAGAGCAAGGACGCGGGAAGAGTGTCAGTAGCCACGATGCTAAACAGAAAAGCCGAGTTCAGTAACAAGACAGCAGGAGTAGATTGCGTGGTGCCCAGCTTGCTGAAACTGTTTGGGATGAGGACAGCAAGTAAATTTGCTGACATCCCCAACATGGAGTATGGACAGTGGCCAGAGGAGACCAGACAGGTACTTCACATGACCCTGCACAAGTCAACAAGGTTTGACGTGAACAAGAACACAAGGCCCATCAAGGTCTTGTCGGCGTTGCTCAGGATTCAAGCGAAGCTACTAGCGCCCATGGTGCAAACGTTGACCAGACCCAGATGGTCTGCAGGAAGACAATTTGCAGGATATAAAGGGAGCTCAGTGCACGGCATGAGGAGGTTGATGCACATTCTCATCACGCAAGCCCTGGCCACGAAAGGAGCAGTAGGTGTTATGCTTCTTGACATAGTGGGAGCGTATGACGAAGTCATGAGACAGTCCATAAAGGTGATGGCAGATCAAGGGCCACCGGCGGTAAGGGATGTGGTGCATAGAGTGTTGGACATGTATGAATCTCTGCGAACGTATGTAGTGACGGCGTATGGACTGAGCGAGTGGTACAGCCAGCTCGATGGAGTTTTGCAGGGCGGGGGGTTAGACCCAGTCCTGTACATCATGGCCATGCACCCCATGCACTTGGCAGTCAGGGAAATGCAGCAGGGAGTGCCCGTTACCATAGATGGGGGAAGAGAAGTTGTGGGCACGATGGGGTATGTAGATGACACAGCAGCAGCGGCTGCAGCCCCCCCAAAGGAAGTGGCACAGGAAACGCAAGCTCTGGCAGACACCCTCCGAGGACTAAATCATGCGTTGGGGCAGAGGAACCACAGTGGGAAGATGAAGATGCTCGGGTACAAGGTACAAGATGGCGAAGTGAGAACACACAGGTTCTTCATCAAGTGGGGGACGGACAAAGTGACCACCCAGCCGAGGCACAAGTTCGTCAAGCTGTTGGGGGGTAATGCCAATATCACAGGAGGATATGCGCAGATCAGGCAGGACATCAAGAAATGGACAAACAAAGTAACAGCGCAATTAAGCCGATGGCCAGTGTCCGCAGGAGTGGCAATAGCGATCATCGAAGGCATGGTGGAGAATAGGATGGTATTCAAAGGCATCGTAAACATCCCATCGGACGGGCAGCTGGATGAGTTAACCGGTATGGTAACCAGAGCGTTCAGAGGGGCTTTCGGGATTCCAAGACGCACACCAAGAGAGTGTGTGTACGAAGTAGTGGGGAGAACCTCCCCTGATCAAGTACTGTGGACCACGGCGTTAGTGGAGTATCACAAAGCCATGAACAGCCCCAGTGAAGTACTGAAAGCAGCGGCGTGGCATCAATGGCAAAATCCAGACCTACATAAATACGACAAAGATGTGTCGCGCCTCAGAAAAAGAGCTGGGGAGATAGGGGTGGAGTTCCACAGAGTGGGTTTGGAAAAAGCCGAAAAGTGGGTGCTGAACAAGCCACAGGGGACGAGAAAGTGCCGCATCCTGTACATATTCGGAGATGCCAGCAACATTCCCAAATGGGGAGGGGCAGCCAAAGTGATGGACGATGCGGGCAGAGTGTGGCTGCAGAAAAAGGTAACACTGCTAGCGCACGGGATGAGCACCAAATTAGTAGAAGCTACCATGATTGCGATGGCGTATGATGCAGTGAGAGAAGCAGTAGTCAGCCACGATGTAGAAGTTCACGAAGTGTGGGCTTGGTCAGACTGCTTAGGGGCGATCCAGGGGATCCAGTCGGCGGAAGTACGACAGAAGCAAGGGTTGATAGTGGATAGGGTAATCACAGCATGTCAGGAAGAAGAAGTCACAGCCAACTGGGGGTGGGTGCAGGCTCAGCATGACTCACACCAGCAGGATTGGATTTCCAGAGAGAACCAGCTCATGGACAAGGAAGCCAAGGAAGGTGCGCATGGCAGGGCACCGCCCATGAGGTTGCCAGTGGTGTGGTTAGATGGTAAGACGGTATTACCATTCTACAAGGGAGAGGTCATAGGGGACTTGAGAAAGTTCCTGCTGAGTAACAGTCAACCTGCACTCCAGTGCACTAGCCCATCAGCCACAGCAGCACCAGGCAAGAGGGCATGGACTAGCGTCTTCCAGGAGACGGCAGAGGCGATGAGAGCATGGAGGAGAGTACAACCGCTAGCCCTGAGAGATTGGGGAGAAGTACGGACGTGGTGCCTGTATGCCAGTGCCCATGAGTGGGAATGGGAAGGGGTGCAGCAGCACTGCCCCCAATGCGAAATGTGGTGCGACAGTGTGCGCCACCACCTATTCCATGAATGCATGGTGACCAAGCTCAGGGTATACTTGTGGGTACAGGAGGTGTGCCGCATCCTGCAGGCAGAAGGTGTCTCTGTGAACAGAATCCAGCCGACATGGGGAGGAGTTCGGATTACGGGCAAGCCAAGAGTAGATATAGTGTGGTCCCACCCATCCAGAGCGAGCAGCCTGATAGATGAGACTCTGAGACCAGAGTAGTGTGGCCAGTGTGGCTTGGATTAGGCCCTATCAGGGGAATAGCAGTGCCGTTAGCACGACAGGTGCCAGGAGAGTACAGGCTGTGATACTTCAAGTACTTGAGGCGGCTCACGTCATGGTGCACTCCGGAGAGGAAGCGGGTGCGCGCAGCCCGGTGCGGCCGAGCATCCTGTGTGGATGGAGAGCAGGAACGAACAGCAGAGTAGTATCAGGAATCAACCCCAAAAGACGCAGAGGGGCAAAACCTACAGAGTTCCCAGTATGGTGGGTACTAGGTTCAGCCATCAGGCCCAGGGCAGAAAGCACTCTAGCGCTGCTGTTGCAAACAGGAGACGGCATTCATGCAACAGAGTGGAACCCCAGAGTACCAGATGTATGGATGGGTCAGGCAGCAGGTCCGGTGAGTGTTGTTGCTAGTGAGGCAGTGCGTAGAGGCACCCAGGGGAAAACAGTGTACTGGTGCCTAGTCCATAGCGAGTGGGGCTGGAGGGGGTGTCGCAAGGATAGTGGAGTTCATCTGTGGTGCCTGGATGTACTGGGGGTGGCAGTAGGATGGGCCGTTAGAGATTTCGAAGGAGTGCAGGGGGTACAGCCCGACAAGTGCGCGGCCATTGCGTGTATTTTGCAGGTCGCAACGAGGCAACCGGGTACAGTCAAGTGAGGCGACCACCGAACAGCGGGTTCGTGCGCCGCGAAACGTGGAAAGCCGGTGGCAAGGGAGGAAGGAACGGGCCGAAAGGCAAAGGGGCCGTGTCCCAGTGGCACCAGCCTTACACCAGGCGGTAAGTAAGGGGGCAACGCATTCATTAATTACAGGACACAGAAGAGCGCGACTCAGCCAGAGGGTGCCAGTCTGTTTCATGATACTATTATTACTATTATGATGTTACCACCATTTTGTGGTTTCTGTTGAATGTCTTACTTTTGTCCTGTTTTTTTTTTGTGTGTGTCTCAAGCGGAGAGCACCAGACATCCCAGGTGTCAGGTAAGCAGTGAAGCAGTGCGAAGCGGTACATGCAGGGGTTCACAACCCATGCTGCCCATCGGCACCCGCAATATATTTGCGTACATAAGCGTATATATGGGACAGAGTGTAGACACAGTGACCGGGCAGGAGGTTCGCAAGGGACCTTGCGTCAGTCCGCACGAGTTCTACCACGGTGGTTAACCTGGTGCGCGGCACCAGTTCCAAATAACAGATGACAGCGATTGCAAGCAGAATTTCAGAAGCAATGAGAGTGTTTGTGTCAGTGTAGTGCTGTGCGCGTGATCCCTGCTGACAGATTGTAGCTGTGTACGTACAGATGTCCTTATCAGAGAAAATAAAAAATTTTTTTCGTAGGACCAAAAGGGGTAGCGACCAGTGCCATATCAGAATACACATGACACAAGATAGTCAGGGGACAGCCGGGCAGAGCGGCGGTTTGTTTTGTTTTCTTTGGCAACCAACTGAGATGGTATGAAGGACGTAGAGGGCAGGTAAGGGCAAGAATGCAACCACCAGCGAAGATGGGTATACCCGGGAGGGGACCAGTACGAATCTGGCCAAAGCGTTTTTAACAAACCAAAACAAAACAAAACGTGCCCCTGCTCATGCCCATGCCCATGCCCATGCCCATGCCCATGCCCATGCCCATGCCCATGCCCCTGCTCATGCCCCTGCCCATGCCCGTGCCCCTCATGACAGCGCCCGCGCCCTCCCTCTGTCCCACTCCCATGACCGGGCCCGTCTTCATGACGTTGACTCTCCCCTGCCACCTCCGCAAACAGCGTCAGGGCTCTGCCGGTGAAGGTGCCCATGCCCCTCATCTCTCAGGAGGAAAATGGTGATGGCCAGTGTTTCCTCTTCGCAAAATCAAGCAAACCTGCACTTGCAATTCCTTTTTGAACATGCACATTCCAATGACCCAACATGAGAGACTTGCACCCCCCCGCCCTCCCCCCCAGAAGAAAGGCAGCGAGACTGTCAAAACCGCCATCCCCCCTCCTAGTCTCCGCCCACCACCCCAAGGGGGTGGGGGGGGGCTTTAAGCGAAGACAACAGGTGCCCATGTCCCTGCCGACGTCACACACACCTCATGCACCACGGGCAGCCCCGGTGACCCTGCACACAGTGCAACCAGAATGCATCAGCAGAGCGACACTGGCCCTGGAGGCAATTCATAAGACGACAAATGCAAACCGCTCTGATGCTGCACAACACCTGCCCCTCCCTCCCTCCGATTTGCAGATCGTGCGGTTGCATGCCCATTCTTCACTGTTGAGCGCGCGACAGCCGCCACCACCACCACTGCCGCCACCGCCACTGCTACAGCCCTCATTGTGTGGTCAGAAAACTCCTCAAAACAAAAAAGCCAGGGTTGGGATCACGGAGCTGGCCGTGCTCGGGACACTTTAAGTTCTCGCGCCCAGGGTCCCAAAAATGCCATTGTTGGCAACAATCGTCGGCAATTTTGGGTGGGCCGAACGTCCACACGCCATGTGCCTCGATGGCGAAAAAGCCCCATCGCCTTTCGTCGCACAACCCAGCCCACAGGCCCCCAGGGCTGCCGTGCTATGGGCCCGGGACGGCGGTGGCAGGGCCCTGAAAGATGACCCAGCACCGCATTGTCGTGTGGCATTCGAGCCCTTCACTGCGCAGCGCCTCGGCGACGACGGCCCGCCATACGCACCGCAGACCCTTCGGCGGCGTTTGCACTGGGGAGCGGCGCGTTGTGCACGACCTGAGGGTCGACTCACGGCGGGTTTCTGGGGTCAGAACAAGGACTCGTCGGGGGCCCGCGGAGGTAAGTGCTGTCGTTTGGGCTGCGGTCGACCCCTTGTGGCGCGCGCGCGGTGTCCCTGCAAAGCCCCGTACTGCCCTGGAACACCCATTGGCACTGCAGCCGGGTCACCAGGGGTTTGACACACGACTGCCGCCCACAGAGTTCAGGGGCCCTCCCGGATGCACCGGTGGTGCTCGACCGCACCCACTTGTGGCGCTCTGCTGCCCCCTCCCCCCCCCCAACATGCTGCACACCGCTGATGGCCAACACTTTGTGTCCCGGAAACGTCGGCCCCAGGGCTGCATCAGAAGAGAAGGGACCTCCGAGGTGGCCCCAGAGGCGGTTGGACAGGCGGAGGAGGTTGCCAAAGCGGCTGGGGGCGGTTACTGTCGGTTAGCAATGCCATTGAGCCTGGCACTTGCCGTCAGGGAGACAGCGGCTGGGCGTAGGACGGGCGCCCTGGAGGGGGGGGGGGGGTCCCCCCCTTCCAATGCATCCCTGCCCGGCCCTGCGTTACATTTCCCATATCAGAAGTGATGGTGGGCACCCTCTGAACTTCACTGCCACCGGAACACTCCATGTGCCGGCATGGCACAGGCCCGAGCAGCACGTGTGAGCAGCGGGACAACTACCCCAGTCTCAGATACCAAAAGCACTTCCCGCCCCCGCACACACAAGATTGCCCAGCGCATTTGGCAGGGCGCATAGCAACGTGCGGTGGAATCAGGAGTGCACAGTGTGCAGTGTGCAGAGCACACGGTGCCCACTCTACATCGCTGTAGATTTGGGTCCCATTGAAAGGTTCTTTTTTCATATGGACCCCCTAACCGATCTCCGTTTGGCTAGGATTGGCCCCTCTATAGGCCCCCCCCTGGCAAAAGGTCAGCCGTTTTTCGGTCGTGGGTGGGTGAAAAAAAATTTTGCCGCGACAATGTGCGGTGTGCAAGATGTCAGCGCACGTGTCCCCAGCCCGGGTGAAGTATCCGGTCTTGACTAGGGTGCCGTGCAACAGCAACCCCCTCGAGAGTCGCGGTCTGTCGTCGTCATTGCCGGGGCCACGTTCACGTGTCCGCGTCGAAACTGCGACTGGAGGGCCCCGACAACGGGATTCCTGGGCCTTCGCTGCGGCAGACTGCCCCGACAGAGTGTACCACGTGAAGGGCGACGACAAGGCCCGCAATCCCCGATCCGGGGGCATCCGGCGGCCGCACACAACGTGTCGTTCGGCACTACGCAGCCGCGTCCGCACTGACGTGGTCGAACGCACCGAACAGGCGCTGTGTCAGATCCCGGACCGCATCACCACAGTCGGCACTCAGCACAAAGCCCTGCCTGGTCGAGGGGGTGGCCTTTACGATGTCTTGAACCTGAACAGGGCAGCGCAGGGGGCGCTGGCAGCCCCCCCCCCCCCCGCCCCAGCCCCCCCGCTGTATCCAACGACCGTTCGCAGGTCGGACCGTATTTTTTCGGTACCCAACTCAATGAGGTCCTGAGTCCTGGGGCACAAGGGTTGGGCCGAAGGACTGCAGACATGAGGGGCTGGTGTCGCGGTGTCACAGTATCACGGGTCCAGTAAGGTCGCCAAAACTGCCGACATAGCAAAAATGACTAAACACTGCATAAAGGTCAGCGCTCGTCCCACTCCGCTCCACACAAACCCTACGGAGTCGGGACCCGAAATCACTTCTTCGATTCAAAACCGAGAAAAACCAAAAAAAAATTCATGATTTTCGTCCCAAAAAAGGGGGGGGGTCAGTTTTTCAACATTTTTGACCCCCCATCCCCCACCCACCCCACCCAGGGATGTATTAAAGGAGGGGAGGCATTCGCCTTTTCAAGTCCTGGACGCTAGTGCGATTGAGGGGATCAGGGGGTTAGCGGGTGAGAGCTCATCTATATACAGCTGTATACAGATATATAAGGCCCTTACCCCCCCCGCCCCCCCAGCGTATCGCGGCGCGACGGAAGGACCCGGGCCTCCGTCCTATGTGGGATCCTCTGAGGAGCGACCCTGCCCAGACCTCGGGCTGTGCGCTCCCCCATCCGCGCCCGCAGGTGCAGGTGCGGCTGCGGGGGGTTGGGCGCCCCCCCCTCCCGATGACTGCACTTGCCGAGTGAAGCCAAGGCTCAAGAGCCCCCCCCCGTGGGGCGGCAAACGGGCTGCCGCACCCCTGCGCTGCGAGGGGCGCCCCTGACGGACTGCCCCACGCGCTGCCCTGCCCCCCCGAGTCGCACTGCCGCGCTCCTGCGCCCGTGCTGCCCCCCCACGAAGGGAGGGGGGGGGGCTGCGTCGTGCCGGGGGGAGGGGGGGACCACCCTGTCCCTGACCCTGGCCCTGTCCCTGACACCCCTGACCCAGAGCAGCAGCCTCTGGCTGCCCCTGTGCCTGCACCCCAGGTTGCCCTGCAGCACCCTGCTGCCCCAGACCCTGCCCTGCAGCATCCTGCTGCCCCACACCCTGCCCTGCAGCATTCTGCTGCCCCAGACCCTGCCCTGCAGCATCCTGCTGCCCCAGTCCCTGCCCTGCAGCACCCTGCTGCCCCAGACCCTGTCCTGCAGCATCCTGCTGCCTCTGATCACTGAGGGGTGGGGAGGCACCTTGACCCTGCCCATCCCGAAGCCACCCTGCAGCTCCTTGCTGCTCGCGATCCTGGGGTGGGGGTGGGCCACCCTGAGCCCCATCCGCCCGCGCCGCATCAATGAGCGCGGCCGAGATGGAGCCAAAAACGTCCACAAGGCTTGCGCGCCCCTGTCCCTGCCCCCCGCCCCCGCCGCGGGACGCACCCACAGTTGGAGGGGGGGGGGGGCAGTGAAGTTGTGGCTGACGACGCAGCCAGCGGGGGTGCCCGCAACCACCGCCCCCCAGGAGATATAAGGCCAGAGCCACTGAGGCTGGTCGCCCGTGGCTGGGACAGTGGCTGATCTGACCCACCCCCCCGTCGCCCGCCCCTCCCCCCCCATATCCCCGTGGGTGGTGGGGGCTGAAGTCCCGGGAAGAGTGGGAAAGAGATGGCCCGGCCCTAAGAGGGGGCCTCCGGCGCGGCGGCTCGTCGTCGGAGGAGGAGGAGCCGACTCGCGGCGGCCGACGCCTCCGCCCCAGCACTGCCGGCGGCAGCACGCGCCGCCGCGCCTGCGGCGGCTCATCCTCTGATGAGCCCCGCGGCGACTCCCGCCCTCGGGAGCCCAGCACCGTGCCTGGGGGGGGCGCAGGCCGGGGCACTTGCTGGGGCGCTTGGAGCCACGCACGCAACGCCCTGGCCCCTGCGCGTTGCGCTGCCGGCGCCAACCGGTGCCCCTCGTGGCCTAGGGAGCAGCAGTATTTAATGCCCTGACCAGTCGCCGCACACGCCGCGCACGTCGCCGCTCCGTGTGCAGGGCACAGCACGCGCACAGTGCCCAGACCGCGTCCTAGCGCCCGTGGGGCTCCGGCCGGGCGCGCCGGCGGTGGTGGCTGCGCGGGCGGGCAGTGCGGCCGCTGCGGGCGCACCCGCTGGAAGGGGCGCAGCGACGCCTGACCCCCCAGGGGACGAGGCAGGTAGTTGCTCAGGAAAGCTTCCTGGCGCCCCCTACCCGGCCTAGCCAGCCGCCGCGCCCACAAGGCCCTGCAGTGCACCTCAAGGCGGCGCATGTGCTCCTGCATGGCCGGGCGGCACGCGAACACGGGTCTCTCCGTGCGGCCCATACACTTGTAGCCACCAAACGGGACAAGTGCATTGCATAGCGGGCGCAGCTGGCCCCCAAGGAGCTCACCAGCCCGCAGAAACTGTTGCGTTTTGTCGAGCGCGAGCTTGAGCACGTGCGCCCGTTCACGAAGCGGCAGGACACGCCCCGCCAACCTGTGCCCCGGAGCCGCTGGGAGGGCCCGGCCCGCATGCTCTTCGAAATCCAGGGCCAATTCCGCGTACGTGACTTGGCCCTGGCCAGGGAGCCACAACAAGGCCCCTGCCCACCGCAGCAAGGCATGCAGAAACGTCGCCTCCCACGGCCACTGCGGCGGCAGCCCCGCAGGTGCATCTAGCGGGGGTCGGGCCGGGGGCCTGGGCAATGGGCCCGCCCCAAGTTGGTGCCACGGATAGGCAGCGCGCGCGTCCGGCGCCCGGCCCCGCGCCGGGCCGAAGACGGTCGAGCGTTGGTCCCCCCTCTGCTGGGCCGCGTCCAATGCCGTCTTGCGCGCCGCGAGCACGGCTAAGAACATTCCGTACAGGCGGTACAGGAGGTCCTTCGCCAGCTGCAGCGCATCGCTGTCGGGCACCAGGGCCAGCGGGAGCAGCCCAGCCGAGCGCAGACAGGCCGGCCACGCAGACGGCACAGCCAGCGTGGGGAGAGGGCGCGCCGCTGCCTCCACTAGCGGGCGCCATGCCGCCCGTGCTGGCTCCCAGGAGGGGCAAGACCACAGCATGTGTTCGTCCGTTTCGGTGGGGGCACCACAGTGAGGACAGCGCGGGTCCGCGCGTATGCGGTGCTCGTGGGCCCGCGCCGCAGTCCATGTGGCCCCGGCTAGCTGCGAGCGCAGCAAAACCAGCTCAAGCTCGTTGCCCGCCACGGTGAGTGCATGACGCACCGCGTCGCGCTGCACGGCACCCCCGAGGCCCCCGTACGTCCGCGGGCGGCGGCGCTCCAAGGCCCGCAGTGCGGAAAACCGCTGGCTTTCCCGTACGCGGTGGCACACCTCGCCCCAATCGTCCAGAGCTAGGTGTAGCGGCGCTGCTTGCCCAGGCAGCCGCCACTTCCACCAGCCCTCAAGGGCAACCCAGCCAAGCCTCCGGGTGTCCTGCAGCGCACGCCCCAGGGGTCCCGTCAATGGCGGCCTAGGATGCTCCTCCAGCACTGCCTGCACCAGAACCTGCACCGTGCCGGTGGTGGCAGACGCTTGCGCCAGCCACAACAGCCGTTGGTACTGCGCCCGCCATGAGGGGGCAACGCGGTGCCCAGGCGTGAGCACCGACCACAAGACCTCGCGGTTCCGAGAAACACGCGTGGGACCCCATAGCGCAATTGCAGCGAGGGAGTCCAGCGCCCGCATGTCGGCCTCCCCGACTTCAGCCAACTCCGAACCCCATAGAGCCTTGGCGAGCGCCAAGGTCCCCAGCGCCGTAGCCCGCTGGCGAAGCACCGGGATGCACCCGATGCGGCGAAGGATGGCCTTGGCGCGATCCATCCGGGTCTGGAGGAGGGGCCCCGTGCCGCGCCGGGCCTCAACCCGAATACCCACGCCCAGCTGGCGAAATTCGCCCTTGTTGGGTATTTCCAGGCCCCTGAGCCGCGCAGGGGCGTCCGCCGCCGTGGCACCCAGGGCACACGCCCCAGACTTGTCGGGGCGGACGTCTTGTCCCGTGATCTGCAGCCATTCGGCGGTGCGGTCACAGACATCCTGCCGATCCTGGGAGGTGCGTGTCATGGCCTGCGTGTCATCCGCATAGCCAGTGGGGCACAGCGCTGCCCGTCCGGCCCCCCGATGGACCACCATGTCCGGTTGGTCCCCGTGGACTGGCGGGAGTGCCCTTGTGGCCACCACGATGTGGCGTCGCATCTCATCAATCTCCATCTTCCACACTGTGGTCAGGAGATTGATGAGGATAATGCTCAAAGGGCATCCTTGCAGGATGCCGTTCGTGACACGCCACCAGCTCCCGAGGCATCCGGAGACCTTGAAGGCCCGCCGCAGCTGGCGGTACATGCCCGTCAAGGCCCGCAGGATGCCCGGCTCCATGCCGAGCTCCTGCCCTACCCTCAGGACGACAGCCTGGGGGATCAGGTCAAAACACTTGACATAGTCAAGGTTGACCCCAAAAAGGGTCCATCCCTTGAGGCGGGACAGCTCAAGCAGCACTTGGGTGACTGCTGCGGCGTCCAACGCCCCGCGGGCCGGCCGGAAGCCATAGGCCTCCGGGTGGGCCCAGGTCTCCTGCCAGCGCAGGACCTCCCACAGGCGGGTGCCCGCCCAGAGTCGGTACACAACCGACAGCACAGTTAACGGCCTAGTCCCAAGTGGGCCCTCCTCCCCTGGCTTGGGGATCAAGGCAGTATATCCACGGGCAAGCACCTCCGGCCACCGGCCCGTGACCTCAACGAGCGTAAGCAGCTCGGCCAGCCAATCCAGCAGACGGAGCGGGAGGGACCTCAAGTCCTTGAGGGACCAGCCGTCGAGACCTAGTGCCGTGGGGTGCATGAACCGTAGTTGCTTGCGCAGGTACCCCCCGGTCAACGGCTTGTGCAGCATGGGGACCCGCCTTAAATGGTGGCCGTACCGCGCAAGGAAGGTCGCCGGATCGGGCTCGGGCGCCTCAGTATACTTGCGGTTGATCGGGCCCCATGCTGCCCGAAGCAACTCGTCCATTTCCTGGACGTATTAAAGGAGGGGAGGGGGTGTTTGGATTTGAATTTGGGGGCCAATCTTAAGGCTCACAGGCTGCTTGGGGTGGAGCATGATGGCGTCCCTGGCGACTCTGCGTATCAGCCGGCCATGCCATATGATGCACACCCAGGTCCTCGACGGGCCTTTCCCACCTGTCCCCTTGGAAGGCGCCAGCCCCTGGCGGCACGGGGCCACGGCCTGCGGCACCTGAAATTTTTTCAACTTTCAAGTTTTTTTCGTAACCCTTCTTTCGCCCCTGGGATGCGTTTGGCTGATCATTTGGTGACAATACGGGTACTTGAGCACCCATGGGGACCCATGTAGTGGCCACTAGGCCCATGTAGCCCGAGCCATGGGCCCTCCAAAAGCCCCAAAATTGCTGTTGTGTAGGCTGTTTCATGGCGCCTAAACTTTTTTCAAAATTCGACTTTTTCCGAAACTCTTCTGTCGCCCCTGGGATGGGTTTGGGAATACATTTTGTTTTGGGTGAGGCTACACGTGAGGCAACCATTTGTTGAACAGGACCTCTGGTGTACACCAGGACTGATTTTTCGAATGGCGTCTGGCCTGGAAATGCTCTCATACGTTGCCCACATGTTCAGGCACGTAATGGTCACAGTGTTCAACAATCCTTTGGTGATCGGACGATATTTTTTTAGGACTCAGGTGCTCGCTGGACACGTGCTGCGAGGGAGACGTGCTGCGAGGGAGACTCGAGCAAACCGCCTTTGTTGCCCCCCCTCCCCCCAGTCCCTACATTTCATTCTACGAACCGGACCCATGAACCAACACGGACCAATGAAATGCATCGTCACCCCAGATCATCAGTAGCGTCGTGTAGTGTAGCGCAGAAAACATCGTCAGCTGTCTGTTGCAGGTTCGAGGCACAGTGCCGCGGGTTTCACCTTACGCAAAAGGCTCTGTGGCTGCCCCAGTTTGTCCACCGTATGACAAAGGACCCAAACGTCTGGGGCTACCAGCTGCTCCGGAGTTGGAAGCAGTGGCGAGCAGCATCATGAGCACCAAATGGCTCGGGCAGCGCGCCGGGGGGGGGGGGGACCTGCAGCACAAATGTGACACTATTGGAGGCTCATTACGAGTAGTAGTGGAGAGTGGTTGTTGAAACCGGCTTTTAGCATTGGAATCAACAGCGGCCTGGTTTCACGATGTAAAGTAGCAGGATGGAATATGGAGGAAGGCAACGGCAGCAAAGAGCAGAATAATAGGTCCGCATCACATGGAACAGCAACTTACCGCATGTGTTCCAGTGCAAGGCATGGAACCTTGCTGCAGAGAAGGGCTCACATTAGGTCAGAGGGGATGCGTTGAGAGGGCAGGGGTGCTTAGGACGCCCTCGATGGCTGGGATTGCATCAGCACCAGCGCGAGACGAGGAAAGACAGCAGCCCCCGAAGGTGGACATACCTGCGCATCGAAACCCATCCCCAACATTTGATCAATGCCGTTCAGCACGACGAACTTCACGCCATCCACAGAGGCAGTGCCGCCTTTGTAGACGTCGTGGAAGCATTTGACGGTTGCAATGCACAGATGCACGGCTTGCGAGAAGGTCTTCTTGATGGCCTGAGGAGCGATTTGAAGACTGCACAATCAGCCCTAAGTAAAGGCACCTTGCATGCGAGCTCCAGCGGGTGGCCAACCAGTGTCTGGCCATTGAAAGATGGAGGTCGAACAAACCGACCTGACGGCGGTTGAAGGTGCAATACAAGCCTGGCCTTTTGATGAGTGTAAAATCTGGGGGAGAAGACTCGCTCTTTCAGAGAAAGTGCGCCCTGAATCGTTTCGCCACTGGCAAAAAGGTGGAGACTGCGAAGACAATCGTAGCCAGCCCTCATTCTTGCTGTTGCACGCACATATCCCGATAGGTATTGGTGGGCGTCAAAGATGCGGTGGCCCACAGCATCCGGGCGGGTGGGCGGGCCGGTTTCCCCGGGACACAAAACACAAAAAGACGCCGAAAGACAAAAGGAAACACACTCTCAATCACACACCTCAAACCTCAAACTTCCGGAAACTGGAGTTTGAGAACACTAGCCCTGGGAAGGCCCGACAGGCAGAAGAAACACAAGCAAACCAGAACTCATCCTTCGCACATATCCCGGTGAGATTTTAGAGCCTCCGCCCCTCCATTCCCCTCGGGCACCTTCCTTCCCCACACGCTCACCCTCTGGGCGCCCCCAACCACCTTGGGCATCCCACCCTGCCTACAGGCCGGCCATGGTCCGCCACACAAACCCCCACAACAGCAAACGCGCACCAAAAGCCGGCTGCATTCCGCACGAAGGCGGCGCCGACATGCGACACCATATCCAACACAAAAGGCTGCTGGCAGCCCGCGACCGATGCGTGCAATGCACAGCCCGCAAGAAGAAGTCCTGAGCTCAGTAGGTGACGTAGCATGAACCACTTGAGCCCAGCCTACAGGCCACACGCGATGAGGGCCGCAAACCAAGACACATCTTCGACAGACGCCCCACGTGATCAGGGAACCGACTGTGGTCCGCCAACACCACATCCAGCGCAACCAACTTGCTCCAAATCTCATCCGGCACAACACAAGGCCCCCCGTTGGACAGGGTATCCTCAGATATCGCAGCCTTCTCGGGCCACGAGACATGCCTAGATGCGCCACTGTGGCACAACTATCCTCACAGAGCTCGTCCAACGCCTCTCACCAAAGTAAGATGGGTGCCTAAGACCGGAGATCTTCAGACACAGAGGACACATTAACAACAGGAACCGGTCCAATGGAACCCTTATCTACGCAAATCCTCCACCTCCAGTCGCCTTGTGAGGCTGAAATTTCCATCTCCATATTCAGGCCCGAACCCCCCTACGAGTCGTCCATACCTATACCGCCCACATATCCATCCGTTCCGTTCTCCCCGGTTGTCCCCTCCTTCCAGTGCGCTGCGCCACATCTGGACCTTCCTGTGGGCGCCCTCGTCCCTAGCGCCCGCCATGGCCCTTGCTCCTTGCTCCTTGCTCCTTGCTGACGACCCCAACCCGCCCCACTTCGGTCAAAAGGTGGTCTCAAAAAGTCAAAGTATCAAAACTCAAAAGCCACTGAACAGCTGCCAAACAGCAACTTTGGGGGCTTTCAGGGGCCCATGGCCCTGGCTACACGGCCTTGGCAGCCAGTGCGTGGGTCCCTATGGGTGCAAGAGTATCCGTACTGCCACCAAACGATGACCCAAACCCATCCGAAAGCCGTCGGAACGTTTTCGGAAAACGTCAACTTTTCGAAATTTTTTCAAGTGCCAGCCCACAACTGCATCAGTGCTCAAAGCCCCTCCTGCCCAAGCCAAAACCCCCACAATGGGAGCTCGAATAAAACTTTTCGGCTCGAAATCGAAAAATTAAAAAAAATGATTTTTGGGTCAAAAAATGAGGGCATCAAAAATTTCAACCCCCGACCCACCCCAAAAAGAAGGCGTACTGGGGGGTTGAGGGGTCAGAATGGGGAAAATTCATCAAGGGATCATTCGGCCTCTCAAAATGATGGTTTTACACTGGGTGAAACGTCCGATCTTATACTTTCATAGACTGTGGCATGCAACGCCTAAACGCCTTTTACGCTTGATCGAACAATCCTCTTCGAGGTGATTTGCCCTTCAGCGAGTTTCATTTTTTCCGCTCCCAGAATTGTGGTGAGCGTGGGGGGGGAGGACCCAGACCGCAGCCCCCCCCCCCCCCCGGTCACTTCCACACCGCTTCCATCAACCCTCCGAGGACGGGGGTTGTGGGAGGTGTTGGATGTATCTTATGGGCCGATTTCAGAAAATTAATCCGTGTGCCGATTTATCTTACTGACCTTTAGTTATCAAATCGGCCCATAAGATACATCTAGTGTGGAAACTATCTTACGAAAGGTCTTATTGTTCATGGGCCAAGTGACGGTCCCCCCCCCTGGGGGGGGGGGGGGGGGCTGGACAAGGGGGGCGGGGGGATGGACAAGAGGAGGGGGGGTGTACGATGATGGTGTGAGCATTGACCAGGTTGCAGTCGGTGCCACATGCGTCAAAACGAAAACGACTGAGGCATACCTGCTTCGTCATGCCTCCCGTACAGGCTGCAGCTCTCAGGCCAACAGCAGAACCCATGGGCTTAGCGATGTGATGATCCTGAACACCGAACACATCGACGCGGCAGAGGAAGGCACTGCCCACACTAGAGTCACCAGAGCTTCACTGAATGGGGGGGAGGTCCAAGGGTGGGTGAGTGGGTGGGAGGGTCCTGACATCCCCGCACCCCACTGGTCCTGGTTTTGGTCGGCGCCGAACAAAATTTTTGCCTGAAATGCACCTGCGCCGAATGCGCCGGAGAAAATTGTTCGTGGGCCGAAAAGCCCAGAATAGTTTTGATTTGGGGGTCCAAGGGGGAGGTGGGTGGTCTGGGGAGCCCCCCCCCCCCCCCCGTGTGACATTCCGTCTGGTTGTTGCTCCTTTACGGGGCCCTGGACATTCACCCGGTCTTCCCTTCGCATGTTGCGTTGGGTCGCTGCGTTCTGTCGGCCGCTGCGGCCGGTGCTCCTGCTGGTGTCGTTTCCGCGTTTGCGGGGCCCCGTCGTTGGTGTGTCGGGGCTGTGCGGGATGTGGCGGGATGTGCCGTTTGCGTGTTAGCGGCGCCGAGTAGTTGACCCCCTGTGTGACATTCCGTCTGGTTGTTGCTCCTTTACGGGGCCCTGGACGGTCACCCGTTCTTCCCTTGGCATGTTGTGTCGGGTCGCTGCTTTCTGTCGGCCGCTGCGGCCGGTGCTCCTGCTGGTGTCGTTTCCGCGTTCGCGGAGCCCAGTAGTTGGCGTGTTGGGACTGTGCTGAATGTGGCATGGTGTGCCGTTTGCGCGTCAGCGGCGCCCAATAATTGGCGTATTGAGGATGTGCTGGTTGTTGCCGGGGTCGTTTGACTGTTTTTGCTGTCCACACACCTCTGTCCACAGGCCGTCCATAGCCTGCCTTGCTGTGTTTCTGTGCGGCCCAGGTGCCCTGTTCCTCCACACGCTGTCCGGGCCGTCCACCATATGTCCTTTTCCCCCTCACAGTTGGTCTGCCCCAGTAGTCGACCCCCCCCCCTCCCCGTTAGTGCTGAGTTGTTGAGTGAAGCTGTGGCCCAGGCACGGGGGATCCTGCGGCATCAGCCATTCGGCAACACCGTCAACAAACGTTCCTGGCCCCGTACAAGCAGGTCCGCCAGCAGCAGACTGTGCGGCGGCGCGCGGGGGCACGCAGTGCGAGCACGGCCCACGGGCTGCCCGGGCGTCCACTCGAAGGTGCGGCCCACGCAGTCCCTTGATAAGAGCCCCACGGCAACACCCCTGGGGCTCTCAAAGCGGGGCACCAGTGCCGCAGCTCAACACACGCCGCGCTGTTGAATCCCCTGCCTCACAACGGCGCCCAAGAGCCCGCAACATGGAGCCACCGTTAAGGAGCCACAGACGGAGAGATGCAGGCGTCCACGCGCGCACACAGACAGGCATTCGCGCTAACCGCCACCGACCTCACCAACTCTCCGAACTAGGATTTTGGAGATGGGGAAAAAGAGAAAAATGGAGAAAATGGGGGACAATAGGGGGGGGGGGATAGCTAGCACAGCACACGGGATATGGATTGTGCAGGGTTGTGGCGGGATGTGGTTGAGGAAAATGGGACAAAAATGGGACAAAAATGGGACCAGATACCCATTTTTCACAGTCCCATTTTCCCCATTGTCCGGAGGTCGAAGATCGTCCCCACAATTCCCTCTGTACAAATGAGCTGGTGTTGTTGCTTGTCCGCGGTGCCACAACAGGTCGCACATGAAATGGGGTCAGGGTCAAGCACGGTCACGACGCAACGCTCAAAGGGCGAAACAATCGCATGGTCCCTCGTTGTGCGGGCGGTGGACCCACGAACAAAAGTCACCCCCGATTCACCGGCCCAGGCCCTGCACACAACCGCAGGCCAAGCCACTCCTGCTTTCCCTCAAAGGGCCAAACGCCCGGAAGCCTCGGGCCCTGGGGTGCGATTCCCGCATCGGTGGGGGGCAGGCCCCCAGTCCTCACGACCACCGAACACCGCCATGGGCTCCAGCGCGTGCAGAAGGCACCTTCTGGAGGCGTACCTCTGCAGCCAGTGCCCGCCTTGGCGCCTCGGGTGGATGTGCCCGGGCAGGCGGCTGATGTCGTGGCCGGACGAATGGGTGCCTGCCACATGTTCAACTTGTTCATCGAGTTTCCCCCACTTTGCCCACCCCCTTTGATCCAAACCCCTCACCGGCACCAGTCCCGGCAACCACCGCCCACTGCTTCTCCCGTCGAAGAACCTGCAACCCACGAAGTACAACTCCGTTGCAGAAGCAACGAGGCATGCGGTACTTGGGCGCCGATCCCGGCTCGGGTTGGGCACCGGCTGGGGCCCGCACAAAAACAAAAAAAATCGGGTCCGCAAGGGGGCGCCAGACGTGCGCATGCACGTGTCTTCATCGCAGCGGGTTTCAGCAGTTGGCGGTCCGTTGCCGCTGTCACGGGGGCTGCCGACCCCCCCTCCCGTCTCCATTTTGGGGCGTCCCTTGACGATGGCTTTTCGGGGACACCTGCAACGCAATTTCTTTGGAGGGCACGAGCACCAGGGCCTGAGGGGCGCGATCGTCCAGATGCCCCAGCACATGCAGCGTTGCGGTCAGAAGGTACGCCAAGCTTTCCCCGCTCCCGGGCCGCAGCTGACCGAGACAGTTGCGTCCACTGATGGCAAGCGGTATCACCTGCACCACACAATACATCGCTTTCGAAAAAAGAAATGGACACTCACTGGGCGCCTTTCGAATAAATTAGACACTCAGAAAGACACACACACACACACACACATTCACCCATACACCCATGGGCGAATGACCCCACGCGCGCACATGCATACAAGCGCAAGCACCCCTGCGCTGGCACCCACGCACGCATTTCCGCATGCACGCGCACACGCATGCGCACGCGCGCGCGCACACACACACAATTGAGCACATAAAACCAGCCTAAAACAGGCAAGCATTGGCCACTGAGTGAATCTTCTGGCGGCACCCACATCCCAATCAGAAGGACATCATAGAGCCATGGAAACCGACCGGGCATCTTCCTGTGGGGAAAAAGCACAGGTCCACACAGGCACAGAATGCAGCCAGTCGCTTGGGACGTGCCCTGAGCATGTCACGTACACACGTTGGACCCCGGGAACCGCAAACACAAAGCAAGAGCACAACAGAGAACTCCTCAGGAGCTACACATCCCACCCTCAACCCACGCCAAGGCATGCCTTCGACTGAAAAGGGGTTGGCTGCTGGTGGCCGGCCGTGGCCATCCAGTGCCTGATTCCCACCGGCAGCTTCAAATCGTCAAACTCTAAGGGAATGGAGGGGCAGTGTAACGTGAAGCCCCAGCCGCCAGCCGCGCGCGCTCCCCTCGAACAATCCAATCTCACCACGAGCCCCTGCGCCCCTTGCAGTCGCAGCAACAGCCCTTGCAGTCCCGTTCCATTTCTAAGAGCCAGAACATTTCGAATTTTCGACGGGGGGTTCGACTTTTCTTGGCCTAGAAAAGTCGAAGTTCGTCCTTTCTACAATAAGAAACGGCGAGAACGTTCCAACGCGCCAAGAAATTTGGGGTGGTGTGTGGGTGCTCCTTGGGAATGGTCTCGGCAGAGTACGTGGGCGCTCGTTGCGAATGGTCTCGGTAGAGTACGTGGGCCACCGAGAAATGGTGGTGGTGTTGCAACACGTCTCTCGTGGCAAGGTGCAGGTTGTAGAAGCCCTTGCAATGACACGTGTCTTCTCTCCGTCGAACTGGACCGAGGCGCCCGTGACCGTGTGTGCAGCCCCGGGCTATCCAAAGTGGCGGCTGACTTCACAAGAAGCGACCCTCAGGTCCCATTTGTCACCTGGCGTGGCGGACGTACGGACTCCGCACTTTACCGGGGGGTATTCCATGTCTGGGAAAATCCGAATCTATAAATTCTGGCGCGACAAAACCCGTGCCGTTTCTGAGCGAATAATGAGCGAACAAATCATGCAGGTGGCAAAAGTTGCTCATGAGAAACAGTGGGCGGTTGCTGTCATTTCCTCGAGGACTTGCGTGGTGCATCAACCGGCACGCTTTCTGCACCCCAGTGAATGCCACAGGAACACACTTCAGCACTTCTGCGACTTCCATGGGAAACCAATTATCAGTGCCCAAATCCTTCGGCATGCAGGAAGTCTGCGAAGGCACAGCCTAATGCATACCCGTGCAATCCTTAAAAACACCCGACAAATTGTGCACAAAAGGTTCGCACAGAATTTGGGACACAGAAACTCTACCCTCCAAAACCGTAGAACGGTACTCCAAAGACGCAGAACGGTACTCCAAAACCGTAGAACAGTACTCCAAACCTGCATACTGCCCGCCCCCCCAGGTACAAACTCTGAGGCATCAGAGCAACTTATTCTCCGCCTCGACCGATGGAGCAGCAGGGCCTTGCTCGGATGTGTTCTGCAAGGGCTTCCGAGAACAATTGTCATCCGGTGCTAGTCCCACTGATGTGGCCCACGGCGAACTCGGCAGGGATGCGGCCTGGGGTACGTCAAGGATACCACGGCGTGGGTGGGGGTTGCGCATCACACAACGATCTGCGCTCCACACGAAAGAGGATGCCAGGCTGGAGGTCCTGGCAGACTGCACCGAGCAGCGGAAGGGGTCTGGGGCGTGGCTGCAGGCTGCAGGCCCGTCGTCTGCACATAGGGCGGGCACCGCAGACAGGTTCACGACCGGGGAACCAGATTTCACTGAGAAAAATGGGGGGGCGGGATCCCAATTCCCCTTCCCATGACCAGAACTCCTCCGGGCCTTCCCCCTTGGCGCATGGTCCACACTTTTCGAAGGGTCGAGTGGCGCGCACTTCTTCTTCTTCTTCAGCTTCCGCTTTTCGTTCTTGACCGTGGCAGAGTCAGCAGTCTGTGCATCATGGCAGCAGAGTGTGAAATCTGAGGAAATCATGCTTTCCGCCGAAATCAGGATATGCGCGGAAATCCAGAGGCCGCGAAAACGCAGATCTCGGGATTTCGGCGGAAATTCGGGATTTCCAGGGAACACATTCCCGGGGAAACTCGGGATTTCAGCGGACATTCGGGATTTCCAGGGAACATATTCCCGGCGAAACTCGGGATTGCAGCGGACTCCCTCCCACACTTCGCAGCAGCACCGGTTGCAACACACTCCTTCCCAATCTTTTGGCTGCTGGTCCGAGTTCAGCGGGCTCAAGGGCCGCCAACGCTGTGAACGCGCCGCTGGGCACATGTGTGGTCAAGCACCAAGAGCCACCGGGGAGGAAAGCATGGGGCAGGGAGCAATCAACATGGCTCCATGAACCATGCTGTTTCGGGGTCTCCACTGCGGACATATAGCGAAATGGACAGATAATTCTCTAGAGGAGTGAGAATCTTTCCGTGCAAATGAAACCACCAGTTCAGGCGCACATTTGAAATCTCCATGACATGCTGCACACTCAGAGGAAAATGAAGTGGTGTGTGTGGGAAAATTTGTCACACTTGGAGGGCAATGGCTCTCGGCACTGAATACAGTTTGGACCTTCTCCATCGCAGAAGTCGTCCTCCCACTTCCTCCCAATCTTTCATCACGACACCTCCCGATCTTTCATCAGCACACTCACTCCCACTCTCTTGTTCCTGCAATCCCTCCGACACCGCAATGGGCCCCAAATTTCCTCCCGCTGTTTCGTTCCCCCACTTCCTCGCACTATTTTATCGCCCCCACTTCTGTCGTCCCTTCACTATGTTCTCCCTCCGTTCTTCAGTCGTCCCCGCAATCCCCCGTACACTTCAGTCCTCCCTGCACGTCCTCTTGCTATTCCCCCCCCACCCCACCCCCTACACAATTTCACCCTCCCCAAACTCCAATCGTCCCTCCGATCCCTCCTGCTCGTGATGTCCCTAGATTCTCCCACTCTTTCGACCCACCCCCCCTCCCGCTCTTCAGTCATCCCTACAATCTCTCCAACATTGCTCCACTGGTGCTTTGGACGCGCAGACATTGAAGGCAGACATGCAATTAGCATTGCAGTTTTGACGCTCCACATGTATACAAGGGCTGGGGATCATGTGTCATCCCACTGTGCTTTTAGGGATGCCTCGGCACCCCACCTGTGGATGTTAGGTTTCGGGTTTCGAACCTGACGGGGGGTTGGAGAAGGGAGTTCGGAGAGCTTCTCGGGGACCCCTCCCATGCCTCCTTAGAAGGGGCCCTGCACCTCGATCTTGCCCCCGTATCTCACTAACATTGGCATAGAGTTGCACTTTGGAGGGGGGTTTGTGTCAAGCCCTCGGCACAAAGACCTCGTCGATGCCGGCAGCCAAACGCTGGAGTAGCTTCTTTCGTTTCTTCCGCCCAAAAGTCCCCTTCGCTCCTCCCCCGGTGCCCATGAGCTCGCCCAGGGCGCGCTCTTTCGCTACAGAGTGCGTGCCATGCAAGTGACGTGGGGTAAGATATCGTGGAAGAAGGAGGAGTGCCATAACAAGGGCAACCCCCCTCGGGAGGTGCTACATGGGCACCCCCCGTCGTTGTGCCCGGCACCATCTCTTCACGGGGGTATTGGCAGCTGTGCGACACACTCCGCAGTATAATTGTTTGAAGCATCAAAGCGCTACCGACACAATTATCAACTTTCTTGGCTCACCTCTCCGCACATGCTCAGCAATGCCCCACATAAGTGACACGCAACAACCTAAAGGCCTGGAACACAAGCAGTTGGTATCTTGGTTTCCAGAGAATATCCTTGTATGTACACCCGCACAGAATTGGGTATGCGATTGGTTTCCTTTTTCAGTTTTGCCGTGCGGCGGGAAGATAGGAGAACACAACGCGTCGCACTCCGAACCATTGTTCCTCGTCGAAACATACGGCCTTTGACTTTGGGTATTTCCCCAAAGGCCGGTTTTGCCACCCTATGGGCACATCTCTCAAAGTAGACTCACCTTAACACATGCTCAAAATACAATGAATGAACTAAACCGCATCGGTCCCGCCAGCTTAACAAGACCCGTTCCACCATACGGTTCGCAAACTTCATAAATACCAAAAAAAATATTACACAAAGTGTACCCTACAAACTACAAATAGAACTGACTGGGCAAACCAACAAATAGCTCATCAAACCATCATGTCATAAGACGGACCGGACCGAGCATTTGGAGCTTTGAAAAATGCCCGCTGCGCTTGAACATTCGAGCAATAACACTAAAAACACTTTTGGGTTGCTTTTTTCGATTCTTAGGAGGTTATCAATTCAATACATTGGGGTTTTGCATTGGCTTGCCGACTTCATGCTACCGTCTCCACCTCGCACTCCACCTCGTTAAGGCGTGTCGCGAGGGCTAGCAGGAGGGCACGCTCGGACACTTTGCGTACATGCAATGCAAGAAGGAGCTGCGGAGAACCCCGCACCCGTACTATAGGCCGACGGCACCGAGGAGCCGAAGGAGGGGTGTTGAGGGCACGGGATCGGCGTCTTGAACATTGCAAAGGTAAGTTTCCTTTTGTGTCAACGCAAAAGAGCGTGCCACGATGAAAAAGAACAATTACCATACACGTCGGCGGGAATTCACGATATTGTTGTTGGTGCCGGGGGATAGACAGGGGAGTGGACCACGGATTGGCGGGGCACTTTCTTAGGAAAATTGGATTTCCCCAAGGATGGGGAGCCGTAATCCCCCCCGTTTTGGGGCCCCGGGCAAACCCGCCACGGTACGCCATTGGATTAGTACAAACGACACGCGTGAGAGTGGGACATCTTTCATGGAGCACCGCGCGCCTTTCTAATGGCCTCCCACCTCACTCATATATGTTTCCTCGTTGATCCCACGATTGGGTTCGATTTGCATCGCTTGATCCAACGCGACGCATGTGTACGGCAACACAATGTCACACAGGCTAGGGTCGAGATGGGAGTTTGGAATGGGCAACACAAAATACCTTGGTGATGGGTGATTTTTCCGGCGGACTTCATAGAGGGCTTTCGCACTTTGCCTGCCATCGAACTGCCTCCCTTTCGTCCCCTCATTGATTTGGGGGCCTTGTGCCGCGTTATTCCCATGAAACCCATTGTAACAAGATCTACTGGCACATATGAACAACCTCAACGAGCACACAAAGCAGGATGCATGAACTCCACCATGCTGTTCTCGTCATGCCATACCCACTTATGGTGCAGTATAATTGGCACCGAGCCATGAAGTTAACAAGGCGGGAGGAACGGCCACTTGCCCCGAACGGTAATGATGTTGAACCTCTCCGAGGGGCGATTGGGGACTTTCATATGTCCTCGAAGAGTACTAGATTGACGGTGCATCATGACGTCTTGTGCGCTTGAATAAACGTTTGTATGCGAAGCACTAGTGTGATTTATGTTCAACTAGCCGCCGCGCTTGAGTGTGAACTTCTATGTGTTTTCCTGCAAACCGCAGCCACCACTTCACTATCACTGTTGAAGCACACGACAAACTCTTCGGCAGGGACAAGATATGCAAACAACACAAAGATGGTTGCTCGAAGCGAAAAAAAATAGACACTCACACGGTTTGCTACTTGCATCCTTACCCCGTTGCTCATGGCTTTGGTCCAACCATCTTTACAACCGAACCTTAGAGATTTTCTTCCCCAACACTTTCGACTTGGCCCCTGCCAAGAGCGACGAGAAGGGGTTAACAAGGGGTATGAGTCCTCAAAGTTGAAGCTCCGATCCAGCACTGGATGACGGCGGCATAATTTTTCTTGGGGGCTTGGGCCACCATTTTCTTGGGCCACGGGGCCACCATTATCTTCGAGCTTAATCGTTGATGATGCTATTGGCACACACTCTTCAGTGGGCAACGACAGAGAACAAGGCACGAAACAGCAAAGAAATGCCCAAAACCATCTACGGAGAATATATGAGCAACTAGCAGTAAAACTTGGATCCAAGCACCCCACCTTGGAGCTGGTCAAGTCTACTACCAACAGCCGATAGTGATAGTGGAATAGGCGGTAGAGAACCGGGTGGGAACGAAGGCAGACTGCTCGAGTTGGCGCTAGGGCTGGAGTTGGAGTTGAAGCTATTGCTGGAGGTGGCCACGGAGGTGGAGTTAGAAACCGGACTGAAAAAAGAATAGTGAGGACTGTTCATAGTTCTTTGTTTTTTGGGAGGATTTGTTGTCTTCTCCTTTTCCTTCACGGGCTTTAGGTTTGGCGTCGGGCGGGGGGGGGCGTTCGAAATACGGGTGGGCAGTGTGTCTTGCTGGAGGCTTTGGTGTGGGATTTGCAGGGGGATCAAACACGCCATGTCGTCGCGTGCGCAGCAGTACAATATCTCACGCCTCCCTCCCGCCCCCCTCCTGAGAGGGGAGCTGCTCAGAAGTGCGAAATTTGTGGGTCTTCGAAAAATTGGAATTTCTCCAACATATCGATGAGTTAGCAAAAACCGGAGCTTACCCCGCCACGGAGGGGGGGGGCTTGGGCCGTGCCATGCCACGGTGCCGCCACATAGGGTGTGTCGTGTCACACGGGGCCGCCGCTGTATCGTGGATAAGCTCCACCGAGGGAGGCTTTTCATGCCCCAGTGTTGCTCTCTAAGAGGAAAAAAAACCGCCTCTTAACGAGACGGTGATGTCACGTTATGAACTTTGCCTTTGGTTCGCACGCTAGGATCTGCCCCTCCAACCGTAGTATACCCGCAGACCTCAGCATCGCCTGTTCTAGAATGGGTTTGGGATTTGCACCTTTGATTCTATGGGTAAATTTTTCGTTTTTTGGTTTGCTTTTCATTGCATGAGTATACTACATATACTGGTGCTTCGTGCACTGCCATGCTTTGCCTATGCATAACTTTTGTCCTGATCTGTGCTGCTGTGTTGTTCCTCGTGGTGACATAAACGACTTTGGTGTTGGATAAGAGAGGGCGACAGCGTGAAAAGTGATGGTGAAATATTGATGATGTACTTTTTGACAGCACATTGTTTACGTTTCTCGTCACAGCTCAAATGCATTTGTGATCGGCCTGCTCTTTGTGTTGTGCTATCCAACTCCCCTGACAACAAAGGGCAGGGCTGGGCTCCCATGAACCGTTCTGTTGCATTCCATTCCTCGTACGAGTTCCATCCTGGAACGATTTGCCTCCAACATGAGTTCCCGAGAAGTTGCATTCGATATTCATTTCCATTTCCTTTTCCTTGCACATTACATTGTGTTGTGGACTTTTTGTATGGTATGGTGGAAGTGCTTTCATGGACCACAATGTGGTGGATTGGGTGCTTGATTGCATGGGTGATTGGTTTGCTGTTGCCCACATGTAACGCTACACTAAAAAAAGAAAAATCCAAGAAATTGCATTGCTCCTACTGTATGTCACGCCACATCACAAGGTCCACTTCCGGCAATTTATCTTGTTATTTTTGTTGGAAGAAGGTTCTTGGGCAATTGGTTTGTGGTTGTGTGCCAACATCATCTTGCCAGCGCAAATTGTTTTTCCAACATTGTTCTTTGTTGTGCATTTCTTTGCACGTCATAGCACATCACCGGGTGCACTTTCTAATGGATCAATAATAGTTGGCTTTCGGTTACATGACACACCAACGTGCTGTATCCGGAGAAGCTAGCTGAGAAGAAGGCACCCCTGTGTGCCCACCCTTTTCGTAGAGTTACTCAAACCCCCCCGACTGTAGACCCAGCTGGAAACCCCCATTTATAAGACCCTTTTTTGGGCCCCTCCTCGGCAAAGACAGCTATAAGACCCACTTCAAAAAGACCACTGTGTAAGACCCACCCGGGAAAATTTTGCAGAGCACAAGGAAATGAAACAAAATTGTCCTCAACCTCACCCCAACCCAGAAAAATGACAAAAAACATTCATTGGATGCTTTGAGTGATGGGATGGTGTCATGTGAGTTGCCAAGTTGGCCTGAAATGCTTGCGAGACGAGAGTATCACACATTGAAACACCACATGCCGTGGGGGCATATCAAACACAATGGATGAATAAATATCGAGAGGCATCACATTAAGAGTGCCGCAACCCAAGACCGATGGTTCGTGACAAAGAGCGATCTCGCTCGCATTCTTCAAAAGCCTCCACCAACTCTCGACAACTTGTCAAGTGTTCAAGGGGCTCCCAAGAATCATCGTCTCCACTATAGCCTTTCCAACGAACCAAATACAATGCTTTGCCGCGATGAACATTCTTCGAAACAATCTGCTCTGCTTCGTACTCCTCATCCTCATTCTCAACCCCATCCTCATCCCCACCCCCATCCCCATCCTCAACCTCCGCCACCTCTAATTCTTCCTCCAAATCCTTGGTGTGTGAAATTTTTGTGGAATTGTACTAGGAATGTTGAACCTCAAAATTCTTCATAAATCAATTTTTTGATTCATTATGTGAAAATGTGTGGTGACATAATGATGATGTCATTGCCCCCCGAAAACAGTTTTTTTCAGTTGAAAAATAAAAACGGATAAAAGTTGCGTCACCGAAACTGGCATTCTTTGGTGGCTGAGAAAACAGGTCACAGTGTGCTCCGGATCAAAGAAGTATAAGACCCACTACAAAAAGACCACTATATAAGACCCACCCGACCAGCCTCAGGGGAAAAAAATTATAAGACCCGGGTCTACAGTCGGGGGGGTCTGAGTATGTTTTCCTGTGGCACATGCCGCTTGCAAAGAGGCACGCGGTGAAAGGTAGAGACAAGGTTGTTTCCGCCCTTTCCGCCGTTGATCTTGCGTTGATGTTAGCAATTCCCAAGCGAAGGTATGATGGCGCGTGCCCTGTGCTTCATTTGGCATGCGCCATGATGTGCGCGCTTTTTTTGAATGTGGCACGTGCTCCAATTTTCCATTGGTGCACGCCTTTTCTACAGGTATAAACGTCTTATTTCTTGGACCACTGGAAGGGTAGCCCCAGAGCATTTTGCCCTGCCCTCCTGTGATTTATTGGTTGCAGAATGGGATCTTCCGGCCTTCACACAACATGTTTCTTTTCATCTATATTTCAATTGAAAGCTTGAATACCACCCTGAAATGAATGGGGAACTTTGGGTCATTGTAAGGGGGGGCGGCCATGTGGGGGAGACATTGTCTTACCACCAGAATCTCAATGTTGCATTGTGCAAGGAAAACTGCACAACTGTGCTATCGAGGGCACATGACATTACATTCTTGCTTCCCGCAACCACCGTGGATGAGTTGCATCGTTGCGACGGTTGAGACGGTTTTTTGGTCTCTGGATCGTGTTTTCCCTCTTGATGATGTTTCTTTGTGGCAGAAGCAAGCCCGCTGTGCTTTGGGCGATGAAGTGGACCCATCTAGGGGCTTGAATGTCCAGAGTGAACTGCATTGTTGGGAAGTGGTCCCTTTGAGCTGGGGGAGCATATGAGAAATGCAAATCTGGTCATGGCTGTGTGGTCATGCTATGACACTCAGCACCTCTGGCGGCGCCCATTGGGTTGCCACCACGCATTGGGGTACCCTGTCCGATGCATGTCGGCACAAATGAGTCTTACATTGTATCGCACATTTGAGACACAGTCACAATAGTATATAGCATCAATGGCCATGGATGGGATTAACCTATGCACTGTCTGGTGTGCACGCGGAGATTGAACATCAGGGAAACTGTATTTCACTTGCTCAATGGGTAAATCATCCACATGGTGCTTGGCCATCCTCATCTGAATGCATGGTACACTTCCGTCCCCATGTTGCACCTGCAACTGTGTAAGCAGCGTCTTGATTTCAGGGCCCACTGCTTCCTCCTACACTCTCAGACCGTAAATGTGCTGAAAGTTCGGCAGGACATCCTGCAGTCCGCGCAGAGCGTTTCGCAGGAGTCACAAACGCCCACAAGGCGCAGGGCACCACACTGCACACTCCCCCCACTCAACCACCACACCATGGGGCTCCCACTTCAGAGGGAGGGAGTAGCCAGCCCGCAACACGGCGTTGTGCATATGTCCATGCATGTGTCTTTATATCCGTGGCATAGGCACGAGGATATCCGCAGATATCCGTGGTATATAACACAGGATATCGCAGCGGTGATATCCCGTGTTATATACCACGGATATCTGCGGAGGAACCTAAGGAAGAGAAGGCCTCTAATAGTGCTACTTTGTCTCCAAAGCGTGAGGTGGTGTGTGTTAGCCTCAGTCCAGTTAAAGCACAAAAGAAACGAAAGGAACAGACACCATCTCCATCCTCTGCAAGGATTACCATTGATCTCACTGCGGAGGAGGAGTATGCCTCCTTCCCTTTGACACAATTGAGTGAGAGGGAACCATCTACATATGAGCTCAATGAGAAGGAGAGCATTGTATATGAGCGTGAGATGTACCGTGTATGGGCAGCCCCGGCAACACCTGCCAAGGCCCCAATGAGTCAGGATTTGTCAGCTGTTCCATCACCATTTGCTTAGGCCATGTTTGAAGAGCAACCCAAAAAAAAGGTGAAAAAGGAAGTGCAGGTGAAAAAGGAAATGCAATGCTACCGTTGTGATTATCCCATCAAAAAGAATGCATGTGGTGGCCAACGACCTGTCACATGTGACATTTGCCATGCTGTGTATCACATGTTTTGTGCCAAGCTCAGGTTTCCTCCGAAGCATGGTTCCTCGGCCTGCGAATCTTGTGTCACCGAAATGATTGGCTCCCAGTAGAGCATCTATATTCCTTTGGCTACTAGCACAACGGTCTTGTCCGGTCTGGATTTTTGTGCAAAGTGTGACTTTTGTGTGAAGGGTTGGGTCAGGGGTATTTGCATGTGGCGGATCTTGTGGTTTTGGTGTTTTTTGATGATTTAATGAAGGTTTAGAGTTTTGCATGTAGACCAGTTTGGCAGACCACAAGACCGGTCTAGACCGGTCTTTGTACCAACTCAAACGAACTGGGCGGTCCGATCAGTTTGCGCAGCTCACCACACTTCACACAACATGCACATACGACACACCTACAGAGCGTGCACACACATACCACCTGCTCCGCATGTTGCATGGATGTTTCCCTAGGGTTCTCAGGGTATTACAACACCTTAACATTGCATGATGGTCATGTAAATGTAGAGCCATTGTGACAGATCACCTTATGCAGTTCGTCCAGAGACCGGTCTGCACCGGTCCAGACCGGTCTCCGTGTCAACTAGTATGAACCGAGCGGCCCAACTACTTGGACAACCACACTGCAGTTTATGATGGTGCAGGTGTCTTGCAGTCTCCCTGCTTTGCCATGCTTGTGTATGCATACTCCCCAAAGGACCTTAGGCCACCATGATGGTTTAATAGGCTTTGTCGTGTAGCACAATCCGTTTATGACATTTCGCGCAGTTGGTACGCAGACCGGTCCAGACCGGTCCGGACCGGTCTTCATCTAAACTGAAATGAACGGGCCGGTCCGACCGGTTCGTGCAGTTCGTGCAGTTTGTGCTTTTTTCTAGTGTTCAACATGTTTTTCCACCTTTTTGCTTTAGTTTCTTCCTTGCCATGCCCGTGGAAGGTCCCGGTCAAGCCCTCCCCCATGCCACCAAGGATGATAAGGTGGTCCCCCACGCCTTCAAGAACATCGAGAGAGGGCAATGGGTCGTTTTCTTGAAGAAGGGCTCGCACGGAGCCCGTTTCAGTGGGTTGGTGTCCAAGGTGGAAAAAGGGAAGGTGACACTCACAAACACCAAGGAATACACCGAAGACAAAAATGGAAACGTCAAGAGGCAACAAAACAAAGGGGATGTGGTGTTTGACGTTGAGACGGTTGTGGGGAGTTGGTTGATTGAGAAGGGAGGTGCCAAGGCAAAGACCCCCAAGGAGAGGGTGCAACAGCGGGCATCTGGGAGTCGGGCAGAGAGGTCCAAACGGCCTTTGGATGTGGACGAAGGTGATGAGGAGGATGGTGATGAGGAGGAGGAGGATGAAGAGGGGGATGACGAGCCCGAGGGCGAGGAGGGGATTGTAGATGAGGACCCGTCGAGCGAAGAGGAGGAGAAACCAAAGAAACAGGACAAGGGGAAGGGTAGGCGCAAGAAAAGTTTGGCACAAGAGTTCTTCCAGGAGGCGGATAGCGAGGAGGAAGACCCCCATGGGAGGCGGGAACCCAAAAGGCGGCGGAAGGCGCAAGGGTCACAGGAGGACGACGACACCCTCACCAACAGGGAGGTGGTTCGGGTCAACAATGGGTTGGAACAATACGGGGTTTCGATTGACTCCGTGGGGACCCATGTCAAGCTCTGCCTCAGGAACAACGTCCACGCAAAGAAGCAGTTGGCGGCCGCGCTGAGATTGCTGCTGGAGGTCCCCAACAACCTGCTGAGGTGGCACTTCTTTCTGCGCAGCGAGTACATCCCCGCGCCGACGAAAGTGGTGTCCACGCTCCGCACCGAAGCCTACAAGTACAAGGATTATTCAGGTTTGCACTGGGTGGGTATTAGGTGACATTGTGTGTGGCGATGAATCTATCGTCCCACACAAGGGCCTATTCCTATTTAGACAATTTATCCCTCGGAAACCCCATACCACGGGGGTAAAATTGTATCTGCTGTGTGATGCTCAGGACCGGTACATTTGGCATGTTTATTTGTACCGTGGTGCGATGCCTCGTGACAACCCCCCACCTCCAACCACCTATGCTGGCCATTACACCCCCACGGAGATTGTGCAGCTCTGGCATGATGTGGCACCCAGCAACCGGGTGTTGGTGGCGGACACCTACTTTGGTTCCCATGGTACAGCTAGGTCTCTAGCGGCACAGTCTCGACCCTTCTTGATGCTAATCCCCAAATCAGCGGATCTCGTTGAGCAGGGGGGCAAGGGGCTGCACCCTGGGAAGGCGAACACCGTGGTTCACAAGGAGGATGGGTATGCCTTGAGCATTTTCAAAAGCCCAAAGGTGGGCAAGAAGGCGGCACGTGCCGTGCCCTTGGTCACCAACTGCCACCATGGCCCCCATGTATGGCGGAAACGTAGGTATCGCCTACCCGGCATTGTGGCCAACTACCGCACATTTGCACCCGGGGTCGATGTGTGCAACCAGCTGTGCTTGCAGCATCGGGAGGAGCGGCGGTTCCCAAACTAGTGGAAGGCCTTGAACGGCATGTTGCTCCGCATGGCATCCACCAACGCTTTTACCTCGTGCAAAGCGTTGAAACTTTGTGCCCCGGGGGAAACCATGCACAATTGGCAGTTGCGTCTCATGCGGTACATCTTTCCAGCCCGAACAATTGAGGTGCAGGCAAAGCACCTCCCTATCCGTGCCAAGCGAGGTACATGCGTGTGCTGTCGGGGCGGCACATCGATGTACAAATGCCAAGCTTGTGGCGTTTCGCTGCACGTTGATTGCTTTGCGAAGTACCATCAGTAGGGCTGAAGGGCGGTCATATGGCATGGGGGGAAGTGCCCCATTGCGAAGCTCCCGCCGTATAATAGAGCTAACGACCCCGAATGCGGCCACCCCTCGACGGCTCTGGCTGGGGATGGAAGGCATTGGTATGTGGCACAAACAAACACACACGCGCAAACACACAAACACACGTACACCACACACACACACACACACACACAAACGCACATACACTATGAAGTGAAATGAACTGCGCAAACTGATCGGACCGCTCGGTTTAAGGGGTTTTATGCAGTTGGTACGGAGACCAGACCAGACCGGGCGGACCGGTCCGGACCGGTCTTCCGTGTTCCCGCACAAACTGCATAAACTGCTCGGTCTGCATAAACTGCATAAACTGCGTAAACCGGCGTAAAGTAGAAGTTTTGCTAGAATAAACTGCGCGAAACGGGAAGACCGGTCAGACCGGAAGACCGGACTTTATGAAATGCGTACCTGTAGCCAAAGGAATATGTGCCTAACTGTTCCATGGTTGTAGAGAGCTTGCTTGAAGCTCTACGAAAGAAAGCTCGTTTCGGATTTGTTCTACTCCAAGTGGTGTTCACAAACGTGTTTTGCATGTGTCTCCTATGCAAGGGTGTTCATGGGGAGTGTGCAAGGATGCGCGCTAATATCCTGCGGTTATATACCACGGATATCTGCGGATATCCTCGTGCCTTAATGCCACGGATATAATATTTGTGCCTAATAACACGGATATCTGCGTTGTATCCTGTGCATATACCATGGCATATACCACGGATATCGACCGGAGGGAGATATCCGTGGTATATGCCACAGGATACAACGCAGATATCCGTGTTATAGGCACAAATACTGTATAGAATCGTTGACAAGAAGGATACCATGTGCTCAACTTGGAACCAAGTGTGTGCATGCACATTTGTGCTTGCTGATTTTATTGGAGTATTGTTGCATTCCCTAGAGGACTTCATTCCTTTTGTTCGTGTGGCCCTCAAACACTTTGTGTCGTGGGGAATGGGGGCTACGGTAGCGCGCACGTGAAGAGGATATGGGGTTTGACACTGTAAGTAAGATGGAGTGGTGCACAAACAATAGAGCAAATTGCAATCGAAGGGCACAACGCTGTACAACCAAGCAAAAATGCAATGGGGTTGACAAAAGACAGCAAACAAGTACCGAGCAAATTGTTGATTGGTGACAAAATTCTTCATGCACAAGAATGTTCTTCATTTGCAACCAATTAAAGTAACAAAATGAAGTATGCGAGAAAGTTGTTGTTAGACGACAAAAGCTCTTGAAGTAAGTTGGGGCACAAAGTTGCAAAGCAAACCAATTCAAAACAAACAAAGTCACAATAAAATTGTTGATCCACAATTTGCAACAACCTCAATTCTGGGTCCAACAAAGATGCTACAAAGAACAAAGCTATTCATCCGGAAGAAAAAAAAAAGGAGAGAAAGCCAATGTGCAGCGGCTGCAGCCCAGCGCCGGACTCTGACTAGAGTAGAGTTTTCCGATTTGATGATTGAGGGCCTCATTCCTTTCGAACACTTCAACCTTTCCTTCCTCTCCCCCAGCACGACCCCAGCGGAGCTAGTTCAGCATGGCCGAATGAGTGCCCTGAGGTCCTCAGGCTGAGCTGTCTCCACCGTTGTGGTTGCATGCAGGCGCACGTGGTTTAGTGCCCAAGAGAGCAAGCAATGATTCCAAGAGAGGGTAACATTGTCATTACATTCCCTCGCCACCACTTCTTCCAATCATGCATGCATGACTTGCGCTTTTGCGATTGTGGAAAGGGCACCCCAGGCACGGTATGACGGGGGTAAAGCTATGGGATGGATGGCCGGCACATTGATTTGGATTCTGGGCGCGCCGGGCGCGCTGGGCGCGCACCGGGCAAGCATTCCCTCCCAGTGACCGTTCTCAGGTCATCCCCTCGGTGCTCACCCACCATGCTCTCCCCGCTCGAAAGCACCAGGATGACAGTACATTCCATTCATGGGTCTGTTTCTGATCACCCGTTGCCGGGGCAATACACACGCACCGGTGGTCTGGCTGAGGACCAGCAGACCTTGTGCAGTGGCGTCAGGCTTTGTGTTTCAGGAATTAATACGTGACGGTGACACCACTCAGATGCCTCAAATGCCACCAGAATGGCCTCAGTGCACTGCACACCATTCATATCGTGTGAGGTTTTGGGTTGCGGGGGTTGTGGACGTACCTTGCAGGGCATCGGACTGACTTTGAGTGCAAGTGTGGGGACAGGAGCAAGTAGAGTGTGATGGTATGTGCTGATCTGTTGTGTGATGCCACAAAACTGTGAACGCAGGGTGGGGAATCATCTCCCATTACCCGGAGTCATCGTTGACCTGTCACACACAGCCTGTGAAGATACAGTCTTTTGTTTTTGTTGTTACATTGTGGGTAAAGTGCCCACAAGGGTGTGGCACGAAGGGCCTTCTGGGGCGTTCTGAGCCGTTCTAGCGTTCGCGTTCTAGCCGTTCTCTTATGAGGCGTTCTAGTCCCATTTGGTCATTGATCTGGGCCAAAGCACCAGGACCATTGCCCCTACCATCGACTGCCGCTCTATGCACAGACGTGTTTGTGCTGCCATGCAAGTGCCCCGCCCTCTACATCTTGTGACCTCCATTGTCGAGGCCCTGCAGGCGGCTGTTGACCGGCGCCGGGAGCGTTTGGCCGTGCAGCAACAGCAGTTTGGGATGGTGCGGGCGGAGGTGGAGGCCCTGAACTGTTGGCAGGAGGAGGTGGAGTGCCTGGACGTAGGCGGGCAGCGCTTCCACGCCCGCAGTGCCGTGCTCTCCGGCCATGCAGACCACTACCTCTCGGCGCTGGTGTCGGGGAACTTCGCTGCCGCGCGGGAGGCCGACGACGGCCTCTTCATCGACCGGGACCCGCAGCACTTTGCGCTGATATTGCAGCATTTGCGTGAGGGCACCACCTGCGTGCCCCATGGCGCCGCTGCACGCGGGCAGTTGCGGCGCGAGGCGCAGTACTACGGTCTGAGCGAGTCTATGGGTCTAAGTGGCACGCGGACATGTCTTTTTGTGGAGGGGCCATAGGCTGCGATCTATGACTCAAAGACGCGTCAGTGGGTTGAGATTGAGACACCGGAGCCTTGTCGGGGACTCTGTGGTCTTGACGATTTCAGGCCATGGGGTGGGCGGTCGGTCCGGATACTCTTTAATCCTTCACTTCACACCGAGTACTTTGTCGGTGTGTTCAACGCCGTGTCGTGGAGGTGGGATGTACTGGATGTCATACCGTCCCATTCCCCAGATCAGCTGGCAACCGTAGGGTCCCGGTTGTTTTGTCAGCTTAGTCCGTTAGAGTTGCTGGAATATCAGGGCAATGGGCAGTGGAAACTGCTTCCTAGAATGATAGTTAACCGGCACGCAGGAAGCTTTGGTTTGTGCGCTCTTGGGGACAGCCTTGTTGCCGTTGGAGGATGCCATCGATCCCCCGCAATGGCATCCGTGGAGCACTTCTCCCTGAGTGAGAGGAAGTGGGTGCAGTTGCCCAACATGTTGTGTGCACGCATTCAGCCATGCGTGACTGCGTGGCAGGGGAAGTTGATAGTGGCTGGGGGCCGGAATTCATTATACCAGGACATATCTTCCGTGGAATCTCTCGACCCGATCAGTGGCGTTTGGCAGCCAATACCATCTTTGTCAGACGATAATTGTGTCATTCAACTGGTGGTATTTGAGGATATGCTGTTTGCCTTGACCACAAGAACAGGCCCGCGTTTCATGGTGCATAAGTACAGCCTTGAGACGCAATCATGGCAACCTTTCCCTGCCCCTTCCATGTCCTCGTTTTCGGCAGCAGTGGTAACCCTTCCCAATGAGGCTCTGAGCGCTCACAAAATCTGAGCGATTACACGATTGCAAGTGTTCCATGACATACATCCCAAATCGGATAAGGCTCTCCTCGTGGACGGTCGGATTTTCAGACCTTGGGGAGGTGGGGTCACTGGGAGGACTGAGGAGTTCCGATTTGTAATGCAATGCAACACGCTCGCTCCCAGTGCGTTGCGGTGCTGGTTTCCGGCGCTGCCCTGGGCCTGTCAGGTGTCAGTTGGAGACAGCGGAGCCAGGGGAGAGGGTTAGAATTCGACCGTCATGGACATTGATTGAGCTGGTGGTCGGCGGACACAAGGCCATGAAGTGGACAGTGGCCGGTGAAAGCCGTGGGAAGCCGGCGTGGCCGGAGCCTAATCGGCCCATTACCATACTGCAGCCCAGCCCCCGATGTTCCTCTGTAAGAGCCCATCGTCCCAGCCCTGGCCCAACGGAACCCTGACCCAGCTGCTGCTCTCCTACATCATCTGCAGGGTGCTTCCCTCGCTGCCCCTGCCCAGCCCCTGCCTGTGAACCCTCCGCGGTGTGATGCATTTGTACACATGTGTGTGTGTGTGTGTGCATCTCTTCACATGTGCCACATTCTTTGAATACTGCAGTGTCGTAATGCTGTATCGCATGCATCATATTGTAATGATGTGCCCACCCTCCCCCTTGCCTGAGAATTGGAGTTTGCTGGGATGAGGTTCACCACTCGTGACAGTCTTTGCAAGGCTCGTCGGTTTGCATCTGGAACCCCAGGATGGCACAGCAATGCTCAGCGTTGTATTTACCCCTGATTTTTTGTGGATCCAGGCTGTGTACAAAGCAGCCATCATCGTTGACCATCGGACCATTTGCAGTGTCAATCAGTGTTGTGCCCTGGCATAGCGGGAGGGAGAGGGAGAGGGAGAGGGAGAGGGAGAGGGAGAGGGAGAGGGAGAGGGAGAGGGAGAGGGACAAGGAGAGGGAGAGGGAGAGGGAGAGGGAGAGGGAGAGGGAGAGGGAGAGGGACAGGGACAGGGAGAGGGAGAGGGAGAGGGAGAGGGTGAGGGAGAGGGAGGGGGAGAGGCTGAAGGAGAGGGAGAGGGGGAGGGAGAGGGTGAAGGAGAGGGAGAGGGAGAGGGACAGGGAGAGGGAGAGGGAGAGGGAGAGGGAGAGGGAGAGGGAGGGGGAGGGGGAGAGGCTGAAGGAGAGGGAGAGGGAGAGGGAGAGGGAGAGGGTGAAGGAGAGGGAGAGGGAGAGGGAGAGGGAGAGGGAGAGGGACAGGGAGAGGGAGAGGGAGAGGGAGAGGGAGAGGGACAGGGAGAGGGAGAGGGACAGGGAGAGGGAGAGGGAGAGGAAGAGGGAGAGGGAGAGGGAGAGGGACAAGGAGAGGGAGAGGGACAGGGAGAGGGAGAGGGAGAGGGAGAGGGAGAGGGAGAGGGAGAGGGAGAGGGAGAGGGAGAGGGAGAGGGAGAGGGAGAGGGAGAGGCAGAAGGAGAGGGAGAGGGAGAGGGAGAGGGTGAAGGAGAGGGAGAGGGAGAGGGAGAGGGTGAAGGAGAGGGAGAGGGAGAAGGAGAGGGAGAGGGACAGGGAGAGGGAGACGGAGAGGGAGAGGGAGAGGGACAGAGAGAGGGAGAGGGAGAGGGACAGGGAGAGGGACAGGGAGAGGGAGAGGGAGAGGGAGAGGGAGAGGGAGAGGGAGAGGGAGAGGGAGAGGGAGAGGGAGAGGGAGGGGGTGGGAGAGGGAGAAGGAGCGGAGTGGGTATGCCGGTGGCTAGCTTCAGGACGTGGCCTTGTCCAAGCACGGGGGACAAAGGAATGACGCATTCAGTCATGTGTGTGACGGTCGTGTTGCCTTCGAGGGAAAGTGAGTGGTGCCACCAGCGCTACTGCAGTGGAGATGGGGTGCGGCCGCAGGTGTGGCCTTCAAGTGGTGCTGCTATGGAGCTTGTGACGCAAGGCCCCCTTCCAGCACCGCATCCACATGTTTCCTTTTGGGTCAAGTCAAGGTGAGATTTTCACTGGGAAGCGTTCCCATGTCCGTTTTGCACCGCCAGAAATGCGGCACCCACGCCGGTGCCCAAGGCGGAGAGGGAGAAGCAAAATTGGTATGTTCCACTGCAGACGTGCAACCCACGCATCCAGCGAAGCTGGCGGTTGTGAATGAGGCCGATCAGGTGCGCATTTGTGCAAACGCGGTGGCCATCTCCGCACGTTCTGTGTGATTGACCGTCTGGGGGGGCAATCTATTGTTCCTGATCTGTTGTGTGCGCCGTCTACCCCCTGCGATCACGCGTCCATCTACTCATGGAGGGGGACATCTTCCGGTTCCAACGCAACTGTTGCATCTACATCAGCTGCCACAATGTGCTGCATAGAGTCCTGGGCCGAGGGGGGAGCACCTGACGCAGCGCTGAAGCGGCACGGCGAAACTGTGGATTCATCTCCTCTTCTGTTGGCTGTACCCATAGCGCTTGCTCCATTCCATCGCAACCGTGGTCCCACATTGTTTTCCCACACGAGCACTTGTCGTAGATGGCAAAGTTCACCTGCCGTCTGAAGTGTACGACGGCGTCATTCTCGTTCAACTTCTCGCACTGCACTGCGCTGACACAAGGCTAGCCCTGATGGCTGTGGCTTTTGATCTCATCTGTTGCTTTGGGTCTTTGAAAGGATGGGCTCGGCGAATTCTGTGCAAAACGGGACCTCTTGCATAGAAAAGAGCTGGCCTTGTCGTGGGCAGTGCCCCCTGTACTGCAATCCCACGATGCGGCTTGTTCCCGCTTCGGAAGTCTACTGATGTAACCAACACGGCTGCCGGTACGACAGGTCGTGACATTGTCCCCTTGCAAAGTGTAGGGCTTGGATCCCCTGAGCCGGTGACATGCGTGAGCCTCCTATTTTATGCGCTTGGCAAGGGATGGTTGGGTTGGGTTGGGTTTGTCGGTGCGCTTGGCTCCAGGAACACCCGCCTTTGTTCCTGTTGTTACACTGATTTTATAGAGGAGTGTCCAACTTGGGCTTGTGCACACCATCACTGTGCTGTGCCAAATTTGGACAAATGGACCCCGAACAAATTTCCCTCCGTCCTGTTCTGCTTCCGCAGCAGCTGTACACAATGCTGGCGCCGGAGGGGTTGTGGGTGCTGTGGGGGGGGGGGGGGTGCTACCCGGTGCATGTACTGGTCTGCTGCTGGCTGTGTGTTGTGGTGTTGGGTTTTTTGTGTGCAATTGGTGTCTGGGAGGAGTCCCAGGAGGTTACGGGAGGTGCTGCTGGATGCACGGGGGGCTCGCCGGCACCGGACCCTTTACGCCGACTCCCCCCCCCTCCCCCCCCCCCCTCCCTGGAAATTGGCTGGAAAGTGCCGGACCATGGGCGCCGAAGGCGCCCGAATCAAATTTTGCTTGAATTAGTAGAGGGTGAAAAAATGGGTTTTCACCCCATGTGTCTATACTCAAAATACTCAGTTTTTTAGGGAGAACCCAATAATGGATGAAAACCAAATTGGACCAAATATGAGTACCACCCCTGTGCAGGGGTATGTCAGAGTTGGGCCATACCCTAGTGGTAAAGCATTGTCTTTGCAATTGAGGTCCTGGGTTCAAACCCCAGTGGGGGCAATCTACCAGACCGCAGGTAGGGTCATGGACACCATTCCCCCTTCCCCCCCTCTCCTCTAAAGGGTTTCGAAACATACATCAACTCCTTCTTCACAACATGCATGGTTCGGCCTAGGTGGCGCGCCACTGGCAACAGTGGCCGGGAATTGACTCGGGGGTGCTATGCCCTTAAACACAAGTACCACCTACCATGCCCCCCCCCCCCCTGTTGCAATTTTTTTTGCCAACATACATACTGCAAAAATGTCTACCGCGATGAGGGGGTCATTTTGAGCCGTATATGTTGGGGTCCGGGTGCCCCCCTCCCCTTCAGCCGGCCCCAGACCCCCACCCCCAGACCCAGCCCCCCCGCCCCCCCCACCCTGAAATCGGCTGGAAAGTGGGAGGGAGTCGGCGTATGGCCTGTTGCTACGCCCCCCCCGTGGCTGGATGTCCCATTTGCTGCACTGCAGCCACAGATGTTTCTTCCACCAGTGGAACGGATAACCTTTGGTGCAGGTAACCTCTGATGATAAGTTGCAAATTGTGGCGTGGGAATCAGTGAGCCTGTACAGGGAGGCATTTTTGGCGAAAGTGGGTGTCATGCTCTGCAGTGTTCCACAACACTTCCCCGCCCGCTTGTCAGTGTGCACTGACTTCAGTGACCTGCAGCTATGTTTTGAACACATGTACAATCTCCGACTCCAGCCAGAACAGTTGGGTCCAACATCATTACACTGCAGGGTGAACTGTCGGTAACACAGCACCCACCACAGGCTGGCCTCCGACTGGCAGATAAGCCAAAAAAAGTTGACCCAGCCACACTGGTCCAGTATGTCCTAATGCTTGACACATCGTCTTCTCGTTGCGGAAACGGGCGGGCTGACAAGGGAGGTGGGCAGGGTGCAACCGATGCGCCCCTTGCAGAGCAAAGGGCCTGACATTGCACAACAGAGGCCAACTAGTGTACTTGTAGGCAACAAGAGTACACATAATCAGAAGTTGACTGGACAGTACAAAAGGCAATGGGCTGTGTATGAGGAGGTAATGACGTTTTGCACCTTCATTGTGTGTTCCTGCTGACGTGATGACCTAATGACCTGATGACACACATTGTGATTCCCGTTGTTCATATACTCCACAGTGGGCCCTCTTGCTCTATCTGATCACAACGCCTCCCACGATTCCTAGTATCCCCTTCGTGCCCCGGAACGCGTTATGATAAACAATGTATGTGCACAAACAATGTGTGTTGCTTTGCTAAGTTGCCGAACAATTCTTCAAAATGACAGGTTCTTTTCTGATGATTGGGGAATCGGTTCATGATAATTCTCGGACCACATGCGTAGTTGTGGCAACCAGAACCCACTATCGGATGGGAACGCCACGGGCACCCGTCATCTCCAGGGCCAGTGAAAGCGTGTTTTTAGATTGGACCATGAGGACATAAGAGCCTCTGTAGAAGGTCCCATGTTTGCTCCTTGTTCCTGTTCCTTTTCCTCAAAAGATGCCTTTATGCGAGTCGCCCCCGGTGCTCACTGGCTGGCTCAATGAGTACATCGATTGTCAGCCATGGATTGTATTTGGAGCCAGTCTTGGCTTGTCCATTTTGTTGTACTTCGAGGCTCGCTGCTTTCTGTTGAGCGCTTTGTGGAGGAACCGGATGATTGACAACAATATTTTCGGGCTGGATATCAACAAAACCACGCCGCAGATCCGCGAGCGCATCAGACAGCAGCTCCGTGCCGATAACCCCGAGAAGAAGCCGATGCACACAATCGATAAAGTGGATGCGGACTTGCAGCGCTTTGTAATCCCCGAAAGCGCTGGGACCATCGTTGGGGTCCTTTACATCTTCCATGTTCTCGCGTCCCTTGTGTGGTGCCCAGCAGCGGTGCCCGATATCTACATCTCGCTCCCAGTGGCTTGCCTAGTGATCATGTTGGCGCTGTTCCTAGGGTGCGTGGACGACGTATTAGAGGTCCGGTGGCGAGAGAAAGTGGTGTATTCCTTGATAGCAACGGTGCCGATTCTGTTGGTCTACTCAGGTTGCCCCATCTGCATTTGTTGTTGTTGGGTGCTCAGATGTTCAGGGGTTTTAGCACAGAATGCAGTAGATTCGAGTTGGATTTCCTGTGAGCTCAAGCACGGGACTTTCGACCAAACGGGTTTCAGATGGGGCGAGAAGTCCTGCACAGTTTTTGCTCTCCTCAGGTCCCACCACCGTGGTCGTGCCTAAACCTTTGCAACACCTGCAGTTGTTGGGCACGGAGATCTTGGGCACGCATTTGGATCTGGGGGTGTTCTACCTGCTATACATGGGCTTGTGGTGCGTATTCTGCACCAATTCTATCAACATTCTCGCGGGAGTCAATGGGCTGGAAGTTGGTCAGTCGTTGGTGATTGCTGTGGCCTGCATTGTGTACAACGTGATCCAGTACCAAAAGGCCTCTGCAGCCATGCCATCCTCACTCACGGAGTCCGCCCTCGCCGCTCACAGCATTGCCATCCTCTTTCTTCTCCCGTTTGTTGCGCTGTGTGTGGCCATGTGGCAGGCCAACCGTTACCCGGCAAAGTGGTTCGTGGGGGACAGCTTCACTTATTTTGCGGGGACGGTGCTGGCGTGCGCCTCCATCGTGGGGCATTTCACAAAGACCCTAATGTTGTTCTTTGTGCCACAGCTGCTCAATTTTTTGATCAGTGTCCCCCAATTAGCCCCCGAGAGGTGGAAGCGGTTTGTGCCCTTTTGGAAGGCGTGTCCTCGTCACAGGGTGCCAATCTGGAATCCGCAGACCGGAAAGCTGGAGAGCAGTGGGAACTACACCCTCCTGAACGCCTATCTTTATTTGTTCGGGCCGTGTACGGAGGCCCAGCTGTGCAGGGGTTTGCTCGGGTTTCAAGTGCTGTGCTGTGCATTGGGGTTCGGGGTGCGGTATTATCTGGCAAGCTGGTTGTATGACCATGTTGATTAAGCAGCAGCAGGGACGCCCCAGCAGAGAAATTCCGCGTTGTGAGCCAGGGTTTGGGATGCATGAGGGATTCATAGCAACATCCGCAGTCATTCGGGCGGGCAGATTTGAGTACATGTCTAGATACCACACTAAAACGACTGCTCACATCCTCCCATGCCCCGCCCCCCAATACACACAATCTTCCTGAGTACACTAAGATCCACATCATGACTCATCTTGAACTGTCTTGGCTGATAAGTAGTCCTGCGGTGCCAGTGAATTGGCAACACTGGACGCCGGGCGATTGTAGGCCTTGCCGAAAGGCGAAATGCCCGCATCCCTCGTCTGTCTCTCCAGTCAGCGCCTCCATTCATCCCTCGCCTGCCCTGGCTGCAACACCGTGCACTGTGTGCACTGCCTCCATTTTCCATCACAAAGTTTCCGCTGCCCCGACTAATTTCTCTTTTTGACTTGCACGGCCGGTCCCTAACCCGCCACATGAAGTGAGTATCTGTGCACAGCTCTGGATAACCTGCCCACAGCTGTGGGTGACCTGCCCGCGGCTGCGGCTGAACTTTGACGTGACATCTTCATCCCAATACCCATCCTGACCCTAGGACAACGTTGAACCTGACACTTTTGCATGTTCTCCCTGGCTGAACCGCATGCGTCGATGGTGATGGCCTCTGGGGCTCATCAGCAGCCCCAGGCAACACAGGGACATGTATTGTTGATTCTTGCCTATGACCGCGCCTACTCCATATCGCACACAGTGCCCCGTTCGCCTTCCCCTGTTTCGTGGCTTTCAAATCAGGAGGAGTGTCGCAATTATTGAGTATACTTACGGGGAAAATGCTGAATCGTAAGACAGTGAAATCACAGGCAACGCCCCACGCTGTTCGGCGGAGTCCGGGTGGGATCCCTGGGCCACGATGGGCACTGCAGTCTCTCTTGGATCAAAGAAGTGCTGGTGTAACAGTGTGTTGTGTGGCCAATTTCCAAGGACGCACACTGCCGATGGAGCTTGGCGTGCACGGGGCGATTTTTTCCTCGGGGTTTGTTCAGCTGCGCACAGATGAAGCAAGTGCAGGTTTCTGACACCATAGATATGGTACATGGAATATCCTACGGTCCCTGTGCCATTTGCACTACGGCACTTTTTCTCAATCAGAACGGTGGATGTCAGCCCCCATTCACTGGGTGTCGTGGTAACAAGGGTTCGGCCAGGATTGGGCTGCCATGGCATCGCAGCATTGACTGGCCATACCGTGACCATCATCAGCCTTACGATGACCATCAGCTGAGCCCACCAGCCAGTGGACAACCATCCTGAACCCCGAGTCCCGGCCTCAGGGGGTGGGGGCGGGGCAGGGGCTCATGCACTCTTACATGTGGCAACCTCGCCCCTCACATACCGGAATTATTTTGATGATTCTCGGAGTATCTTCAGGCCAACCACGAATTGTGTGGTTGAATTTTTTGGTTGACATAGGTTGCGACATTGGATGAGGCTGCAGGCGGAGGGCCTACAGAAGATGTCATCAAGTGCCAGTGATCAGTCGGGTTTGACCGTATCAGTTCAGTCGTAGGGTGAGGGTAGTTTTAGCTGTTGTACCAATTGCACCTGTCCAGAAATGCCCACTCATTGTGCAAGCTTGGTGGGGTCAGACCACAGCGGTGGGTGCCCCAGACAGTGACTCAGAGCCTCTAACCCCAGTGGCTCCTTGATGACTGGAAATTGGATTTTTGCCCCCTTTCTACATCGAGGCTGCCTGAAGGTCGGTGCATCTGCATTGTCGGTGCATCTGCATTATCAGGTCACACTCGTCAGTACCTGTCAAATGGCTGTGCCTTGTTTGGCAATTTGGATTTGCGAAATTTTTTTTTAATCGGTGGTAAAATGAAGGGCACAAATCTATGTTGCACAACCTGCAAGGCTTGCTATGTTGTTCCTTGTTTCCCTAGGACTGTGTGGAATTGGTGGCCTCGTAGTGAATTTTGCTGATTTCTTTCACTCAACAGGGAGAGCGGCAATCTTGCGGTCTGCTGTAGTTGTTCATCTCAAGAATTTTTTTTTGCATAACCACTTCACCAATTGCAGGGCCTGGGTACCTTGATTTCAAGATTTTTGCTGCCAACGTGTGTAGGAGCGCAGCGACCCCTGTAATGTCTCATGCGCATATTCAAGAACACTGTGATTCAATAACACTTTGCACAACACGCTGGGCACTCCATGGCATGTCTCTTCTTCTTTGTTTTCCAAGCTGTCTATGTGATGATTGGCAAGCACGCAAGAATAATGTCTCCAAGCATTGGAAAGGTGGCGGCACCACTTCAATCGTGAGGATTATGCAATGTATGAAAATTTGCCTCAAAGAGTTGGAGCACCAATTAATTGCCAATATGCTGTTGATGCCCTTCGCATGCACTCAATTACACTACTTCTTGATCCATGCTTCAATGGGTTTGCCTCATTTTTGTCTGAGGTTCGGAACCCGTTTTACCATTTTACCAATTCATGGCAAAAACCGGTTGTCGGCAATAATCGGATATTTGCAAAACAATCGGCACAATTGGTGATACCAACTTAATTCAAACCAATTTATCGAAGGGTTCACCATTCGTCACGATTCTTTTCGGTGATACACTTTATGTTCACTTTTTTTTTGCGCCAGGTATGGTCTCAACACACGCTTGTGCATTGCAAAAATCAAGTTGTGTGAGTAGTACTCACCCTTCTCTTTGGCTTGTATGGTCCTATTTGTGAAAACCTGAAAATCGAGGTTAGTAAGAACCAAGTAATGCGGAAGCGCAGTTACTTTCAGAACCATGAATTGGCAAAAAGGTTTGTTTTTTTTTTGGTTTGTTTTGTGGTTTGTTTGGTCTGTGTGTGGCGCTGAGGAATTCGCTACAGATGTCCACACCTATCAAACATGGCGAGGCGGCTCTTGGCTATAGCTTCAAAGCATTTGCTTGAAGGCAGTTGCTTCCAAGCAGCCGGATTATTTTGTCTTTTTTCCCTTGGTTGTGGTCGGCTTAGCGCTGGACATTCTTGTGCGCAAGCGGCCTCAATGGGACCCGCGCCTGTGCCAGACGCCCAGCAATGCAAATGGAGGCTATGGGAAAAATCTGCAGCACAACGTCGGACACTTGTAACAAAAGTGGCAGAAATGTTGCAACATCAATCACCATGCAGGAAAATGTGCAGCACCACCATCAAACCCCATCACCAATACCCCGACCTGTTGATGGGCAAGGGCATGAATGGCAAGTCTTTGCACTGCATGGATGGCATCAGAAGTGTAACCAGATCACCAGAGGCTGACCGCGCGTGGCGCTGTCCCTCCCTTCCATATCCGCCCCTGCCGCCCGGCCATGTGCGCCCCCCCATCGGGGGCGTAGGTGTCAGCCGTAGACTCTGCGTGGGCGCCTCTGCCAGCACGCAAGCCCCGTGGTCCCCTCGAATGGAGGGGCGCACCAGTCCCCTCTGTGGGACGCTTCCGTCCTGTTTGGCCTCCGTGTCCCACAATGGCCCCTGATGCCTGGATACCCCCCCCCCCCTTGGGATTCTGCGAGGGCCCAGGCACACCGCCAGCCTCCTTGGCCTGCACGCGGGCTGCCAGGGGACCTGGCTTGTGGAGGCGTTTCTAGGGCAGCGTTCCGCTGGGGAAATCTCCTTTCCACCCATTCCGTTTTCTAGCACCTAAAAAGAAAGTGCGCTGTTTCAAGGTCCACAAGACAGCAACACAACCTGCACTGTCAGAACAGTTCTGTGTTGGTCAGGACTATGATGGTGTGGCCCCACTGCGGCAGCTCGGCAAAAATGGTAGGTGCCGCGAACCGCTAAGGCAATCTCACAGATTTTGGTGCGGCAAATGTCTCGAATTGGAGTGATGTTGAAGCATTGGTAAATTGCTTAATGACAATGAAAATCATCAGTAGGTGCAGTTAGTCTCCAAGCCACTTCGACATTTTTCCCTCCTGTTCGAGCTTGAAAAACTGAACAGAACATGAAATGGTTGTACAGATTGATGCATTTGGATGTTATGAATGGCTACCAAAGCTCAGGCTTCAATATTGCTGCTCTTTTAAACAAACAAAAGTTTAAGAGATCCCTGAGATGTGGCTCTGAATAGCGATGAAGAAAGTGACGGTCTGTTCTAGAACAGGCAGCGCCAGGTGTTACCTTTTCCCAAAAATACACTTGAACACTTGTGACCTTGAGTACTTTGCAAAATGTGTTCTTTTCTTCTTTGTCAACTGATTTTTGTTCGTCGTTCACCGGATTTATTAGATCTTTTTGTTCGTGGAATAAAAAAAACTGCGCCTGTCGATAATACCCCACATTTGCTATCACTGTTGATACTACCCCCAGAACCTTGAGTTCCCACTGATATTTGTTTTGGATACACATCCCATGGTATGTACACCCATCGGGTATGCCTAGAAAAGCCATAAAACTTGTAATGAAGCTTCGTGTCAATAGGTCCTCTAGAGAAGTTAAAACAGGAGAGCAACGATTCTCATCCACTTGAGCTCCGCATGGTACTTCTCTTGCATGTCTTCTATGCAGGGATGTCATCCCAACCAAGTTAGTTGCTCACAGTGCTCCACCACAATAGGCAAAGGCCTATCCAGTGGATGCATCCCATGCAAGCATGCATGCATGCACAGGGGGCTGTTGGCATGGACCTTCGATTGTACAATCATCATGTATTTTGGAGGCGGAGTTGGAGTTAATGCTCGGGGGCGGGCGGATCTTTAATTCCTCGGGGGGGCGTTCCGGGTCAGGGGGGGGGGTCACAAATGAACAAAAAATTGTTCTCCAAAACCAGGCAAATGAGGAGTATTTTTTGCATCCCCTCGTCATGCTGATTTTCCAAATTGCTATTTTCACATTTTTCGAACTTTGGCCCAAGGTCGTCTCCGTTGGGATTTGGGGTCCGACCCAATGAACTCCTTTTGAAGGGGGCGGGGCAGGGGTTTTCCAGCCAAGGATTTCTACCCCCCCCCCCCCCAAGGATTGAAAATCCAATGCCGCCCATGTTCATCATCTCAGTCTTTTTGTTGTGCTTGGCCCGCTTTTGCTGCCTGTCTGCCTGTGATCTACCTCGGTCTTGCAGTATTCTGCATGTTCTTGGGCGTCACGCACGCTTGTGCATGGATTATGGCCATACACAGGCATGGGCGCGCATAAGCAACTCTTAGAGAAATGCCCATTCATTGGATGGTGTGTGCGGGCACTTTCAGGGGGTATACCGGATGATTGACACACATCGCCTCAGCTTGGTGGGGTTACCACCCAGGGGGAACGTTAGCGCGCCGGGCGCGCGCCGGGCATCTTTTTGTGACCCGTGCCCTACCGGTGGACTGTTGCCGTTGATATGTTGGGCAACATTATATGGATTTGCCCCTTGGCCCCCGGGACATCAGCAGATGTTTCATTTGGGATGGGTATGGACCTTCTCGTACCCGAGGTGATTTCTTTGATTTCGAAGTTGGGGGCCATGATGGTGCTTATAAGGGCCGGATTCATGTCATTGTGCCATTCATTGGAAGAAAGAATGGCACTTTGACAGCCCGCCAACAATGTTACAATGACGTGCACGGGTGGTATAGGGCAGGCATTGAGCAGCTGTTTGCTCGGTTGTGGCACGCAGGATGAGGCAGAGGATGAGGCAGAAGTGTGTGTGTTGTGTTGCCAGAATGCTCCACCGTCGCAGTTTGTGATGAGTGTAAGGAGCACTATTGTACTGAATGTATTGACACCCACACTTGTGGGACCAATGTTATGATGCAGGTCTACTGTTCGCGATACCTCAATGACGCCTATCGCTTGTACTGGAGATCGATGCGGTTGTGCTATCCTAGCCCCCCATTCTCCCAACTTGCTAAGGTGTTGACCAAGATCGCCCTTAAAGGAGCGAGAGTGGTACTGTGTACCCCAGTTTGCAACTTTCTTGAGCTAGGGCAGTTTGGGTCACCTAATTCTAAGGGCATTTCCAAGGGGTGTGCTTGGGGGCTCTTCGGGGGGAACATAGTCTAAAAGTAGCGCGCCGGGCGCGCGCCGGGCAAACATTCCCCCCCAATTCCCTTTGCATCCGTTCCCGATCCCTGCTTTTTTGTTGCAACACAACAGTTGCTTGCACAACTGCTGGTTGGGCGGGGGTGTCGGGGGTTGGGATGCCAGGGGGTGAGGTTTGTGAGTGTTGTGTTGGAGTCTTTCCCACCGGGATGTGCCCTTTTTGCTGCCAATGTCTTGCACAAGTAGTGCATCGCCTAACAAGTGTTGCAGGGGTTCAGAGGTCTCCAATGCCATGAACAAATCAGCACAGTGCCAGTACTGAAATGCGCAACTGAAGCCCAAACCGCAATCTGGCTCAGCAATATTTTGCCCTTGCACAGCGACCCAGTGCATACCAACAGACTCAATCAACCCCCAATCATTGCCCTTCCCAGGACAGGAAGTCAGGCACCATCACAGAGCCGAGGGGAATGTCCCAGCACGGACATGTACAATGCAGCAACAATACGCTCGCAGGGACAGATCGGACTACGCACAGCCTCAGAAATCCTGCGTGTGCATTCAGTCACTTTCTGAGTGTCTATTTTTTCCGAACTTCCTAATGTCCGAGGCATCTGCCACTTTTACATATGGGGCGGAGATCTGGATCGTGCTTGGACTATACTTCCTGGTGCTTCTCGGGCTGGCCTATTGGAGCTGGCGGCGCTTGCAGGAGGCCATCCGGGACTCCACCGCCACGGGCCTCAGACACTACTATCTCGCAGGTGGGACGATGGGCAGATTGGTCACAACTTGCTCCACCATCGCTTCCCTGTTCTCGGGGTACACCATCGTGGGCATCCCGGCGGAGGCCGTGAGGGACGGCTTCAACGCCCTGCGGTGGGTTGGCGGCACCTTGTCCATTGCCTGGGCCTTCATCCTGTTTGCCCCGCGGCTCAACTTCCTGGCCCACCGACGCAAGTACCTGTCCACCATTGATTTCTTGAAGGATCGATATGGAAGAGAAGGGCAGATGGCCAGTCTGCTGATCATCCTCATCCTGGTGGCCACCATTGTGCCCACATTCGTGTACATTGTCGGGCAGTTTGGAGCGTTCTCCGCGTCCATCGTGCGGATGTCCAACTTCGTGATCCCGTCGTGGCTGGCGGCCGTATGCCTCGCCGTGCTGCTGGTCGGCTTCGAGAGCCTCGGCGGGCTTACCATCGTTGCCCTCACGGACGTCATCCAGGGCATTATTCTGGGGTTTGGTGCCTTCGCCATGTACGCGTACGTCGCAACCGTGTTCAAGGGCATGGGGTACATCAAGACGCAGCTCCCGGAGGATATGACCGCCACGATCCCGACCTCCGGCTGCTTGGGTTGGCTCAACTTCAGTCTGCTGTGCGCCGCCTTCCCGCTGTACCCGCACCTCATGACGCGCATCATGGCGGCCAGAGACGCACGCACGTTCCGCTTTGCTCTGACCGTCATGTCTCTGTGCCCCCTGGTCCTGTCCGTGGCATCCGTCATGGCGGGCTTGGCTGTGAAATCGCTCGGCCTGCCCGATCTGGAGGCGAACAGCGCCTTCACTGTCTTCGCGGGGAAGATCATGGAGTCCGGGGTCCTTGGGCTGGTCCTCGGGGCTCTCATCGTCTGTGCCTCCGTGGCCGCCATCATGTCCAGCACCGACTCGCTGCTGATCGCCCTGTCCCAGATCGTGACGCTGGAGGCGCTGCTGCCGCTGTACCCCAAGCTACGCCCGGAGCGCATCCTTTGGCTGGGGAAGGGGGTGTCGGTGGGGGTGGCGGTGTTGTCAGTGGTGGTGGCGGAGGCGAACGTCAACCTTGCCGCCCTGGTGCTGATCCAGGGCGCCATGCTGGCCCAATGCGGCCCGGCCTACATCTGCGGCATGTACTGGCGGGGGGTGCGCTGCATGTCGCTCGTGCTCGGCATGGTCGCCGGGCTCGGGCTGGTGCTCGCGCGCCGGGGCGAGACCTTCTGGGGCGTGCACAACGGCGTGGGGGCCCTCCTGCTGAACGTGGCCCTGGTCGTGGCGGGCAGCCACCTGCAGAACTGGCTGGACGCCTTCCCGCAACGCGAGGGCATGCCCCGCGAGGCGAGCGCCGCGGACACCGAGATGAGCCACAAGGCCCTGGACCGCCCCGACACCGATCCTGGCCTTGCGCGGAGCTTGCAGCCTGGCACGGCCGCAGATCCACCCCCGAAGGCCTCCCCCGATGCGGATGCCCAGAACGCGGACCCGACCTTGGATCTGGCCGCAAAGAGCCCCCGTGCCCTCCCTGAAGGCACCGACATCGCCTGCGACATGGAGTCCCAGGACGCGGGGCCCGACCTCCCGGGCCCGGAAACGGAGCCCATTGTGGCGGGGCTGACCCGGCACTGCAGCCGGCCGAACATGCAGATGGTGCGGGAGCGGTCCCAGCACCCGGCGCCGGACACCTTCCTGCCGTGGGAGTACGTGGGGCTGGATATCACCGCCGCAGGGGCCTCCAGGGAGCCCATCTCGATGCCGGTGGTTGTCCTCAGCCCCCTGATCGTGCTCATCCTCTCCATCCCCTGGTACCGCAAGGCCGGCGTCCAGGACCCCTTCGTCCTGGGGTTCCCCGTCTGGGCGTTCTGCTGGCTGCTGGGGTGCCTCCTCGCGGCGCTGCTGTACATCGGGATCATGTTCCGCTGCTGGACGCCCGCGCCGGAGGCGGAAGGGCCCGGCAACGGCGCCTCCGGTGCCGCGCAGGGGCCGGAAGGGCAGGCACAGTGACGCGGTAGGCGGTTCATGGAACAGTGGGCGGGGGGGGGGGAGGGGGGCGAGTGAGCGTGAGGCAGTGCCGGCGCCGGCGTGGGAGGGACACCAGGGGGCAGAGCCAGCACCCGCGAGCAGTGGGACTGCTGTCCCACTCTCACGTGCCGCACATACCTTTGCCCAGTGGGTTGCAGGCAATGTCCCCCCGAGTACCAACCGGCCACGAATGATTGCCTGCTTTTGCGCCCTGAGTATTGCACCATCAGTATAGTATAAACAGCCGATCAACTCACGTGTGCATAGAAGAGATGGATGTACCAGAGCACCGTAAGGGGTGGTCGCACGTTGGGGCCTTACTTACCAAGTTCGGTTTTGTGCCAGTCGCAAGTTCGCGGTTTCGGTTTTGCTCGAACAGCTGAGAGCAGGCCTGGCATGCAAGTGGAACTTTGATCTGCATGCTTGGACATCATGGCACTTGCCATCCCAATCACATTTCACGTTTCGCTTTGTATTCACAGCTATGGCATTTCTTCTCTTGCCTATGTGCCACTGACGAGTCCTGTGCGTGTCTTGCTAGTCCAGTCAAGGAGATGCTGTTACCGGGTACTTCAGCGCATGATGAGTTGATTGCTCCCCCAACCGGCCACCCCTCCCTCCCCTCTGCCACACAACCGAGCCTGACCCGGGGTGCGCCGCGTGGGGGCCAGCCACAGCGCGCCCGAAGCAGGAGTGACCCCAGACCCGGATGCACGCCTAACCCGATAGAGTCCACGCAGCCGCGACCCGAGCCATTCAGGGAGGGAGGTAGGCCAGAACGCATCGGTGGACCTGAGTGCACTGGAAGCGACAGGCGTGGACAGTAGGTGATGACAGTCGCGGGGAGCAGGCGCGGCCAGAGCCTAATTGCGGACACTGCAACCTGGTCGGAATAGGGACAGGGAGCGTTCTCAGCCCCGTCGTGAATACTGACCAACTGTGCCTGAATGTCGCCCCCCCCTCCCTCTCTGTGGCTGCTGCTATTCTCTGCACTGCAACCCGCTGATTCATCTCGGACTGCAGTCCTCTACGTGCTCCAGTAGCGCCTTGGGATGCCTACGAGTTCCCGCTGCATCTTCTGGTTTCAGATTTAGCTCGCCCGACCTCCGGGTCATGTCCGCCACCGCGCTGAGCTGTGGGACAATCGTAGCACTGGACTGCTCTGATTCCTGACTTCGAGAGCTCTCTCAAGTACCGTTTGGCAAGAGGGCTTTGCCAGTCTGCCAGGGTCTGACCGAAAAAAAAAACAGAAAAAGTGCGGACATTGCAACCTGACCATTGAGGCCCCTCTGCCAACGCGTGTGTCCCCATCTTTTTGGGTGACTGACCCCCCGGGCCCCACAGGGCCCCACAAGCCGTTGCCCTGCCGAAGGAACCCGTTGTAAATAGACATGTCCGCGTACATTCCCGTGTCCCGTCTGACCCGCCGCCCGGACCACAGTTCCGGCGGCCCCCAGGAGTACCAACATGTCATGCGTGCTCCGCATGACATGGCCATGGCATTCGGCTCCCATCCCGATTCCCAGGCAGGCCATTGCTCCGTGTTGACCTCCCGCCCCCCCATCCGCCTCTCAAAGTCGCCGGGCGAAGGCCAACAACAAGTTGGTGTTCCTGAAATCGGCCCCCAATGTGCGGCTCTTTCCATGAATTTCCGTTTTTCCTGCAGACCCAGAGGTCAGCAGGGTCAGGGGCCCGAGGGCTGGGGCGCTACGGCAGTTTGCCCCACAACCGACCTCCAACCGCTGTTGGCCGCACGTCAAGCGACCGCAACCGCTCCCCGATACCCTTCAACCCCTGACAGACTCCGGTTGGTCGAGAGGCCATCGCACAGGGCTCTTGCACCGAAGGTTCCCCTGAACCGGCGCCGGGTGTGAAGCCGCGGCCTTCGAACCCTCCAGTACCTGCACAGACCCAAGGGTCGAGAGTTCGGACCCGGAGTTTGACACCGAAGGTTGGACACACGCCTGGGCACTTGTGTGTGGCGAGTGCCCCTCAGGCATGGGGCTCGTGCCCTGAAACACCCTCCAACCGCCGGGGTGTTGGTCCCCTCCAACGGCTTTGGTTGCCCCCCAACTGCCGTCTGCAAGGTTCGTGCCAGGCTATTGCAGTTCGTAGATTTCTTTCTGCATTGCTGTCGCAGTGAATTTTGCCAGTGAATTTTTGCTTCTGTCGATATTTGGTTATCCTCAGACCGTTTATTGGCCTTAAATGCATGCTTGACAAGGCTTGACTGTCACCGCCTTGCTTCGCAGCGAAGGAGAAACATTTTTGGTTTAGGCTAAAAGCATTCAAGTCATCGCTGATGACGCAGCGGTTCTCTGTAGTATCTTATGAAGAAGGCACCGCAGCGCGTCTGTGGAGGCAGTATTCTGTCACACATGAAGCGTGGCTTCAAACGTTTTCCGGCACAACTGTTCTCAGCACAAAGAAGTCACTGCGTGAATTTTTTGCCCTTCTTGCAGTATCATAAGAGTGCACTGCTGCCTGAACTCCGCCAGTTTCGTCGACATAAAACTGGAGCTTTCGTCCCAGTTTTGGCAGAGGGTCTTGGACGTGTGGCCCACACGGGCTGTAGCCCCGTGGGTTTGTGATCCCGACCCTATTCACAACAACTCCGAGGGTAGCACCCTCTTTTGATAAGCCCGGGCTCTGCATAGCATGGGCTGTGCTTCCTCCACCCCTGGCCCTGATCTATTTTCACCCGCTCCCCAGCCCGTCCTCTATTCTGTGCTGCTCCCTCCGGATGCCTCTGTCCTCTCTGCGTCCCTCTGCCACGTCTGCGGTGTGAGGACTTCGCGGTGACTTTCAGTGTCCGGAGGAAGGCCATCGAGCCCGGGTGGGGGGTTGTGCGGGCCAGCTGCTGCTTTCCGTCCGTCAGATTCTGCATTGTAGCCCCCCCCCCCTGGTCCTGAGCGCCTCAGGAGCATTGGGCCATTATCCACAGAACGGATGCAGGACTTCTTTGAGTTTCACTTGACTTTCAGTTTCCTTGTGTCCGCCTGAAGGCATGTTATAGGACACCAAATGTGGCAAAGAAATTGGTGGAGGCTGGTGTTGTCGGGGCCTGACAGAGGAGGCTAGCATCGCGCTGTACATTGGAAATCCGGACATTTGGGGACACCTATTTCTGAACACAGTGAACGATTAAAAAAACACACTTTTCGCCAAGAAAGAAGAAAATGACTGATTCGTTTTTCGGTTTTCAATGCAAAATCACTGATACCTAGGAAAAACGTAATTCAAGTCGGTGTTGGCCAAGGTCCAGTGATGTCCGAAGGGCACTGTTGCCAAGCAATCTTGGGCCTTTGGGGCATGTTATGCTGTAACGTAGGGAAATAATGCCACATGCTAACCACACACCTGAATGTAGCAGTATAAGAGTGTGCAATCGTACAATTACGAAACGAGTGCCCTCGGTGCGGCCACACTACATGCTATTCAGCAATGCCCTGAATGCATGCACGCTCCCCCTTCAGACATCACTGTACAAGGGGGTAGGCAAGACGGACCCCTGCACTGAAAGCTGGGAACATCCACTTCTACAGCGAGCGGTCAGCTTTGCCCACGCCCAGAAATGATGCGTGCCATGTCAAGTGTCCGGCAGTGGACGGTGAAACTAAGTGATAGTAAGGGGGAACGTTAGTGCGCCGGGCGCGCGCCAGGCATCTTTTGTGAACCGTGCCCCACCGGTAGACTCCTTGCCGTTGATATGTTGGGCAACATTATATGGATTTGCCCCTTGGCCCCCGGGACATCAGCAGATGTTTTGATTTGGGATGGGTATGGACCTTCTCGTACCCGAGGTGATTCCTCTGATTTCGAAGTTGGGGGCCATGATGGTGCTTATAAAGGCCGGATTCATGTGATTGTGCCATTCATTGGAAGAAAGAATGGCACTTTGCCAGCCCGCCAACAATGTTATAATGACGTGCACGGGTGGTATACGCATTGAGCAGCTGTTTGCTCGGTTGTGGCACGCAAGATGAGGCAGAGGGTGAGGCAGAAGTGCGTGTGTTGTGTTGCCAGAAGCGCTCCACCGTCGCAGTTTGTGATGAGTGTAAGGAGCACTATTGTACTGAATGTATTGACACCCACACTTGTGGGACCAATGTTGTTTGTTAAGTACAATACAGATGACAGTTGGAGTTGCTGAATTCACAGATATTGCTTTATTTTGCAACGTGCTTTGCAGGGAAGTTGCGCAGTCCATCATGGTCTATTTGGGGGGCCTTCTCCATCAGAGGAGAACGCGGGGTCACTGACACTTTTGTTGGTCATGGTGGGTGGTGACCACTCATGCAGGTTGGAGGCCATTGCAAGCCACATATGATGGTACCCCCCCCCCCCCCTTTATAAGCTACGCCCTTGTCCTTCTACAGCGAGCGGTCAGCTTTGCCCACTCGCCAGAACTGATGCGTGCCATGTCAAGTGTCCGGCAGTGGACGGTGAAGCTAGGTGATAGTAAGACCACACCTAACATAGAACACTGCATTCTACCACCACTAGTAGAGTCCGTAGACGATCCACTGGACCAACAATGCCAAACCACGCAGGAGATTTATGTGGCAAGATGGAGTTGTGGGGAAGAAAGACGCACGTGGAACAAGGCAGCAGAAACCCCCCCCCCTTAAACGGAACCACCCGGGTCTCTAGAAGACCGATACCCCATGTTCGTTAGGATTGAGGGTAAACCGATTGCATTACCCCAGACACCAAAGCAAAGTGGCTCCGGCAACACATATTGGACGTATGGGGGGTTGCGGTGGAACAGCAATGATTGGCATATCCTGCCACACGTCAGCCACTGGAGGAAGGTCGGTCCCTGAGTAGTTACGGAATGAGGCGCGACTCCGGGATTTACTTACATCTACGAGGCCGGGGAGGAATTAATGCAATGCACGCCCATGAGCATGGGCAACGGCGTATGTCACAATTACAATCCAGCACCAATCATGGATTTCTGCAACATTTGACCCCAAATAGGCCACCACAACGCATGGGACAATCACTCCCCCCGGCCCCAGCCCCACCCCACCACCACCCCAAGCCGATAATTCGTGGGCGATGAAGATAGATTGTAGCACATCCTACGCTTAGGTGAGACATCACTGTACAAGTGGGTAGGCAAGACGGACTCCCGGGACTGAAAGCTGGGGACACCCACTTCTACAGCGAGCGGGCAGCTTTGCCCACAATACCAACCAACATGATATCATTGAGGGGATTGAGAGAAAACTGAAAAAATAACTACCACCGGGGCCTCCCAAAGTAGTTGTGTCTGAAACATGCCAACCCCCCATATGGCCCCCGCACAACACCGTACAGCTGGATGTTGCAAGAAGAGCAGATACATAGTGTTACGCTGTTTTGAGGTTTTGCAGCTACTTTGAGGCCCCCTGCTTTGGACCACATTGTAGCACCATTGATGTCGGCGCCGAAGGCTCTTTACCGTGTGCTCCCACTGGGACACAGGGATAAAGATTCCAGCCTTCAAGCCCAAGGCCTACAGGGGGGAATTTCGTGGCACTTTGATGTTGTGTGGCAAATTTTGCGTTTCAAATTGACTGCGAAATTCCCACGCAAAATTCAGGGTCCTCCGTGAATTTCTCGCACACTAGCAGTACACACTGTGGACTCTGGCGGGGGGTCAGACTTTGGCTCCAGGGGGCTCCACGAAATTTCCCACAGCGAAATTTACCAGCACGAATTTGACTTGGTGCGAAATCCCCCCCTCCCCTGTATGCTCCATGAACAAATGCACTCTCTCTCTTTTGCACCATTGATGCACAAAATGCTTCATATGTTGTCCATGTTGCATGTTCCTTTGGCCTGAGACAAGGTAGGGAACAACAGGCACAACTGGTTTGGGGGCATGGTTGGAAAGGGGTCAATTTGGTTTGGGGACAATTTGGCTGAAAAGTAGTATCCGCCACAAGGGTTCCCCATAGCCGTCTTTGCAAAGCCTTTTCTGGCATGTGCCATGTGAATCAGCACAAACATTCACTAATGTTATGCATCCAAGAGGCAAAAGTTCCCAAAGGAAGATCCTAGAGGAAGAATTCCAAAATTCACTTTGATGCTTGTATCAAACTCTATTTTCTAGCGAGGGTGGGGCGGGGGGGTCGGTTTGGCTCTAGCCTCTTTGTTTTTCTTTTAGTTCCAGACACTCAAAGTGTTACTGAGTGTGCTCAGGAGAACTTGGACAAATATGAACAGCACCCAACAGGCAACCCAAAACCTAAGCTAGTCACTTACCCGTGCCATATGTTGCTCCTGTGTCAGTTTCACTTTTGTTTCAGCAGTTCTCACTTTCTGAGTGTCTATTTTTTTTCGCAGATTTGCTGTCTTTTTGAACTGCAAACATTCCTCCCAAAAGCCAATTCCCAAGTGAAGCTCACCTCCTTCACCGCCGAAGGACCTTGAAGCTTCTCTTGTTAAACTGTCCGACCTGCATCTCCACTGAGGATGTGATGACTCATTACCGGGGCCTGATGGGGAGGAACACAGTGGAGTGTGTCAAGTGGTTCCACAACGGCTCCGGGATGTTCATCGGTTCGGGAATCCTGGTCTTCGATAGTGAAGCGTCGGTGGAAGAGGCTGCACTCCTGCCTGGCCCCACAATTATGGGTCGGCAGGTGGAGGTTGAAAGCCCCATGGGAGGCAGCAGCTCAGACAAAGGTAGCGAGTTATACCTTTGGGGTTTGCCTCCGTCGGCTGTCGAGGAAGACGTGCGCATGTACTACGCAAATGCGGGGCTCATGCGACTCAAGTTTAAGATGACACCCGACTACTCGAGCACCGTGGGGGTCGCGTTCGCCAATTTTGAAAGTCCGGAAGCCGCGATGAAAGCCCTGGAAATGGGACCTCCGGAGATCAGGGGTGTGAAGTGCTGCGTGAAGCCCTCGGGATATCAAGGTGAGAAGGAGGTGTGCATCCGAGGCTCTGAGAATCTGACAGACGCTGTTCTGCGAAAGCAATACGCAGCCTTTGGTGCTGATGGCATCCTCAGCATCCAGTGGCAGCGTGTCGCGCACGCTCAGTTGGCGTCGCGCCGCGCGTTCGTGTGCTTCAAGACTGCGGACATGGCGTCGCAAGCGCTGGCGTTGGGGAATTTCGTGCTTGGCGACGAGGTGATGGAGGTGTTCCAGACCGGCAAAAGGTTCAAGGTATTGGACAAGGAGGGCCCTGCCAGTGAATCGGGGACCGACGCAGTGCCCGTCCCCACTGCAGTGCCTGACACAGCGGTGCCTCCACTGTCCGGCACGCCCCCAACTCCTTCGTGGTCTGGGGCACGGATCACTCCGCTGTCCTGCACAGCTCCCAGCTCACCCTTGTCCACAACTGCCCCCTCTCCATACGAGGACGGCGTCCATACTTCTGCCCCCGCGCACTGCGTACCTCCGACCCTTCGATCGCCCTACACCCAGTGCACAACGTCACCGTCCACTGCCACGACGCCTTCGTCCAGACGGTACACAATTGATGGTTGGAGAAGGCTGTGGCAACCGCTTTCCAGTGAGGACCCACCACACCACATTCCCGTGGATGCTGGCGCCCGCACTCCTCCATCGCCATATGCGTCTTCTGCTTCACTGCCACTCACGCCCACCACTCCCTCATCGGAGTGGCATACGGAGCAATGGTTTACCGACCACCAAATGCCCGTCGACTTGCGGGAGGTGGAGAGGCAGGTCGTAGCGGAGACTGGGAGGCGCCTCCTTGCGCAGCGGCTTGCCCAGCGTCTGCGGAGGCAGTTCAGAAGCTTTGACGACGAGGACTCGGCATCCGACGCCTCCTTGCAGACTTGAGAAGGTCTCCTGAGGCGCACTTCCACGAGAAGTGGCTGTTGGGGGTACTTGAGGGACCTCACGCCACAAGACCGCTGCACAACCCTCCACAACCCTCGGCTGCCCCCTGCCTCCAGGTCACACGCCCTCTGCCACTGTGTACGCTCCCCTGCAGCCTGCGCGCCGGGGGGGGGGGGGGGGGCAGCCGGGCCCGGTCCTTTGTATGCGACCCCCGCCAGTCCCGCTGAATTCCCGGCAGCATCCGCTGTGGGATGAACCAAAGAAGACAGTGTACCCCCCTCTCTGTGAGGGACTGGCATGCCCCCGGGATACCATCTGATTCTGTTCTTGCCCCCCAATATACCCGACAGCGCAGCCTTGGGGTTCTCCCTTTTGGCACTCTGCAAGGTCTGAATTCTGAAACTAAACAAAAAGGAAGAATGACCCAGTCCGCATGGCAGTTTGCTGTCGTCCCTTCCGGACCGGCGCTGCACTTCTGCGTCACCGCCCATGCCGATGATGTCGACCCTCCTCATTCCATACAATGTTCTGCGTCTGTCGCAGCGGATTCGGCTTCCTAATAGCACTTCGCACTTCCCCCAATGCCCGAACACAATGTCTACGGCAGTGGGGGCCGTCTTGTGCTGGTCACACCCCCAATCGTGCCGTCGGGTAGTCACTGTTCTCCGGGCATTCATCTGCAAGAGATCCTCAGACCTCACGTCCACATGGCCTCACGTCCGATCGCCCACACACCTCTGGGGCATGTCTGTCGTCGACACCCCCTGTCGCACGCACAACTTCTGGTGCATTGGTGCCTGCCCCACACCCCCCCCTCACTCTCCTCCTCCATGCCACGCCATCCTGCCCTCCGTTCCAGCGTTCGACATCATGTCTCCTGAAGACACTCGTCTCGCTTCCGGCGATGAGGCGAGTCTTTTTTTTTTTTTTGTAGTGCTTGTCATTGGATGGCCCTTGTCGCCGGTGTTCCTGATCCGCTATTCCATCTTCCGGACGAAGGCTTCGCATTGTTGGGCACGTTCAGCTTTCCGACAGCGCTTTGCGGTTGCCCCTTGCGGTGCCTCATGTGAGAGCGCTGTGGGCCGCACCCCAGCCTCTCCAACGCCAGGCCACACCACACTCCTCCCAACGTGGGCCCCACTGCCAGTGCGTGCCTTCATGACCCGGTTTCCTTCCTTGTTCCCCTGCGTTAGGGCGCATGCCAAGTCCCCATCGCAGGGGTCAAAGCCACGAGTTTTTGTTCCCCTGCAAAATGGCTCCACTCCGCTCAGCCCGCGGCCCTTTCTTCGCCCTGTGCGGACTGCAATGCTGTACCGCAGCTTCAGCATGCCAGTGCCCTGCATGGGGATGGTCCCCTCGCATGATGCGTAGGACGTTGCAGTCACTGACCGTTATCCCGCCCCGCCCCACACTGCCCCGCCCCAACACTGCCCCGCCCCAACACTGCCCCGCCCCAACACTGCCCCGCCCCGCCCCAACACTGCCCCGCCCCGCCCCAACACTGCCCCGCCACGCCTCGCCCCGCCCCGCCCCGCCCCGCCCTGCCCCCCCCCCGCCCCGCACCGGGCAAGACCAGGGCCCTGTGGACTCTCAGAATTTGAGCCGATACACTTGATTGCCATAACACAAAAGCCGTCCGCACTTCAATGCTTTATCGTTGTGCAGCTGCGGTCTGGCAGGTGACCTTCAGGCCGCAACACATGGAACAGGTTTTTACAGCTTCCTCCTCAACATTTTGTTTGTCGCCTGCACCATTGCCATGTGCCGTGGTGTTTGGAATTTGGCAGGCTCGGATTCGACGCATCGGAATCGAATTCCCCGGCTCGCGCTCGGGGCAGCTTGCACATGAAACCCGAGAAAAGCATCAGGGAGCCCCGGAAGGACCTCAAGCCATCGTACGGTCCTAAAAGGCCCTACGCCCTTGTCCAAGCTACAGCGGGTGTCGGGACTGTATTAATTTGGTACGTAATTTGATTTGGTACAAATGTAGTGCGGCCAATTAAGACATGGGTTCAGTGACCAATTTGCCAGTTACATAGGGCCATGGATACATTTGTTGTGAGTGTTTGCCCACTTGAACCAACATAGCTCTGATTTTGGGGATATTTGTGCATTATATTCTCCTTTCTTGCACCAGCTCACCATGCAATCCTCTCTTTTTGAACCTGGGCGTCTACGGCCTTGTCCAAGGTACAGTAGGTGTAGGGACCGTATTAATTTGGGACTTTTGCATAGCTTTTACAGGGCGGGGGGGTAGATTTTACGAACATGCTCATGGCCGCCCAATCCCATGATTAGTCTCAAGAGCGGTGCGTACCAAAAAACCAACAGAGGAACAGGTTAAGCCCCCAGTACTGTTTTGCTGCATGGCCTTGGGCTGACAGTGGCTGAGAGCATGCTGTCATCGATACGATTTCTCAATTACATGACATTTCTGCTACATGTTCCGTGGGACAGTCATAGAAACGGATTCGAAGTGCATCCGGAGTACCATTTGGGACATGGAGCGCTGTATCAATAACCTTGAAAGTTAATTCACGCTGTATCAATGTCCTTGGCTCCTTGCTGCACAATCTGGACAATGTTTCATGGCTCTGCCACGTGATACTTGAGCGCCGGATCAAAATCCTTGAAGGTTAATTCACCACCCGCGACCTGAAACCTAATCTTGGCTGGTGCCTCATGGCGCCCTGCTGGACTCATAAACACTTTGTGATGGGGTTGGATGGCGCCTTTCTGAACAATCTGGACAACTTGTGTCACGGCCCTGCCGCGTGATACTTGTTGTACTGTTGGAATGCCAGTGGTATTCCGGAGGGTGACAATCATTGTCGTTCTGTGGCCAAGCTGCGCCTTACGGCGTGTTTCTGGACAGCATGAACCATTTGTGGCAGCACCTGACGGTGCCTTGCTGGACAGCATGGACAATGCGTGTCACGGCTCTGCTGCGTTGAGATGTGAAGTGCCGTTCTGGATGCCACAATGATTCTGGAGGCTGACAACCATCGTCGATTTATGGCCAAGCTATGCCTTCCCTTATGTCCAAGCTACGGAAGCAGGGAACAGTGAAATGGCTGTGTGTGTGCCATAGCGGTTGGTACTTGCACAGTGGTGTGTGTGTGTTTGTGTGTTTGTACTATTCCTTCCCCTTTTGTGCTTCTCCCCCCGGCTGCAGCAGAAAGTTGTTTGACTGTCAGCGGCCTGACAAGATTCTTCTTCTGACCAGCGCGTTCCCTGCACATGCTGGGGTTTGGTCCCTTTGCGTCATCTACGTGTGTGTTATGCTATGCTACAGCTGCTATATGTTATGCTGCTATGCTACAGAGTTATGCCTGCTCATGTTGTGTGGTGAAACACTCAGGCTGTCTTGATCCACTGCCTGTTTGCCGTGTCCATCATGTGTGTGTGTGTGTGTGTGATCGAGCCTCTCCATTTTCGGACCTGGAGAACGCAAGGTCATTGAAAGTGTTGTTCATCACTGTGGGTGGTGACCACCCATGCAGGCGTGGACATTGCAAGGCACATATGATGGTGCAAGCCGGAGCCCCCCCCCCCCCCCCTCAACGGACATGTCCGCTACCACAAGATGCTCCATGGGACAATCATAGATCATACAACCGGATTCTAGCACATCTCAAGTACCGTCTAGCACTTTGAGCGCTGTATCAAAATCCTTGAAGGTCAATTCACCACCCGCGACCTGAAACCTAATCTTGGCTGGTGCCTCATGGCGCCCTGCTGGACTCATAAACACTTTGTGATGGGGTTGGATGGCGCCTTTCTGAACAATCTGGACAACTTGTGTCACGGCCCTGCCGTGTGATACTTGTTGTACTGTTGGAATGCCAGTGGTATTCCGGAGGGTGACAATCATTGTCGTTCTGTGGCCAAGCTGCGCCTTACGGCGTGTTTCTGGACAGCATGAACCATTTGTGGCGGCACCTGACGGTGCCTTGCTGGACAGCATGGACAATGCGTGTCACGGCTCTGCTGCGTTGAGATGTGAAGTGCCGTTCTGGATGCCAAAATGATTCTGGAGGCTGACAACCATGTCCAAGCTACGGAAGCAGGGAACAGTGAAATGGCTGTGTGTGTGCCATAGCGGTTGGTACTTGCACAGTGGTGTGTGTGTGTGTGTGTGTGTTTGGACTCTTCCTTCCCCCTTTGTGCTTCTCCCCCCGGCTGCAGCAGAAAGTTGTTTGACTGTCAGCGGCCTGACAAGATTCTTCTTCTGACCAGCGCGTTCCCTGCACATGCTGGGGTTTGGTCCCTTTGCGTCATCTACGTGTGTGTTATGCTATGCTACAGCTGCTATATGTTATGCTGCTATGCTACAGAGTTATGCCTGCTCATGTTGTGTGGTGAAACACTCAGGCTGTCTTGATCCACTGCCTGTTTGCCGTGTCCATCATGTGTGTGTGCGTGTGTGTGTGTGCACGCGCGCGCGGGGCCATGAGAGCAATGCACAAAGGCCTGCACAGAACGTTCGCAACATCCCCTCACGATGTCCAGGCTGCAATCAAATGTGTGTACCCCCCCGGGTACCATCTATCCTACTCACTGCCCTGTTCTCGTCAAGAAGCAGCACAGAAAGTCCTGCAATGGCTGCGCAACCATGCCTACTGGGAGGGGGGGGCAGTACAGCAGCTGGCGCCTGACGGGACACCTGGGGTCGGCTAGAATTACTGGCGTATGAGAGCATGACACGCAATGCCTGCAGATCCTGGATGGCCAGGAGTGAAGAGTCCGATGGTACGTGTGTGTGTATCCCCCCGGCAACAGGGGGACCAGGCCATACAACGTAAATAGAGGTCGTAACCAGTTACATGTTCTCTGTTTCAGCCCCTGTCCCTGACCCCATTTACGCTGCTGCTGTTGCCCTATTGTCTGGTCCTTACTCACGACGGAAAATGGGGACAGGGACGCCCTGACCAGGCTGCACAGTGCTGATTTGCACTCATCAGGTGCTGCACCAAAGGGATGACCTGCGGGCGCACGCTGGAGTTGCTGACCCCATCCTCTGTCCTCGTGCAGAAAGGCGGCTAGTGCCGCGTTTTGACACGATGTTTTGCTGCTGCACCTGACGAGAATTGTGCATTCGGGCCTTCCTGCTGCCTGTTTTGTCGCGTCTATCGTGTTTGTGCGTGATCCAGCCTTGCCATTTTCGCACCTGGAGAACGCGGGGTCACTGACACTTTTGTTGGTCATGGTGCATGGTGACCACTCATGCAGGTTGGAGGCCATTGCAAGGCACATATAATGGTACCCACCCCCGTTTATAAGCTACGCCCTTGTCCTTCTACAGCGAGCGGTCAGCTTTGCCCACTCGCCAGAAATGATGCGTGCCATGTCAAGTGCCCGGCAGTGGACGGTGAAGCTAGGTGATAGTAAGACCACACCTAACATAGAACACTGCATTCTACCACCACTAGTAGAGTCCGTAGACGATCCACTGGACCAACAATGCCAAACCACGCAGGAGATTTATGTGGCAAGATGGAGTTGTGGGGAAGAAAGACGCACGCGGAACAAGGCAGCAGAAACCCCCCCTCAAACGGAACCACCCGGGTCTCTAGAAGACCGATACCCCATGTTCGTTAGGATTGAGGGTAAACCGATTGCATTACCCCAGACACCAAAGCAAAGTGGCTCCGGCAACACATATTGGACGTATGGGGGGTTGCGGTGGAACAGCAATGATTGGCATATCCTGCCACACGTCAGCCACTGGAGGAAGGTAGGTCCCTGAGTAGTTACGGAATGAGGCGCGACTCCGGGATTTACTTAGGGGGAGCCTTAAGCGCAGTGTGCGCGCAGTGCGCGCGCAGTGCAACTATTTGGGCATCTGGCCGTACTAGAGACCCATACTTTGTGATACTAGGGGCCCCTAGGGGCATCATGGTGACCCGTAGCGTAGGTTTTGACTTCTCATTTTGTCCCCCTTTGTTGGGGACCACCGAGAATGCAAGGGTGACGTAGCATTTCCGCCCTCTTTTGGCCTCCAACCTTCCGGTGCTATTGAGGAAACCGGGACAATCTTTGAATCCACGCTTTGACGCGTGGTGCATCATGGTGACCCCTGACCTAGGTTTTGTTTTCTGATTTTGTTCCCCTTTGTTGGGGACCCCCGAGAATGCAGGGGTGACGTAGCATTTCCGCCCTCTTTTGCGCCCCAACCTTCCGGTGCTATTGAGGAAACCGGGACAATCTTTGAATCCACGCTTTGTCGGTACGGAGTTGCATGAGTACGTGCGTGTACTCTTGCATTTGCAGCAATTTTTGATTCGAAGACAGGTACGGTACCCTCCATATGGTCCATGGGAACACGTACCTGCACATGTATGGAGCGCACCTACACAGGAGGACAATCATGATGAGGATGTTGTGGGTGATGATGGGGATGTTTGTGCCCTTTGTTGCACCAAGTTTGACCCTGAAAGGATGTCCATGTGTGACAAGTGTGAATTGCAATATTGTACGGATTGCATTGACACACACACATGTGACACTGTGACATTTCTTTGATTCTGCAACTGTGTCATGTTGTGCACACAAGTTGCGTATTCTCAATGTGTACTTAGTTGACAATGGACCAGAAAGACAGTTGTGTGATCTTGAGGGTGGCGACCAATGCGCTGTTCATGGCCTTTCCAGATGTGCATGATGTGTGTTATGTGAAGGGAAGGTGGTTTGCAACTTTCTTGAGCTGGGGCAGTTTGGGTCACCTAATTCTAAGGGCGTTTCCAAGGGGTGCGCTTGGGGGCTCTTCAGGGGGAAGATAGTCTAAAAGTAGCGCGCAGTGCAAAGATTGCCCCTTACATCTATGAGGCCAGGGAGGAATTAATGCAATGCACGCCCATCAGCATGGGCAACAACGTATGTCACGATTACAATCCAGCACCAATCATGGATTTCTGCAACATTTGACCCCAAATAGGCCACCACAACGCATGGGACAATCACTCCCCCCGGCCCCAGCCCCACCCCACCACCACCCCAGGCCAATAATTCGTGGGTGATGAAGATAGATTGTAGCACATCCTACGCTTAGGTGAGACATCACTGTACAAGTGGGAAGGCAAGACGGACTCCCGGGACTGAAAGCTGGGAACACCCACTTCTACAGCGAGCGGGCAGCTTTGCCCACAATACCAACCAACATGATATCATTGAGGGGATTGAGAGAAAACTGAAAAAATAACCACCACCGGGGCCTCCCAAAGTAGTTGTGTCTAAAACATGCCTACCCCCCATATGGCCCCCGCACAACACCGTACAGCTGGATGTTGCAAGAAGAGCAGATACATAGTGTTACGCTGTTTTGAGGTTTTGCAGCTACTTTGAGGCCCCCTGCTTTGGACCACATTGTAGCACCATTGATGTCGGCGCCGAAGGCTCTTTACCACGTGCTCCCACTGGGACACAGGGATAAAGATTGCAGTCTTCAAACCCAAGGCCCACAGGGGGGAATTTCGTGGCACTTTGATGTTGTGTGGCAAATTTTGCGTTTCAAATTGACTGCGAAATTCCCACGCAAAATTCAGGGTTCTCCGCGAATTTCTCGCACACTAGCAGTACACACTGTGGACTCTGGCGGGGGGTCAGACTTTGGCTCCAGGGGGCTCCACGAAATTTCCCACAGCGAAATTTACCACCGCGAATTTGACTTGGTGCGAAATCCCCCCCTCCCCTGTATGCTCCATGAACAAATGCACACACACACACACACACACTCTCTCTCTCTCTCTCTCTTTTGCACCATTGATGCACAAAATGCTTCATATGTTGTCCATGTTGCATGTTCCTTTGGCCTGAGACAAGGTAGGGAACAACAGGCACAACTGGTTTCGGGGCACGGTTGGAAAGGGGTCGATTTGGTTTGGGGACAATTTGGCTGAAAAGTAGTATCCGCCACAAGGGTTCCCCATAGCCGTCTTTGCAAAGCCTTTTCTGGCATGTGCCATGTGAATCAGCACAAACATTCACTAATGTTATGCATCCAAGAGGCAAAAGTTCCCAAAGGAAGATCCTAGAGGAAGAATTCCAAAATTCACTTTGATGCTTGTATCAAACTCTATTTTCCAGCGAGGGTGGGGCGGGGGGGTCGGTTTGACTCTAGCTTCTTTGTTTTTCTTTTAGTTCCAGACACTCAAAGTGTTACTGATTGTGCTCAGGAGAAATTGGACAAATATGAACAGCACCCAACAGGCAACCCAAAACCTAAGCTAGTCACTTACCCGTGCCATATGTTGCTCCTGTGTCAGTTTCACTTTTGTTTCAGCAGTTTCCGTTTGGCAAATCCACCACTCACAGACCTACCTGTCCATTGTCTCTTGACTGCACTATAATGTGTTGTGTTTTTGAGTGCTTGCATTATGCTATGAGAGTGATGGCGGGTGGTTTGGAATAGGAACGGAAGTTTCACATTGCGGTGGAGGTGCATGAAGGACATAATCCCACCAGAGATGCCAAGCAAGGTACTACCTTAGTCACACAGTAGACTTTCTCACATTTGCTGTTTTTCCTTTTCCGATGTCCCAGTGGCGTGGCAGTTCCTGACACTGCATCATGAGTGGATGACAGGCTAAAGGTGAGTTTTCAAATATACGTCCCGCCACCACGGGTGGAATGCGGCCCAGGGTTCGCACGGGACAACATATGTTGTACTTACACTGTCAGTACTGATCCGGCCCGTCTGGCCGAGCACTTACGATGTGACTCTCAGCAAAAATTTCACATTGTGTTGGAGGTTTAGGACACATGGAGAGCCCTGAGTAGTCACAGGTTGGAGGCTTTACAGCCGGGGTTGGGAGCACACACACATCCCTCATATGTTTGCTTGCATTGGAGCAAAGGCGAGGCAGGGAAAGCCCTGTATTGATGTACTATTTTTGCAAAAAACGTTTCTCATCCGCAGCCAGGCTCATTGCCCAAAATCCTGGGAGCCCCTTGTCATTGGGCTCTCCCAGCAGTTCACCAGACGTCAATTGGGATGGAGGGAGCCATCTACATTTGTGCGAGCAATCAGGATATCGGCAGGGAAATAGGAGGGCAGTATGAGCATGGTGCAAATCTACGTCGTAAGTGGCCATGTTGGACCACAAGTGGTGGAGCCGAGAGAAATCCTGTTCATAAAAGATGATATTTGCCCACAAATGTAGAATAGCAGTTTGCATTGTTTGTGTTGGACTATGTGGAACATGGACTGGAATCGTCTTGGCAGGGACATCCAGTACCCCACCCCCCCCTTGCCAAAATAAAAACGCATTGTGGCACCACACACCTGCAGCAGCGCACGCCGCCACCGGTACTCGAAGGGATCGATGGGAGGCCCCGCCCATCGATCGGCGGCAACGGGGTTCGAACCGGCTCCTTCAGGGCTGGCGCCGAGTGCGCCGCCGCTCGGGCAGCGGCTGCCTCAGATAGAATACGCCCCACCCCAGAGAACAGCTATTGGTGCCCCCTTGCTGATGCCCTCTCTCCTACGACCTGCGCCTCACACACCCGAATACACACATGTATGTGCCTGATAACTCTGTATGTCCACCTGTACCCACTATCCCTTTCGGCCCAAGGTCCAACAAAAGCAAACAGGGGGAGGGCATGGCCGAATGGGACCAGCAGCAGCAAGTGCCCGCCCACTGGTGACCCCTGACCTGCATCCACGCCCCTGATCCAGTAGAGAAACAGCCAGGGGCGTGAGCCTGGCTGCAGCTGACCTGGTACAGTGCTGCAGGGAGGAAGGGACCTTGCGCCTCAACACCAGCCATTGAACACTCGGCCAGCGAGCACAGAGAACAATGATCTGTTACACTGAACTGAGAGCAATGAAGACCGTGGGGCAGGCGCGGTTGGAGCTAATTGCGGTGAAGCAAACCTGACCCATTGTGGCCCCCCTTGCGGAAGCACGGCCTTGTCTAAGTACAGGGTGGGCGTTGAACCACTGTTTTTAGGATTTTTTGGACCGCTGTTTTTTGTGGTCCTGAATGGAGGATTGGATGTTTGTGACCTGCTTGTAGAGGGAAAGAGGGGCTCAGTCATGTCTGTAATTGTGCACTCTGTTCATAACAACTTTGTACCACACATTGCAACCCCATGAGGAGCACCCAGCAAATGCGCAGCCTGATTCTGATTCCAATGATGGCTTGGGTACTGATTCTGATTCTGATTCCCAACTTCTCAGTTTCTGAGTGTCTATTTTTTTCGCAGATTTGCTGTCTTTTTGAACTGCAAACATGCCTCCCCAAAGCCAATTCCCAAGTGAAGCTCACCTCCTTCACCGCCGAAGGACCTTGAAGCTTCTCTTGTTAAACTGTCCGACCTGCATCTCCACTGAGGATGTGATGACTCATTACCGGGGCCTGATGGGGAGGAACACAGTGGAGTGTGTCAAGTGGTTCCACAACGGCTCCGGGATGTTCATCGGTTCGGGAATCCTGGTCTTCGATAGTGAAGCGTCGGTGGAAGAGGCTGCACTCCTGCCTGGCCCCACAATTATGGGTCGGCAGGTGGAGGTTGAAAGCCCCATGGGAGGCAGCAGCTCAGACAAAGGTAGCGAGTTATACCTTTGGGGTTTGCCTCCGTCGGCTGTCGAGGAAGATGTGCGCATGTACTACGCAAATGCGGGGCTCATGCGACTCAAGTTTAAGATGACACCCGACTACTCGAGCACCGTGGGGGCCGCATTCGCAAATTTTGAAAGTCCGGAGGCCGCGATGAAAGCCCTGGAAATGGGACCTCCGGAGATCAGGGGTGTGAAGTGCTGCGTGAAGCCCTCGGGATATCAAGGTGAGAAGGAGGTGTGCATCCGAGGCTCTGAGAATCTGACAGACGCTGTTCTGCGAAAGCAATACGCAGCCTTTGGTGCTGATGGCATTCTCAGCATCCAGTGGCAGCGTGTCGCGCACGCTCAGTTGGCGTCGCGCCGCGCGTTCGTGTGCTTCCAGACTGCGGACATGGCGTCGCAAGCGCTGACGTTGGGGAATTTCGTGCTTGGCGACGAGGTGATGGAGGTGTTCCAGACCGGCAAAAGGTTCAAGGTATTGGACAAGGAGGGCCCTGCCAATGAATCGGGCACCGACGCAGTGCCCGTCCCCACTGCAGTGCCTGACACAGCGGTGCCTCCACTGTCCGGCACGCCCCCAACTCCTTCGTGGTCTGGGGCACGGATCACTCCGCTGTCCTGCACAGCTCCCAGCTCACCCTTGTCCACAACTGCCCCCTCTCCATACGAGGACGGCGTCCATACTTCTGCCCCCGCGCACTGCGTACCTCCGACCCTTCGATCGCCCTACACCCAGTGCACGACGTCACCCTCCACTGCCACGACGCCTTCGTCCAGACGGTACACAATTGATGGTTGGAGAACGCTGTGGCAACCGCTTTCCAGTGAGGCCTCACCACACCACATTCCCGTGGATGCTGGCGCCCGCACTCCTCCATCGCCATATGCGTCTTCTGCTTCACTGCCACTCAGGCCCACCACTCCCTCATCGGAGTGGCATACGGAGCAATGGTTTACCGACCACCAAATGCCCGTCGACTTGCGGGAGGTGGAGAGGCAGGTCGTAGCGGAGACTGGGAGGCGCCTCCTTGCCCAGCGTCTGCGGAGGCAGTTCAGAAGCTTTGACGACGAGGACTCGGCATCCGACGCCTCCTCGCAGACTTGAGAAGGTCTCCTGAGGCGCACTTCCACGAGAAGTGGCTGTCGGGGGTACTTGAGGGACCTCACGCCACAAGACCGCTGCACAACCCTCCACAACCCTCGGCTGCCCCCTGCCTCCAGGTCACACGCCCTCTGCCACTGTGTACGCTCCCCTGCAGCCTGCGCCGGGGGTAGGGGGGGGCAGCCGGGCCCGGTCCTTTGTATGCGACCCCCGCCAGTCCCGCTGAATTCCCGGCAGCATCCGCTGTGAGATGAACCAAAGAAGACAGTGTACCCCCCTCTCTGTGAGGGACTGGCATGCCCCCGGGATACCATCTGATTCTGTTCTTGCCCCCCAATATACCCGACAGCGCAGCCTTGGGGTTCTCCCTTTTGGCACTCTGAATACTTGAACTAAAAAAAAAGGAAGAATGACCCAGTCCGCATGGCAGTTTGCTGTCGTCCCTCCCGGAACGGCGCTGCACTTCTGCGTCACCGCCGATGCCGATGATGTCGACCCTCCTCATTCCATACAATGTTCTGCGTCTGTCGCAGCGGATTCGGCTTCCTAATAGCACTTCGCACTTCCCCCAATGCCCGAACACAATGTCTGCGGCAGTGGGGGCCGTCTTGTGCTGGTCACACCCCCAATCGTGCCGTCGGGTAGTCACTGTTCTCCGGGCATTCATCTGCAAGAGATCCTCAGACCTCACGTCCACATGGCCTCACGCCCGATTGCCCACACACCTCTGGGGCATGTGTGTCGTCGACACCCCCTGTCGCACGCACAACTTCTGGTGCATTGGTGCCTGCCCCACACCCCCCCCTCACTCTCCTCCTCCATGCCACGCCATCCTGCCCTCCGTTCCAGCGTTCGACATCATGTCTCCTGAAGACACTCGTCTCGCTTCCGGCGATGAGGCGAGCCTTTTTTTTTTGTAGTGCTTGTCATTGGATGGCCCTTGTTGCCGGTGTTCCTGATCCGCTATTCCATCTTCCGGACGAAGCCTTGGAACAGGTTTTTACAGCTTCCCCCTCAACATTTTGTTTGTTGCCTGCACCATTGCCCAACATTTTGTTTGTTGCCTGCACCATTGCCATCTGCCGTGGTGTTTGGAATTTGGCAGGCTCGGATTCGACGCATCGGAATCGAATTCCCCGGCTCGCGCTCGGGGCAGCTTGCACATGAAACCCGAGAAAAGCACCGGGGAGCCCCTGAAGGACCTCATGCCATCGTGTGAAACGGTCCTAAAAGGCCCTACGCCCTTGTCCAAGCTACAGCGGGTGTCGGGACTGTAATAGTTTGGTACGTAATTTGATTCGGTACAAATGTAGTGGGGCCACTTAAGACATGGGTTCAGTGACTAATTTGCCAGTTACATAGGGCCATGGATACATTTGTTGTGAGTGTTTGCCCACTTGAACCAACATAGCTCTGATTTTGGGGATATTTGTGCATTATATTCCCCTTTCTTGCACCAGCTCACCATGCAATCCTCTCTTTTTGAACCTGGGCGTCTACGGCCTTGTCCAAGGTACAGTAGGTGTAGGGACCGTATTGATTTGGGACTTTTGCATAGCTTTTACAGGGCGGGGGGGTAGATTTTACGAACATGCTCATGGCCGCCCAATCCCATGATTAGTCTCAAGAGCGGTGCGTACCAAAAAACCAAAAGAGGAACAGGTTAAGCCCCCAGTACTGTTTTGCTGCATGGCCTTGGGCTGACAGTGGCTGAGAGCATGCTGTCATCGATACGATTTCTCAATTACATGACATTTCTGCTACTGTGTGTGGGGGGTACTTGTACAGTTGGGTGTTTCTGTGTGTTTGTTTGTGTGTTTGCACTCTTCCTTCCCCTTTTGTCCTCCCCCCCCCCCGGCCGAGATACAACCGGTCCATGAACTTGCAGAGAGTTCTGGGGCACAAAGTACACAGTAGGAGCGCCACCACCGATAGCGGTGTGAAAGGACATGGTCACACGTGTGCATGGCGTGGTGCATGCAGGGCCTGGTCCAGCCGCCAGGTAGAGCTGCAATTCTGCTTGTCACCAACAGTCTTACAGTAGCTGCCCAAACGCCATCACCGAGAGCGGTGTGAACAGATGTTGTCACAGGCGCACGTGGCATAGTGCATACAGGGCCTGGTCCGCATCTGTGCCAGGTCCAGCTGCTTGTTTGTGTTCTATAATGTTCGCAACCCTGAACGGATGACGAATCGCAAATCATTGTCGTTCTGTGGCCAAGCTGCGCCTTACGGCGTGTTTCTGGACAGCATGAACCATTTGTGGCGGCACCTGACGGTGCCTTGCTGGACAGCATGGACAATGCGTGTCACGGCTCTGCTGCGTTGAGATGTGAAGTGCCGTTCTGGATGCCAAAATGATTCTGGAGGCTGACAACCATCGTCGATTTATGGCCAAGCTATGCCTTCCCTACGTCCAAGCTACGGAAGCAGGGAACAGTGAAATGGCTGTGCGTGTGCCATAGCGTTTGGTACTTGCACAGTTCTGTGTGTGTTTGTGTGTTTGTACTCTTCCTTCCCCTTTTGTCCTTCTCCCCCCGGCTGCAGCAGAAAGTTGTTTGACTGTCAGCGGCCTGACAAGATTCTTCTTCTGACCAGTGCCTTCCCTGCACATGCTGGGGTTTGGTCCCTTTGCGTCATCTACGTGTGTGTTATGCTATGCTACAGCTGCTATATGTTATGCTGCTATGCTACAGAGTTATGCCTGCTCATGTTGTGTGGTGAAACACTCAGGCTGTCTTGATCCACTGCCTGTTTGCCGTGTCCATCATGTGTGTGTGTGTGTGTGTGATCGAGCCTCTCCATTTTCGGACCTGGAGAACGCAAGGTCATTGAAAGTGTTGTTCATCACTGTGGGTGGTGACCACCCATGCAGGCGTGGACATTGCAAGGCACATATGATGGTGCAAGCCGGAGCCCCCCCCCCCCCCCCCCTCAACGGACATGTCCGCTACCACAAGATGCTCCATGGGACAATCATAGATCATACAACCGGATTCTAGCACATCTCAAGTACCGTCTAGCACTTTGAGCGCTGTATCAAAATCCTTGAAGGTCAATTCACCACCCGCGACCTGAAACCTAATCTTGGCTGGTGCCTCATGGCGCCCTGCTGGACTCATAAACACTTTGTGATGGGGTTGGATGGCGCCTTTCTGAACAATCTGGACAACTTGTGTCACGGCCCTGCCGTGTGATACTTGTTGTACTGTTGGAATGCCAGTGGTATTCCGGAGGGTGACAATCATTGTCGTTCTGTGGCCAAGCTGCGCCTTACGGCGTGTTTCTGGACAGCATGAACCATTTGTGGCGGCACCTGACGGTGCCTTGCTGGACAGCATGGACAATGCGTGTCACGGCTCTGCTGCGTTGAGATGTGAAGTGCCGTTCTGGATGCCAAAATGATTCTGGAGGCTGACAACCATGTCCAAGCTACGGAAGCAGGGAACAGTGAAATGGCTGTGTGTGTGCCATAGCGGTTGGTACTTGCACAGTGGTGTGTGTGTGTGTGTGTGTGTTTGGACTCTTCCTTCCCCCTTTGTGCTTCTCCCCCCGGCTGCAGCAGAAAGTTGTGTTATGCTGCTATGCTACAGAGTTATGCCTGCTCATGTTGTGTGGTGAAACACTCAGGCTGTCTTGATCCACTGCCTGTTTGTCGCGTCTATCATGCGTGTGTGTGTGTGTGCGTATGGGAGCATGACACGCAATGCCTGCAGATCCTGGATGGCCAGGAGTGAAGAGTCCGATGGTACGTGTGTGTGTATCCCCTTGGCAACGGGGGGACCAGGCCATACAACATAAATAGAGGTTGTAACCGGTCATACAACCGGTTACATGTTCCCTGGTTCAGCCCCTGTTACTGACCCCATTTACGCTGCTGCTGTTGCCCTATTGTCTGGTCCTTACTCACGACAGAAAATGGGGACAGGGACGCCCTGACCAGGCTGCACAGTGCTGATTTGCACTCATCAGGTGCTGCACCAAAGGGATGACCTGCGGGCGCACGCTGGAGTTGCTGACCCCATCCTCTGTCCTCGTGCAGAAAGGCGGCTAGTGCCGCGTTTTGACACCATGTTTTGCTGCTGCACCTGACGAGAATTGTGCATTCGGGCCTTCCTGCTGCCTGTTTTGTCGCGTCTATCGTGTTTGTGCGTGATCCAGCCTTGCCATTTTCGCACCTGGAGAACGCGGGGTCACAGACACTTTTGTTGGTCATGGTGCATGGTGACCACTCATGCAGGTTGGAGGCCATTGCAAGGCACATATAATGGTACCCCCCCCCCCCTTTATAAGCTACGCCCTTGTCCTTCTACAGCGAGCGGTCAGCTTTGCCCACTCGCCAGAACTGATGCGTGCCATGTCAAGTGTCCGGCAGTGGACGGTGAAGCTAGGTGATAGTAAGGCCACGCCAAGATGGAGTTGTGGGGAAGAAAGACGCACGCGGAACAAGGCAGCAGAAACCCCCCCCCCCCCTCAAACGGAACCACCTGGGTCTCTAGAAGACCGATACCCCATGTTCGTTAGGATTGAGGGTAAACCGATTGCATTACCCCAGACACCAAAGCAAAGTGGCTCCGGCAACACATATTGGACGTATGGGGGGTTGCGGTGGAACAGCAATGATTGGCATATCCTGCCACACGTCAGCCACTGGAGGAAGGTAGGTCCCTGAGTAGTTACGGAATGAGGCGCGACTCCGGAATTTACTTACATCTACGAGGCCAGGGAGGAATTAATGCAATGCACGCCCATCAGCATGGGCAACAACGTATGTCACGATTACAATCCAGCACCAATCATGGATTTCTGCAACATTTGACCCCAAATAGGCCACTACAACGCATGGGACAATCACTCCCCCCGGCCCCAGCCCCACCCCACCACCACCCCAGGCCAATAATTCGTGGGCGATGAAGATAGATTGTAGCACATCCTACGCTTAGGTGAGACATCACTGTACAAGTGGGAAGGCAAGACGGACTCCCGGGACTGAAAGCTGGGAACACCCACTTCTACAGTGAGCGGGCAGCTTTGCCCACAATACCAACCAACATGATATCATTGAGGGGATTGAGAGAAAACTGAAAAAATAACCACCACCGGGGCCTCCCAAAGTAGTTGTGTCTAAAACATGCCTACCCCCCACATGGCCCCCGCACAACACCGTACAGCTGGATGTTGCAAGAAGAGCAGATACATAGTGTTACGCTGTTTTGAGGTTTTGCAGCTACTTTGAGGCCCCCTGCTTTGGACCACATTGTAGCACCATTGATGTCGGCGCCGAAGGCTCTTTACCACGTGCTCCCACTGGGACACAGGGACAAAGATTCCAGCCTTCAAGCCCAAGGCCTACAGGGGGGAATTTCGTGGCACTTTGATGTTGTGTGGCAAATTTTGCGTTTCAAATTGACTGCGAAATTCCCACGCAAAATTCAGGGTCCTCCGCGAATTTCTCGCACACTAGCAGTACACACTGTGGACTCTGGCGGGGGGTCAGACTTTGGCTCCAGGGGGCTCCACGAAATTTCCCACAGCGAAATTTACCACCGCGAATTTGACTTGGTGCGAAATCCCCCCCTCCCATGTATGCTCCATGAACAAATGCACTCTCTCTCTCTCTCTCTCTCTCTCTCTCTCTCTCTCTCTCTCTCTTTTGCACCATTGATGCACAAAATGCTTCATATGTTGTCCATGTTGCATGTTCCTTTGGCCTGAGACAAGGTAGGGAACAACAGGCACAACTGGTTTGGGGGCACGGTTGGAAAGGGGTCAATTTGGTTTGGGGACAATTTGGCTGAAAAGTAGTATCCGCCACAAGGGTTCCCCATAGCCGTCTTTGCAAAGCCTTTTCTGGCATGTGCCATGTGAATCAGCACAAACATTCACTAATGTTATGCATCCAAGAGGCAAAAGTTCCCAAAGGAAGATCCTAGAGGAAGAATTCCAAAATTCACTTTGATGCTTGTATCAAACTCCATTTTCCAGCGAGGGTAGGGCGGGGGGGTCGGTTTGACTCTAGCCTCTTTGTTTTTCTTTTAGTTCCAGACACTCAAAGCGTTACTGAGTGTGCTCAGGAGAACTTGGACAAATATGAACAGCACCCAACAGGCAACCCAAAACCTAAGCTAGTCACTTACCCGTGCCATATGTTGCTCCTGTCTCAGTTTCACTTTTGTTTCAGCAGTTTCCGTTTGGCAAATCCACCACTCACAGACCTACCTGTCCATTGTCTCTTGACTGCACCACAATGTGTTGTGTTTTTGAGTGCTTGCATTATGCTATGAGAGTGATGGCGGGTGGTTTGGAACAGGAACGGAAGTTTCACATTGTGTTGGAGGTGCATGAAGGACATAATACCACCAGAGACGCCAAGCAAGCTACTACCTTATTCAAACAGCAGACTTTCTCACATTTGCTGTTTTCCCTTTTTCGATGTCCCAGTGGCGTGGCAGTTCCTGACACTGCATCATGAGTGGATGACAGGCTACAGGTGAGTTTTCAAATATACGTCCCGCCACCACGGGTTGGAGGCTTTACAGCCGGGTTTGGGAGCACACACACATCCCTTATATGTTCGCTTGCATTGGAGCAAACGGGCGGCAGGGAAAGCCCTGTGCTGATGTACTATTTTTGCAATAAACTTTTCTCATCCGCAGCCAGGCTCATTGCCCAAAATCCTGGGAGCCCCTTGTCATTGGGCTCTCCCAGCAGTTCACCAGACGTCAATTGGGATGGAGGGAGCCATCTACATTTGTGCGAGCAATCAGGATATCGGCAGGGAAATAGGAGGGCAGTATGAGCATGGTGCAGGTCTACGTCGTAAGTGGCCATGTTGGACCACAAGTGGTGGAGCCGAGAGAAATCCTGTTCATAAAAGATGATATTTGCCCACAAATGTAGAATAGCAGTTTGCATTGTTTGTGTTGGACTATGTGGAACATGGACTGGAATCGTCTTGGCAGGGACATCCAGTACCCCACCCCCCCCTTGCGGAAGCACGGCCTTGTCTAAGCACAGGGTGGGCGTTGAACCGCTGTTTTTAGGATTTTTTTGACCGCTTTTTTTTGTGGTCCTGAATGGAGGATTGGATGTTTGTGACCTGCTTGTAGAGGGAAAGAGGGGCTCAGTCATGTCTGTAATTGTGCACTCTGTTCATAACAACTTTGTACTACACATTGCAACCCCATGAGGAACACCCAGCAAATGCGAAGTGTGATTCTGATTCCAATGATGGCTTGGGCACTGATTCTGATTCTGATTCCCAACTTCTCAGTTTCTGAGTGTCTATTGTTTTTTTCGCAGATTTACTGTCTTTTTGAACCGGAAACATGCCTCCCCAAAGCCAATTCCCAAGTGAAGCTCATCTCCTTCACCGCCGAAGGACCTTGAAGCTTCTCTTGTTAAACTGTCCGACCTGCATCTCCACTGAGGATGTGATGACTCATTACCGGGGCCTGATGGGGAGGAACACAGTGGAGTGTGTCAAGTGGTTCCACAACGGCTCCGGGATGTTCATCGGTTCGGGAATCCTGGTCTTCGATAGTGAAGCGTCGGTGGAAGAGGCTGCACTCCTGCCTGGCCCCACAATTATGGGTCGGCAGGTGGAGGTTGAAAGCCCCATGGGAGGCAGCAGCTCAGACAAAGGTAGCGAGTTATACCTTTGGGGTTTGCCTCCGTCGGCTGTCGAGGAAGATGTGCGCATGTACTACGCAAATGCGGGGCTCATGCGACTCAAGTTTAAGATGACACCCGACTACTCGAGCACCGTGGGGGTCGCGTTCGCAAATTTTGAAAGTCCGGAGGCCGCGATGAAAGCCCTGGAAATGGGACCTCCGGAGATCAGGGGTGTGAAGTGCTACGTGAAGCCCTCGGGATATCAAGGTGAGAAGGAGGTGTGCATCCGAGGCTCTGAGAATCTGACAGACGCTGTTCTGCGAAAGCAATACGCAGCCTTTGGTGCTGATGGCATTCTCAGCATCCAGTGGCAGCGTGTCGCGCACGCTCAGTTGGCGTCGCGCCGCGCGTTCGTGTGCTTCAAGACTGCGGACATGGCGTCGCAAGCGCTGACGTTGGGGAATTTCGTGCTTGGCGACGAGGTGATGGAGGTGTTCCAGACCGGCAAAAGGTTCAAGGTATTGGACAAGGAGGGCCCTGCCAGTGAATCGGGGACCGACGCAGTGCCCGTCCCCACTGCAGTGCCTGACACAGCGGTGCCTCCACTGTCCGGCACGCCCCCGACTCCTTCGTGGTCTGGGGCACGGATCACTCCGCTGTCCTGCACAGCTCCCAGCTCACCCTTGTTCACAACTGCCCCCTCTCCATACGAGGACGGCGTCCATACTTCTGCCCCCGTGCACTGCGTACCTCCGACCCTTCGATCGCCCTACACCCAGTGCACGACGTCACCCTCCACTGCCACGACGCCTTCGTCCAGACGGTACACAATTGATGGTTGGAGAAGGCTGTGGCAACCGCTTTCCAGTGAGGCCTCACCACACCACATTCCCGTGGATGCTGGCGCCCGCACTCCTCCATCGCCATATGCGTCTTCTGCTTCACTGCCACTCAGGCCCACCACTCCCTCATCGGAGTGGCATACGGAGCAATGGTTTACCGACCACCAAATGCCCGTCGACTTGCGGGAGGTGGAGAGGCAGGTCGTAGCGGAGACTGGGAGGCGCCTCCTTGCCCAGCGTCTCCGGAGGCAGTTCAGAAGCTTTGACGACGAGGACTCGGCATCCGACGCCTCCTCGCAGACTTGAGAAGGTCTCCTGAGGCGCACTTCCACGAGTGGTGTCGTTAAAATCCCCCATAAGTATTCTAACAGATGGAATATTGGAGATCCAGTGGTCTAGATCTTCCCTGGTGGCTATTGTGAAAGGGCCATGTATGTTGACACAGTGGAACGCTGGTTTCTCGGGCAGCGATACCTTCACGCAAGTGGCAAATGTGTGCGTTGCAGGGTACAAAGTGACATACTTTGCGTTTGTGTTGTGGACTCAAAACATGGTGTTACTGATCCGGCCCGTCTGGCCGAGCACTTACGAAGAACTTGTGAGTCTGAGCAAAAAAAAAAAGGAAGAATGACCCAGTCTGCATGGCAGTTTGCTGTCGTCCCTCCCGGACCGGCGCTGCACTTCTGTGTCACCGCCGATGCCGATGATGTCGACCCCCCTCATTCCATACAATGTTCTGCGTCTGTCGCAGCGGATTCGGCTTCCTAATAGCACTTCGCACTTCCCCCAATGCCCGAACACAATGTCTGCGGCAGTGGGGGCCGTCTTGTGCTGGTCACACCCCCAATCGTGCCGTCGGGCAGTCACTGTTCTCCGGGCATTCATCTCCAAGAGATCCTCAGACCTCACGTCCACATGGCCTCACGTCCGATCGCCCACACACCTCTGGGGCATGTCTGTCGTCGACACCCCCTGTCGCACGCACAACTTCTGGTGCATTGGTGCCTGCCCCACACCCCCCCCTCACTCTCCTCCTCCATGCCACGCCATCCTGCCCTCCGTTCCAGCGTTCGACATCATGTCTCCTGAAGACACTCGTCTCGCTTCCGGCGATGAGGCGAGTCTTTTTTTTTTTGTAGTGCTTGTCATTGGATGGCCCTTGTCGCCGGTGTTCCTGATCCGCTATTCCATCTTCCGGACGAAGCCTTGGAACAGGTTTTTACAGATTCCCCCTCAACATTTTGTTTGTTGCCTGCACCATTGCCCAACATTTTGTTTGTTGCCTGCACCATTGCCATCTGCCGTGGTGTTTGGAATTTGGCAGGCTCGGATTCGACGCATCGGAATCGAATTCCCCGGCTCGCGCTCGGGGCAGCTTGCACATGAAACCCGAGAAAAGCACCGGGGAGCCCCGGAAGGACCTCATGCCATCGTGTGAAACGGTCCTAAAAGGCCCTACGCCCTTGTCCAAGCTACAGCGGGTGTCGGGACTGTAATAGTTTGGTACGTAATTTGATTCGGTACAAATGTAGTGGGGCCACTTAAGACATGGGTTCAGTGACTAATTTGCCAGTTACATAGGGCCATGGATACATTTGTTGTGAGTGTTTGCCCACTTGAACCAACATAGCTCTGATTTTGGGGATATTTGTGCATTATATTCCACTTTCTTGCACCAGCTCACCATGCAATCCTCTCTTTTTGAACCTGGGCGTCTACGGCCTTGTCCAAGGTACAGTAGGTGTAGGGACCGTATTGATTTGGGACTTTTGCATAGCTTTTACAGGGCGGGGGGGTAGATTTTACGAACATGCTCATGGCCGCCCAATCCCATGATTAGTCTCAAGAGCGGTGCGTACCAAAAAACCAACAGAGGAACAGGTTAAGCCCCCAGTACTGTTTTGCTGCATGGCCTTGGGCTGACAGTGGCTGAGAGCATGCTGTCATCGATACGATTTCTCAATTACACGACATTTCTGCTACATGTTCCGTGGCACAGTCATAGAAACGGATTCGAAGTGCATCTGGAGTACCATTTGGGACATGGAGCGCTGTATCAATAACCTTGAAGGTTCATTCACCACCCCTGACCTGAAACCTAATCTTGGCTGGTGCCTCACGGCGCTGTGCTGGACTCATAAACACTTTGTGATGGGGTCTGATGGCGCCTTTCTGAACAATCTGGACAACTTGTGTCACGGCCTTGCCGCGTGATACTCGAAGTACTGTTGGAATGCCAGTGGTATTCCGGAGGGTGACAATCATTGTCGTTCTGTGGCCAAGCTGCGCCTTACGGCGTGTTTCTGGACAGCATGAACCATTTGTGGCGGCACCTGACGGTGCCTTGCTGGACAGCATGGACAATGCGTGTCACGGCTCTGCTGCGTTGAGATGTGAAGTGCCGTTCTGGATGCCAAAATGATTCTGGAGGCTGACAACCATCGTCGATTTATGGCCAAGCTATGCCTTCCCTACGTCCAAGCTACGGAAGCAGGGAACAGTGAAATGGCTGTGCGTGTGCGCCCCGCCCCGCCTCGCCCGGCCCCGCCCCCCCCCCGCCCCGCACCGGGCAAGACCAGGGCCCTGTGGACTCTCAGAATTTGAGCCGATACACTTTATTGCCACAACACAAAAGCCGCCCAGTCCGCACTGTTTGTTGTCGTGCAGCTGCGGTCTGGCAGGTGACCTTCAGGCTGCAACACATGGAACAGGTTTTTACAGCTTCCTCCTCAACATTTTGTTTGTTGCCTGCACCATTGCCATGTGCCGTGGTGTTTGGAATTTGGCAGGCTCGGATTCCACACATCGGAATCGAATTCCCCGGCTCGCGCTCGGGGCAGCTTGCACATGAAACCCGAGAAAAGCACCGGGGAGCCCCGGAAGGACTTCATGCCATCGTGTGAAACGGTCCTAAAAGGCCCTACGCCCTTGTCCAAGCTACAGCGGGTGTCGGGACTGTAATAGTTTGGTACGTAATTTGATTTGCTACAAATGTAGTGCGGCCACTTAAGACATGTGTTTGGTGACTAATTTGCCAGTTACATAGGGCCATGGATACATTTGTTGTGAGTGTTTGCCCACTTACCAACATAGCTCTGATTTTGGGGATATTTGTGCATTATATTCCCCTTTCTTGCACCAGCTCACCATGCAATCCTCTCTTTTTGAACCTGGGCATCTACTCCAAGGTACAGTAGGTGTAGGGACCGTATTGATTTGGGACCTTTGCATAGCTTTTACAGGGCGGGGAGGTAGATTTTACGAACATGCTCATGGCCGCCCAATCCCATGATTAGTCTCAAGAGCGGTGCGTACCAAAAAACCAACAGAGGAACAGGTTAAGCCCCCAGTACTGTTTTGCTGCATGGCCTTGGGCTGACAGTGGCTGAGAGCATGCTGTCATCGATACGATTTCTCAATTACATGACATTTCTGCTACATGTTCCGTGGCACAGTCATAGAAACGGATTCGAAGTGCATCTGGAGTACCATTTGGGACATGGAGCGTTGTATCAATATCCTTGAAGGTTCATTCACCACCCCTGACCTGAAACCTAATCTTGGCTGGTGCCTCACGGCGCTGTGCTGGACTCATAAACACTTTGTGATGGGGTATTGAGCGCTGTATCAATATCCTTGAAGGTTGTTACACCACCCCTCCCCTTCTTCCAGCTGCGCTTTAATCTGGACAGTCTCCAACCATCGGTGATTCTGGAGGGTGACAACCATCGTCCATCTAAGGCCAAGCTGCGCCTCACAGCGTGTTTCTGGACAGCATGAACCATTTGTGGCGGCACCTGTCATGGACAATGCAAACGCCATCACCGAGAGCGGTGTATTTTGTTCCTTCTATCATGTGTGTGTGTGTGTGTGTGTGTGTGTGTGTGTGTGTGTGTGTGTGTGTGTGTGTGTGTGTGTGTGTGTGTGTGTGTGTGTGTGTGTGTGTGTGTGTGATTGAGCCTCTCCATTTTCGGTGCCAGTGGTATTCCGGAGGGTGACAATCATTGTCGTTCTGTGGCCAAGCTGCGCCTTACGGCGTGTTTCTGGACAGCATGAACCATTTGTGGCGGCACCTGACGGTGCCTTGCTGGACAGCATGGACAATGCGTGTCACGGCTCTGCCGCGTTGAGATGTGAAGTGCCGTTCTGGATGCCAAAATGATTCTGGAGGCTGACAACCATCGTCGATTTATGGCCAAGCTATGCCTTCCCTACGTCCAAGCTACGGAAGCAGGGAACAGTGAAATGGCTGTGTGTGTGCCATAGCGGTTGGTACTTGCACAGTTGTGTGTGTGTGTGTGTGTATGTGTGTTTGTACTCTTCCTTCCCCTTTTGTCCTTCTCCCCCCGGCTGCAGCAGAAAGTTGTTTGACTGTCAGCGGCCTGACAAGATTCTTCTTCTGACCAGTGCCTTCCCTGCACATGCTGGGGTTTGGTCCTTTTGCGTCATCTACGTGTGTGTTATGCTATGCTACGGATGCTATGTGTTATGCTGCTATGCTAGAGAGTTATGCCTGCTCATGTTGTGTGGTGAAACACTCAGGCTGTCTTGATCCACTGTCTGTTTGCCGTGTTCATCATGTGTGTATGTGTGTCCGCGCGGGGCCATGAGAGCAATTCACAAAGGCCTGCACAGAGCGTTCGCAACATCCCCTCACGATGTCCAGGCTGCAATCGAATCTGTGTACTATCTATCCTACTCACTGCCCTGTTCTCATCAAGAAGCAGTACAGAAAGTCCTGCAATGGCTGCGCAACCATGCCTATTGGGAGCGGGGGGCAGTACAGCAGCTGGCGCCTGACGGGACACCTGGGGTCGGTTAGAATTACTGGCGTATGGGAGCATGGCATACAATGCCTGCAGATCCTGGCTAGCCAGGAGTGAAGAGTCCGATGGTACGTGTGTGTGTATCCCCCCGGCAACGGGGGGACCAGGCCATACAACATAAATAGAGGTTGTAACCGGTTACATGTTCCCTGGTTCAGCCCCTGTCCCTGACCCCATTTACGCTGCTGCTGTTGCCCTATTGTCTGGTCCTTACTCACGACAGAAAATGGGGACAGGGACGCCCTGACCAGGCTGCACAGTGCTGATTTGCACTCATCAGGTGCTGCACCAAAGGGATGACCTGCGGGCGCACGCTGGAGTTGCTGACCCCATCCTCTGTCCTCGTGCAGAAAGGCGGCTAGTGCCGCGTTTTGACACCATGTTTTGCTGCTGCACCTGACGAGAATTGTGCATTCGGGCCTTCCTGCTGCCTGTTTTGTCGCGTCTATCGTGTTTGTGCGCGATCCAGCCTTGCCATTTTCGTACCTGGAGAACGCGGGGTCACTGAAACTGTTGTTGGTTATGGTGGGTGGTCATGGTGATGGTGCATGGTGATCACTCATGCAGGTCGGAGTGGTGTGTGGTAAAACTTAGTAAAATTTTTTTTGAAAAAAATCTTTAACTAAGTTTCAAAACTTAGTGAAACAATATTTCATTACCAAGTTTTTCCTCTGGGGGTGGTAGTAGAAAATTTGTTTTTTCTAATTGCATAGCCAAAAAATAAATTTTCCCACTTCTGACTGCGACTGGGCTCACTTGTGGGCTATTTCCGATATAGTCTCCCCACTCTGAAATCCACGCTTTGTCGCGTGGCCCCAACAAAATCAGATTTTCCACTTCGTACTGCTGCCACTGCTGATTCTGCCTCCTGTGGTGGGGACGCCCCAGGCGGCAGGGGTTATGTAGCCAGCCGGCCCACTTGTGGACCACTTCTGATTCTGCCACCCACTCTGAAGCGGTGGGGACCCCCCAGGCGGCAGGGGTTATGTAACCACCCGGCCCACTTGTGGGCCACTTCTGATTCTGCCCACCGCTCTGAAGCGGTGGGGACCGCCCACGCGGTAGGGGTTATGTAGCCACCCGGCCCACTTGTGGGCCCCTGGGATTCTGCCCCCCGCTCTAAAGCGGTGGGGACCCCCCAGGCGGCATGGGTTATGTAGCCACCCGGCCCACTTGTGGGCCACCTCTGATTCTGCCCCCCGCTCTCAAGCGGTGGGGACGCCCCAGGCGGCAGAGGTTATGTAGCCACCCGGCCCACTTGTGGGCCACCTCTGATTTTGCCCTCCGCTCTGAAGCGGTGGGGATCCCCCAAGTGGCAGGGATTATGCAGCCATCCGCCCCACTTGCCGGCCACTTCTGATTTTGCCCTTTGCTCTGAAGCGCTGGGGACGCCCCAGGCGGCAGGGGTTATGTAGCCACCTGGCCCACTTGCCAGCCAGTTCTGATTCTGCCCCCCGCTCTGAAGCGTTGGGGACGCCCCAGGCGGCAGAGGTTATGTAGCCACCCGGCCCACTTGTGGGCCACCTCTGATTCTGCTCCCCGCTCTGAAGCGGTGGGAACCCCCTAGGCGGCAGGGGTTATGTAGCCACCTGGCCCACTTGTGGGCCACTTCTGATTCTGCCCCCCGCTCTGAAGCGGTGGGGACGCCCCAGGCGGCAGGGGTTATGTAGCCACCTGGCACACTTGTGGGGGGAGCCTCAAGCGCAGTGCGCGCGCAGTGCAACTATTCGGGCGTCTGGCCGTACTAGAGGCCCATACTTTGAGATACTAGGGGCCCCTAGGGGCATCATGGTGACCCCTAGCGGAGGTTTTGCAAGGTGTAGCACGTTTGGCTCAAGGCATGGCAAGGCGTAGCATGGTTGTGTCAAGGCATGGCAAGGCGCAATGCTCGTGCTTGCACATATGCTACAGGACTTCAACCCCCCTCCTCCTTTCTTAGACACACTTTCTTCATGGATTTGAGTCTTGGCGATCGGGTGTTCTACACCCGCTCCAACGGCGTGCGAGTTCCTGCCACGATGGTTGGGATGGCGGGAGATGGGCTCATCCACTTGGAGTACTACCAAGATGCACTACGGGTGGTAAATCGCCAATGCAAGATGGAGTCCATGTGCACTTAGTAGACAATGGACCAGAAAGACAGTTCTGTGTTCTTGAGGGTGGCGACCAATGCGCTGTTCATGGCTTTTCTAGTTGTGCATGATGTGTGTGATGTGAAGGGAAGGTACTTTGCAACTTTCTTGAGCTGGGGCAGTTTGGGTCACCTAATTCTAAGGGCGCTTCCAAGGGGTTTGCTTGGGGGCTCTTTGGGGGGAACATAGTCTAAACGTAGCGCGCAGTTCCCCCGTGTGCCACCTCTGATTCTGCCCCCCGCTTTGAAGCGGTGGGGACCCCCCAGGCGGCAGGGGTTATGTAGCCACCTGGCCCACTTGTGGGCCACTTCTGATTTTGCCCCCCGCTCTGAAGCGGTGGGGACCCCCCAGGCGGCAGAGGTTATGTAGCCACCCGGCCCACTTGTGGGCCACCTCTGATTCTGCCCCCCGCGTTGAAGCGGTGGGGACGCCCCAGGCAGCAGGGGTTATGCAGCCACCTTGCCCACCTGCCGGCCACTTTTGATTGTGCGCGCCGCTCTGAAGCGGTGGGGACCCCACAGGCGGCAGGGGTTATGTAGCCACCTTGCCCACGTCTGGGCCACTTCTGATTCTACCCCCCGCTCTAAAGCGGTGGGGACGCCCCAAGCGGCAGGGGTTATGTAGCCACCTGGCCCACTTGTGCGCCACTTCTGATTCTGCCCCCCGCTCTCAAGCGGTGGGGACCGTGTCATGGATCTGCCACGTTGAGATGACGTTGAGATGTAAAGTGCTGCTCTGGATGCCAGAGGAATTGTGGAGGCTGACAACCATCGTCGATTTATGGCCAAGCTATGCCTTCCCTACGTCCAAGCTACGGAAGCGGGGAGCAGTGAAATGGCCGTGTGTGGGAGGTACTTGTACAGTTGGGTGTTTCTGTGTGTGTGTTTGTGTGTTTGTACTCTTCCTTCCCCTTTTGTCCTTCTCCCCCCCCCCCCCCCCGGCCGAGATACAACCGATCCATGAACTTGCAGAGAGTTCTGGGGTACAAAGTACACAGTAGGAGCGCCACCACCGAGCGGTGTGAAAGGACATAGTCACACGTGTGCATGGCGTGGTGCATGCAGGGCCTGGTCCAGCCGCCAGGTACAGCTGCAATTCTGCTTGTCACCAACAGTCTTACGGTAGCTGCCCGCCCACGCGGCAGGGGTTATGTAGCCACCTGGCCACTTCTGATTCTGCCCCCCGGTGGGGACCCACCAGGCGGCAGGGGTTATGTAGCCACCCGGCCCACTTGTGGGCCACTTCTGATTCTGCCCCCCGCTCTGAAGCAGTGGGGACCCCCTAGGCGGCAGGGGTTATGTAACCACCTGGCCCACTTGTGCGCCGCTTGTGATTCTGCCCCCCGCTCTCAAGCGGTGGGGACCGCCCAGGCGGCAGGGGTTATGTAGCCACCTGGCTCAATTGTGGGCCACTTCTGATTCTGCCCCCCGCTTTGAAGCGTTGGGGACCCCACAGACAGCAGGGGTTATGTAGCCACCTGGCCCACTTGTGGGCCACTTCTGATTCTGCCCGCCGCTCTAAAGCGGTGGGGACCTCCGAGGCGGCAGGGGTTATGTAGCCACCTGGCCCACTTGTGGTCCACCTTTGATTCTGCCCCCCGCATTGAAGCGGTGGGGACCCCACAGGCGGCAAGGGTTATGTAGCCACCTGGCCCACTTGTGGGCCACTTCTAATTCTGCCCGCCGCTCTAAAGCGGTGGGCACCTCCCAGGTGGCAGGGGTTATGCAGCCGCTTGGCCCACTTGTGGGTCACTTTTGATTCCGCCCCCCCGCTCAGAAGCCGTGGGGAACCCCCAAGGCGGCAAGGGTTATGTAGCCACCCGGCCCACTTGTGGGCCACTTCTGATTCTGCCCTCCGCTCTGAAGCGGCGGGGACCCCCTAGGCGGCAGGGGTTATGTAGCCAGCGGGCCCACTTGTGGGCCACTTCCGATTCTGCCCCCCGCTCTCAAGCGGTGAGGACCCCCAAGGCGGCAGGGGCTATGTAGGCACCCGGTCCACTTCTAGGCCTCTTGATTGTGCCCCCCGCATTGAAGCGGTGGGGACGCCCCAGGCGGCAGGGGTTATGTAGCCACCCGGCCCCTTTGTGGGCCACCTCTGATTTTGCTCCCCGCTCTGAAGCGGTGGGAACCCCCTAGGCGGCAGGGGTTATGTAGCCACGCGGCCCACTTGTGGGCCACTTCTGATTCTGCCCCCCGCTCTGAAGCGGTGGGAACGCCCCAGGCGGCAGGGTTATGTAGCCACTTGGCCCACTTGTGGGCCACCTCTGATTCTGCCCCCCGCTCTGACTTGCAGGCCACCTCCAAGCCATTTCTGATTTTGTTCCCCCCCCCCCCCCATTGTCTTTTTGAAATTGCTGAAACCCTTGTTTTTACTAAAAAAACAATTGTTTGCCTTTCTTTTCAGGCATTTTTCTGTCTGTATTATTGGGAGGAGGGGGTCCCCCCCCCCCCCCACCCACTTGGTCCCAGACATGGCAACTCTCTGAGCAATGCTGCGGCCCACTCTCACGTGGGATTGGGGGACTGCTGTCGTTTGAGCGATGCTGTAAGCGGCAGTACTGGGTGGCCGACGGCGAGGAGCTCCCGTGAGCTGTAGCGTGGATGCCGTCGGCGTTCGGGGCGGATCCTAACGCAGAGCTGATGGACTCGACGAGGGCCCGAGCCGTTTCTGGAGGACTTGAACCACATGGCAGACCGGGAGATGAAATGCAGATGCTGTCGGCGTACCGGGCAGGTCCTAATGCAGAACTGATGGACTCCACCCGGGTCCTACCCGTTGCTGGAGGACCTGCACCACCAGGTAGAGCTGATGGACTCGACGCGGGCCCGGGCCGTTTCTGGAGGACTTGAACCACCAGGCAGACCGGGAGACGAAACTGATGGATTGCACCAGGGCGCTTACGGTTGCTGGAGGACTTGCACCACCAGGCGGACTGGAAGTTGAGCACACATGCTGTCGGAGTGTGGGGCGGATCATAACACAGGCGTAGGCGAGGGAATAAGGGCCGTTTTCATGCTTGTGTTGAGTCCTCCATCTCTTAGCGACATTGTGCTTGTTACTGCCCCCCACTGCTCTTTGCTATGGTGTGATTTTCAGCCATGCCTAATGTCATTACCCCTGACTTGGCTGTCACGTGGCGCCAAGACCCAATCTGACCGTCAATTTCCTGACCTGCTGGTGCTTGCGCGATGCCCAGGGGCCTTCGGGCATGCCTTTGTCTCTGGGGCTGTGGGTGGGTACACGACACCAGCCTGGCTGCCGTGGTTTGAGTGACAGGGGCCTACAGACCACCAGCCCAGGCAGCAGTGGTTTGAGCATCACTGACCTACAGGTCACCAATTCTGGCAGCAGTGGCTTGAGCGGCACTGGCCTACAGGCCACTAGCTCTGGCAGCAGTGGTTTGAGCAGGCGTGACCTTCAGACCACCAGCACTGGCTGCAGTGGTTTGGGCAGCGCTGGCCTACAGACCACCGACCATGGCAGCAGTGGTTTGTGCAGCGCTGGCCTACGGACCGCCAGCTCTGGCAACAGTGATTTGAACTGCGCTGGCCTACAGACCGCCAGTTCTGACAGCAGTTGTGTGGGCGGCGCTGACCTACAGACCGCCATCTCAAGCAGCAGTGGATTGGGCGGCACTTGTGGGTGGGTGGGGAGGCGGGGTTATTGGGGGTTCGTGCTTTTTTATTTTATTTATTTTTTTTCTCTTTTGCTCAGTTCATAACTTTTTGGTGCACGGTGGCACTCACCAATTAGCACTAGTGGCATGTACTGGGTTGTACTAGAGAGAAATACACCCAGTCTAAGTTACATGCCATTAATGTTTTGTGCAGTGCGTTCCTTCCCTCCTTGGCAAACCCTTGTTTTTGCTAAAAACAATTGTTTGCCTTTCTTTTCAAGCAGTTTTCTGTCCGCCCACCCACCCACCCGCGGGTATGCCTGGTGGGATGAGGGGGTGGGGAGGAGGGGTTGCGAGTGCCGGGGTGGTGTGTGCCTGTGGCAGGTTGTGTAGCTCCCACGAGAGCGCTCCCACGAGAGCAGTGTTTGGTTGGGTCCAGGGGGTTCCGGAGACCGCGCCGGCAGAAAAGACCCCCCACCCCTACCTAGGCAGGCAGGATTGTGTCGTAGTCTGGTTGCCCACCCCCCCACCCACGGAGGGGCAAGGATGGCGCGGTGTTGACCTTGGACGGTGCCAGCCTTTGTTTATCTACCCACCCGCCCACCCACGGGGGGATTGGGATTCGTCTGCTTGTCTGGTGTTGTCTCCCCCTAACCTAGGGGGGAGATGTCTGCGACTATCGCCTTCGGGCCCTGGTGAGTGCTACACTATGGGCAGTGCTGCCCTTCTGGCACTGTTTGGTGTCTGGCACACCCAGTCTAAGTTACATGCCATTAATGTTTTGTGCAGTGCGTTCCTTCCCTCCTTGGCAAACTACTCTATACTTCAGTGGTTCAAACTTGGCCTCCACCCCAAGGACCCGAGCGGTACATTGGGACGTGGCTTGGATGTACCCCGAACCCAAATCTTTGGACCCTGGTGACACATGCTTTTCTTGTGATGGCACACCTCACATGGCGTGCCACGAATGTAAGGTTCTTCATTGTCCATCTTGTGTCTATCGGAGATTTGTGTTGGGTTGCGCCAATTCTGGACGGCCAACCTTGCTACTGTTGTTGTTGCTTGTGCTGTTGTTGTTGCTGCTGCTGTTGACACCCGTCCTAGTGTGCCTACTGTTGTTGCTGCTTGTGCTGTCAACACCCGTCGTGGTGTGTGGATCTGTCGCAACTGGTATGTAGTGCCTCCTCAATATCCCCAAAATGCGGATGGTCAACTGAGAAATGACCAAGCATTTTGCACCGAGCTGCAAGGGGAGTTGAAAATGGCTGTGTTTGGGATGTGCACCAATAATCCCACAGTGCGAGGCAAACCGCGTCATGCAGATACCAAGGCCGACTTGATTTTCAGGCGTGTCTTTTGTAACTACTTGTAAGTAGTTCCCACAGATGTTGGCCATGGCCCTGTCAGGACTCTTTTCTTGAGCCTGATTTTGTTTCTACTACCCAACCCCAATTGTGCTTTTTTATGTTGGCCGAGTGCCAACTTATTGGTGTGCATGATGGTTTGGCCTGGGTGGGGCGCCACTAACACAAGTGGCCGAGAATCGACTCGGGGGCCTTGTGCCCTTAAACAAAAGTACCACCTACCATCGAAGTGTTGACTACCTTGTTTAAAACGGCAGCCGGGGGGGGGGGGACTTTGTGGACCGAGGTAAAAGTTAGTAAATATAATTCTTTTTACAAAAAAATTTCAAAAAAAATTTTTCCTAGGTTTTACCTCTTTTCCACTAAGTTTTACCAAATTTTACTGCTTGTTACCTCGTCCGGTACTAAGTTGTAACAAATACCTAGGTTGGAGGCCATTGCAAGGCAAGGTCCACTATCAGTTTGCAGTCGTGTTTCAGGGTTTAAGCACAAACAAAATTGTATCACCAGCTGGCAACTCGGTCACAATACCGCGGAGTTGCCGGAGGTGCCCCATCCGCAGCGAGTGGCAAACCCCGGAGGAGGTCACCTCCCGTCGGCCTGACGTTGCAAGGCCTCCGTCGGAACGGGACGGCAGCATGGTTTGCGCTGACATGCGTGCCGGTGGGGTTCAATCGCAGGCGGTCACCAACCGGGCAGGGAAGCGGCCGCCACCAACAACGGCAGACAAGCAGTTCCACAAGACCTTTGCCACGCCTAGCCGGCGACGTCATCCACCAAGGCGCGAACGGCCCGCAGCCTTGAGTACTCTTTGAATTTCTGGAGTCAGTCAAAAACAAAAAGAAGGGCCCGCAGGGGGCCTGTCGCCGCAGCAATGGCGTCGACCTTGGATCCACCCCCTTCCTGATCAACACGGATGTGCAAGTCCACACTTGGGGCCTCAGGATAGTCGCGGTGAGAGCGACCGGCCCGTAAGGGTTGCCGCCCGCCGGCCCACTACCCATGGGCCGCCACCGGCATGCCCCACCGCATGTGGCCATGTGACAGCGGCGGCACACAAGGTCGCGTGACTGAGCCATATCCCGCCACACGTAAAGCAGGGACATATGTTGCGCCAGGAGTCGGGATTGCGTGCAGGGTGGGGATTACATACGTGAGGGAGGGATCAAAGGATCTGATAAGGCATCTTTTCATCGGGTCACAACCAGGCAGGGGAATGGGTGATGGGTGGGGAACACGTGCATAGTCAGCTCACGTATGAGGGATGGGATACACAGTGTAGGTGACACATGGCCGGGTAGTTGAGGGAGGGCAGTAGGCGACAGGGGCGAATCACGCCACACGTAGGTTGGGGGAACATGTACACGCCAAACAGAGCTCACAACAAATGTGGGGAAGGAAGGCACACACACATCCTGGGCACGAGAAGTGAGGTGGTACCACAGGACACACAAAGGGAAGACCAGCGCAGGCACGGGAGGGTATCCGTGAATCCCTGAAACAGGAAAGTTGGTGGTATGGGGTATCAGGCACGTCACAGTGTGCACAGGGTGAAAGGGAAGAGTGAGGACATGTGAAATGCCTGCCACGTAGTTGTCTGTACATACTCTCGTCATCACGGTTCCTGGAAATTGTCTTCAATTTGAACGCGTGGCCGCAGCAGGCAGCATACTGTGTAGTGTCGACAGGAGAAAGCAGTGTCCCCTCTCTTTGCGAGGGGTGGGCCTGCTTTAAAGATACTATATGAACCGGGCGGAGCACCCGCAGTGTAGCATAGCGCCCGTGAACTCACCTTTGCAGCTTCCGGACTATGTTTACTGGAGCAAAAAAAAAAGATTTTGATTCTCAACTTCTCAATGTGTTTTTCTTGCCCTGCCCTGCCATCAAAGAATGCGAACCTGCAGCTTCGTAAAGTATGTATTCCATAAACTGCCTGTTTTTCGGTGTCCATTTCTCTCAGGCTCATTTGCTGCTTGGCTTGTTTCTGTAATCTTTGCTTCGCTTTGTGGTGACCATGCATTTGTCCTCAACTCCTGCCTGAGGCTTCAGTATGTTGCCTCTGTGGTGCAGCCCATGCCCGCCGGCCACATGAGCTCTCCTGACAACCCTGAGCCCGCTCGAGGCTATGGCCCACACCCAAGCGGCAGGTACTACTGTGCGACAAGGGGGGCATCGGACCGCATGAAACAGGAGCACAACGAATGGTTTGTGCAAGCCGCTCTTCGCAACGCCCCGAGCCACGTGCTCTACTTGGACGGGCCCAACTTGAACACCACGCGGCGTCTTGTGCAAAGCGGGGTCGATCCCCGAGCCCTCCACGTGCCCAACCACAAAGAGTTCAAAGCGTGCTCCAGTGCCATCGGACCAGAAACGCTGTGCAACTTATATTCGGTTCCGGATGCGGACCTCGTGCAGACGTGGCGCAAGGCCGTGGCGCGCGGAGCCCCGCTGCATGCCCCACTGCGGACCTGCTGGCTCGACCGCACCGGGCACTGGAACGCGGGACTGGAGCGGCTGATTGTCCAGGTCCTGGGGCCCGAGCTGCTGGGTCGCTGCGGGGGTGACCTGTTCGTGACCGCCGCGGTGCCCCGCAGCCCTCACAGCATCGCGGCCAGCAAGTGCAGGGGCTTTGCGGAGGCGGTGGAGTGGGCTCAGGGGCTGGGGTTCTCCCACGCGCCAGGGGTGGCCCAGGACGGGCGTCCCGAAGCGGAGGACCTGCTGGACTCCGGCCCTCGTCCGGCCTCCAGCGCTGCCGCTCTTTCGGGGGAGCCTTCACGGGACCTCTGTCCAAACGCGAGCCCCGCCGTCGGGCGTTGCGACGTGGGCCTTCATCTGCCCCCTCCGCCTCGTGCTGACCCCCCTCCAGGTCCGGACCGTGGCTCCACGGCGGAAGCGGGCCAAAAGGTCATAGTCAGGGCTGTGCAGTACCATCAAAAGGGGGGGAACCGGATGTTCTTGCTGCATTTGCGGGTCGGCTGCCTGGAAGCGGCGGTCGGAGAGCACCCGCCGAACGCGGACCTTTTGGGTGGCGCAGCGTCTCGTCCGACGGGGGCACCTGCGCGTCGCCGCGCACGCGACGGCAGCGGTCCGCTGGAGACTGCAGGGGGCTCCGATCCGGACTGCGGCTCCGCTCTGAACGGACCTCGGACCCCTGGGCCCCGTCCTCCCCAAAGCCCTGCGCTTGGCGGTGAGTGCCGCGCCACCCCAGTCGGTGCCCATGGGACGCACGGCGGAGCTGAGCCGACGTCTGGGGCGGACGCTCCTCTCCCACGCGGCGACGCACCCTCGACCCCTCACCCCCACCCCCAAGTGGACTGCGAGCGCCTGCCCACCCCCGTGCCGATGCCTGCGCCGCGCGTCGTCGCGCCGGCCCCTCTGCCTTGTCCGTGGGATGGGGAATCCCCAGGGGAGGTCCTCTGCCAATACCTCCCCTGGCGGGGCCCCAAAGGCCATCCTGTCCGGTGTGCTGTGCTGTTGCACGCCCACTCCTCCGCTTTGGCCTCCGGTGCCGAGAGTTCCACCCCGATCAACGCCACGGACTCGGCTGGTGGCCTTGTTGGTGCACCGGCAGAGTCTCAGCCGCAGGGGCCGCGCGGGGGCTTGAGACTGGGGACGGGGGTGGCCGCGAGTTTGCGCTGGGAAGAGATCGTGGAGAGTGGCCTGCGCTGGCTCGGGCTCTGAACTCGCGTTCGAGTGCGGTGTGCCCTGAGATTCAGCATCGAGCCGGGCTGCAGGGCGAGGGCACCGGGCGGCAGTGCATGGGCGTTTGCAGTGGTTTTCGAAGGGCGATGTGGCGCACAGCCGCGCCCAAACCGCCCCCGATCGGAGCGTGGCGCTGCACCGCTCCCGCCCAGGGGGGGTCCTTTAGGAACTTGGTTTTTTTTTTGGCCGAGGACCGCCCTTAAGGACCGCCCCAAGGGACCACCAACCGCCAACCGCCAACCGCCACCAGCCGCCACCAACCGCCAGCGGCGACCAACCGCCAACCACTACCAACCCCCACCAACCACCAATCACCAACCACCAACCGCCGCCAACCACCACCAACCGCCACCAACCGCCAGTCGCCGACTGCCAATCGCCACCAACCGCCAACTGCCAATCGCCACCAACCATGGTTGAACATATGAGCTACACGTCTTTTTGCAAAACTGCCGTTTGGGAACACTTTCTTCTTCTTCTTAAGGATCCCCCTGCTCCCGCCGCCCAGCAATTTTGAGGTCCTGCTTAACCAATACAGTTGATGGCTCATGTGATATACAATGGAAGCGCTGAGGCTTTGCTAGCCCCCGGTGGGTCCCTCAGCCGATCGTGGATGTCGATGCTCCACGCAAAATCCCTGACCTCTATCTGCACCGTACCGCGAGCCGCACTGCGGCCTCCTCCATGCCATAGACTACATCACCAAGAGCCCACGCACACGCTCACACCCCTGCACATTGGGACCCCCCCCCCTCCTCTCTCTCTCTCTCTCTCTCTCTCTCTCTCTCTCTCTCTCTCTCTCTCTCTCTCTCTCTCTCTCTCTCTCTGGTGCGTCTGGGGTTTTGAGAAGGCTGTTAGTGCGATGCGGGACTTGGGTGCCCTCGACATGCAACATGGGACCCATACCCCCGGACAGGCCCCGGCTTGACCTGTTCGTACCGCCTTGGGTCAGCCTCGAGATAACATCATGGGGGGCCAGGCCCTATGGGGTCCCTGCTCTTCATGCAACCCACTCTTCCGCTGGGGTCCATCCGTAGTACGTGACTGCGTGGCTCCTGTTCAACTGTGAACTGTGGCGGGGCGCCGCTGTGCACCTCTCAGCCAGGCTCGCATCTACCCACCCTTTTCACTCGGTATGCTGACCTAAGGGGCCGCGGTGCCTCCATACGGGGCCTCCCTCGTCTGTGTGTGTGTGTGTGTGTGTGTGGGTGTTTGTGTGAAATCATATTTGTCTGCCCTCAGGCTCATTGTCCAAAAACAGTATTATTCAGTCATCTGTTGGGTGCTGGCTCTATTCAATGGGGAGGAGGTGGGCGCTCATTGAGATTAGTGGCTGGTGCCCCTGTGTGTTGCAAACTGGACCAGCAGTTTGGCAGGTGGCACCGCGGCAGGCACAGGGTGATGGTGTTGTGGCGGTTTGGTCAGGGTTTCCGACATCCGACCCGTTCTCACATGATTAGCCACCTGCCAGCACTGACCCCTACACCTCATACCCCCCCCCCCATGCCAATGGACCCCCCATGCCAAGCCCCCCCCCTCTCAAAAGAAGAAACATGGCCCCCCTTGCTAACCCCCCCCCCTCAAAAGAAGAAACATGCCCCACCGCCTGAGATTTTTTCACCAAATCGCTCACAGATTGCCTTTTTTTGCCAAGTTTCTTGAGTGTGCAATGGCATGTGATGGGCACGCGACAGTTTTGTGTTGGCACGCTCTGTTCGGACCACGTCCCCACCCCATTCAGCGCCCACCACACCATGTTGCAGCCGGGTGAAGGGCCCACACACCACTGCTGCGGTGCCACTGCGCCGGGTGTGCCGGTCTGGAACCCCGCTGCGTTCCACTTTTCCTGGTGCGTAACCCTTTTTCTTTCGGGGACACGGTCTGTGAAGGGCGCCCCCGCCCCCCTTTGCACACATTTTTGCACGTCACTTTTTGCCCGCGGCCGAGTTATAAGCGGCCGCCGGCCCCGCCGGACACATTTTTGCGCGTCACTTTTTGCCTGCGGACACGTTATAAGCGGCCGCCGGCCCCGGCGAACACATTTTTGCGCATCACTTTTTGCCTGCAAACGCTTTATGGGCAGCCACCGGCCCCGGCGAACACATTTTTGCGCGTCACTTTTTGCCCGCGGACGCGTTATAAGCGGCCGCCGGCCCCGGCGAACACATTTTTGCGCGTCACTTTTTGCCCGCGGACGCGTTATAAGCGGCCGCCGGCCCCGGCGAACACATTTTGGTGCGTCACTTTTTGCCCGCGGACGCGTTATAAGCGGCCGCCGGCCCTGGGGGACACATTTTTGCAGGGTAACCGAAGGTAAGTGCTCCCAGGTGCTCGTGTACGCACACCCTTTGGGTCATCACAATAACGGGGCGCAGGCACATCAATCAGCAAGAGAGGGCCCACAGAATAATCGCAGCTGACAGGCGATGTACGTATAGACAACCTCACATTGTACATAAAGCAATCAACCGTAACACCCCAATCCCCCTACTTGCCCCTCTGAGCCCTCCGACTGTCGGTGTGAGCCAGTTTGATAAATAAAAAAAATGTACCGCGACTCAGCACCTACAGTTACAGAATGCTATTGCCCTGCTGTAGCCCCGCTCCATGATTTGAAGGTGTTTTACGGCCCTTTCAACCCCCAGACCAACCCACTTGTGGCCCCTCCCTCTGCAGCCCCCCTGACACCCCCTCCCACCGACTGGGCAAGGAATGCATTAGAAGGGAAGGGACGTCATAGGTGGCCCCAGACGTGGTTAGATAGGGGGTTGGAGGAGGTTGCCAAAGCGGTTGGGGGTGGGTACTGTCGGGTACAAATACCACTGAAGCCGGCAAGCCAGGGAGACAGTGGCTGGGCATAGACTAGGCACCCTGGAGGGGGGGGGTTGGCACAAGGCCTTGGTGGTTGGCTCTGTTAGCCTGTGGCGGCGCCTATTGGCCTCTCGCCCTTGAACCTTCTGCTCTGACAACCAGGCATCCGTACTTCTGCGGGCATCCGCACTGCTGCGGGCATCCACCTGCCTGGGGGGGAATCTAGAATGCAAATTCTGCCCATGGCGTCCTCCTCTGACAGCCTGATCAGTGCCCGGTATGCGGTCATCATGAAGACCCCAGGCTGGGAGGTGCTCACCACAACCAGCAACGTGAATGTCACACAAGGCCATGGGTGCTAGCTCACCAATGTGCGACTTGCTGGTAGTGCGTTGCAGTAATATCTTCTGCGCTCTGCACCATTCATGGCCAGCGCGTTGCAGAAATATCTTCGCTCAGAGTATTCGCACTCTGTCCACGGCGGAGTATCTTCCTTGCTGGTGGTAGTGAGCAGCCCCGCCCAGGAGGGGGGGGGGGGGTACCTCCAGCACATCCTCAATCCTCAATTATTGGGCGCCGCTGATGCTCAAACGGCACACCATGCCACATTCAGCACAGCCCCGGCACACCAACTACTGGGCTCCGCGAACGCCGAAACGACACCAGCGGGAGCACCGGCCGCAGCGGCCGACAGAACGCAGCGACCCGACGCAACATGCGAAGGGGAGAACGGGTGACTGTCCAGGGCCCCGTAGAGGAAAAACACCCCGACGGAATGTCACACGGGGGGGCACCTCCCCCCCTTCCAATGCATCGCTGCCCTGCCCCTCTGCCGTCCCCCGCATACTCCGCTGTGCAGACCCGAGAGCGATGCTCCCCCCGCAAATGATGGGCCCAAAGGGGAAGTTCCTGCGCCAGAAAACGGAACAGCGCATCGTCTCGCGGATGGAGCGCCGCTTCTGGTGGGCGGTGCGCCTGGCGGAGCTGCTCTGCGTCCTCTGGAGCATCGGGCTCAGCACCGTCACGCTGGTCGAGAACGACGGAACCATCTGCCCCAGGGACACCGTGTGCGCCGAGGAATGGTACACGGTGGTCCTCCTCGCCATCAGCCGGGTGTCCGCCTACTGGATGTACCCCGCCCTCGTGCTGGTGTTCGCGTCCAAGTGCAACAACCTCCGCACGTTCTTCGCCACTACGTTCATCTCCAACTACATCCCCTTCTACGACCTCCACAACCTCCACGTCTCCCTGGGTACGTACCTGGCCTGGAACAGCCTGCTGCTGCACACCGTCCCGCACATCGTCCGCTGGGGCCTCCAGGGCAACCTCGCCTTCCTGGGGACGCGGGTCACGGGCGTCACCGGCCTCATCGCGCTCGCCGTGACCCCCTTCATCGTCCTGCCGATGCTCGTCCCTGCCCTGCGGCGGCGCCTGTCGTGGGAGGTCCGCAAGGGCATGCACCACCTGGCCTGGGTGTTTGGCATTGCGGTGGCCCTGCACGCCCCCGCTGTGAACATTTTTTGGATAATGCTCACGGTGTTGCTGGTATACACCCGCGCAGTGCTCCTCCTCCGACCCTCCCTCCCTCTCACGCCCGTGCCATGCTCTTCCTCCGACCCTCCCTCCCTCTCACACCCGTGCCATGCTCCTCCTCCGACCCTCCCTCCCTCTCACACCCGGGCCGTGCTCTTCCTCCGACCCTCACCCCCCTCCGTCGATCACTCGGCAGGGCCAAGCCTCCCCCTCTTCCCACAGTTGTACGGGTTGGACGTGCTCTACGGACTCCTGTTCAAGACCTACATGATCGAAACGTGCCAGTTCACCTGCCTGAAGACCGGCGTCCAGCTCCGCTTCGACAACCCCAAAGGGTTCGACCGCGGCGGGTACATCCTGCTCTGCGTCCCGTGGCTCACCACAGGGCAGTGGCACGCCTTCTCCCTCTTCGCGGACCCCACGGACCGCTCCCGCTCGTGCGTGCACATCAGCAGCGTGGGCGACTGGACCCGGGCCCTCCACAACAGCCTGACGGAGCGGGACACCCAGCGCCCGTGCTGGGTCGCCGGCCCCTACGCGTCCCCCTACCACACCGCCCTCGAGTTCGACAACCTCATCCTCGTGGCCAGCGGCATCGGGATCACCCCGGCGCTGGACGTCATCCACCACTACGCCGCGTCGCGCAAGGTGAACTTGGTGTGGAGCTGCCGGGACCCCGCGCTGGTCCAGTTCTACTTGGAGCAGGTGGCGAGGGATGCATTCGAAGGGAAGGGGCCTCAGAGGCGGTTAGACGGGCGGTTGGAGGAGGTTGCCGAAGCGGTTGGGGGCGGTTACTGTCGGTTACAGATGCCATTGAAGCTGGCACTTGGCGTTCGGGGGACAATGGCTGGGCATAGGCTGGGCGCCCTGTGGGGGGTGCCACCCCCCTTCCAATGCATCCCTGGCAGGTGGTCTTCGACAGCGAAGCCTGGTACCTAATCTTCTACACGGGCAAAGAACCCATCGTCCTGGGCACAGCGCTCCCGCCGAACGTCCTGCTCCTTGAGGGCCGGCCGGAGCTGGACCACAACAACGCCGAGACGATGGACGTGATCCGGTGGATCATCTACGGCATCGAGACCGCGGAGGGGCTGCCAGAGAACATGGTCAACGAGGCTTTGGACTTTGAGCGCCGCGCCCGGGCCTTGGACGCGGAGCTGCGGGCGGAGCCGCAGGGGCCCGAGGACCTGATCTGGAAGTCGATCCAGCGGCTCTGTTTCCACTTCACCGTGGAGCAGCTGTAGGAGATCCTGATGCAGAGCACGCAGAGCGGCACCCACATCGAGAGCGCCGACTTCGCGACCGTTTTGGATTTGATCGTCATGCCGGAGAAGCTGGGCCCTGGGCTGGATCCCCGCCTGGTGTGCGCGTGCGTGCCGGGCGTGCTTGTGCGGTGAGGCGGGGCAAGGGCAATGCCGGTCCCGTCAAAAAAACAGCCCTGTACTATGCACCACTGAGTAGTATCCGCCCCACAACGGCATTCGCAACCGCCCGCAACCGTTGTGCCAACCCCCTCCAACCGCCTTCCCAACCGCTCCGGTCACCCTGCGCTGCGTGTGCACCACCCGGTCGTACAACAGCGACTCGGAAGGTGTGCAAGATGCGCTGGGGGGGCGGGCAGTATGGAATGGGGGACAGAAGCGTTGTATGCGTGGCTCAAGAAATGCAGAGGAGTTGCATCGAAATGGGGTAGCGGCACACAAAGCAGCGACCGCAAAGCTGAGGGGACAGAGAAAATTGAAACACGGCCGGGCGAGTTTTGGGAAGGCCCCCAACTTGCAGCCGGCGCCCTAGGCCACCATCGTTGGTGTGTCGGCGTATGCCAGGCACTGGCCACAAATTGACGACGGTTGGCACCCCCGAGAATCACTCTGGCATCCCGGCTTGAGATTGGGCAAGGGCCGACGGGACCAGTTCGCGGGCCCCGGGGACCACTTCATGCCCGTGCCCCCTCCCTCCCCCGTCCCGTGCCGCTGTTCCACCCTCCCATGTGTGGCGGGGCACCTCTGGACCTCCCCTGGGGTCATCCAGCCGCTCAGTTTCCGACGCTTGTGAGTCATGTGACCGCGACGGGGGACCCCGCAAGGCGCGCATCCCCCCGCGCCCACAAGCGCGGGCGACGCCCCGCATGCCCGTGCCCCCTCCCTCCCCCGTCCCGTCCCGCTGTTCCACCCTCCCACCCCCCGCGGCTGTCGCTGTGGACGGCAGCGGAGGGGGGGACGGGGGAGGGGGAGGCTGGGCGGTGCCGTGCCTCTGAAGACTGCCCCCCCCCCCCCAGCCTCCCCCGTCGGCCCTGGGGGAGCCCTGAGGAGGGGAGGGTCTGGAAAAGGGGCTCCCCGCTTCACGGGCCGGCGTGGCGCCCTGCTGCCCTGGCGATTTACGACCATGGATTGGTGAAGTGCCACGTGTAGCTTGCTTGGGGGCGCTCGATGGGGAGGAGGGTGTGGTCGTGTGCCATTTCTTCGACAAGCGACAAGGCCCTTCACCTCGTCGAGGTCGTATTGCAAGGACACTATTGTCCGCTCCCCCGAAGCCCTTGCAATGCAGTGTCAGGGGGAAGACAACGCGCTCCTGATTATTAGGGCAGGCGACACACAGCAGTCGGGGCAGACCTGCAACTGGTACCCGCCAAGCCAGATACAATCAGGCGGGGCTGGTCCCTACTGAGCCATGCACGGGATGCAGCAGATTCCTACTGAGTTGTGGATTTGAGGGCGGGCTGAGGCGGTGCAAGGCGGGGAAAAGGAGAGAACAGCCGGGGAAGGGCGAGGGCGGCTGGGGGGCAGGCTCGGCCCACGAACGGGGACAGGGGAACCCCCCCTCCCCCCTCGGGGGGAGGGAGGGGGGCTGCCACATTGCGCCAGGTGCAACACGAAGCTGAGCCCGGCCCCTGACCGGGTGCTGACCGCGGGCATTGGCTGAAGCGCGCCGACCCCCATTGGGAAGTCGGGTTTTCAACTGAGGGGGGGGGGGTCACTGGGCTCCGCGAACGCGGAAACGACACCAGCAAGAGCACCGGCCGCAGCGGCCGTCAGAACGCAGCGACCCGACGCAACATGCGAAGGGAAGAACGGGTGACTGTCCAGGGCCCCGTAAAGAGACAACAACCAGACGGAATGTCACACAGGGGGGGGTCAATAGAGCCCCAACAAACTGGGGGAGGGGGGGTCTGCGAAAAGGGCTCAATTGACAGGACTATTAATCAGTTATTTTGAACTCTGGCACCGAAGGCGCCAAAAGTTTTTTTGAGCATTGAAAATAGTCAAAAAATTTTTCACCAAAAATATGGCAAATGATGACTTTTCTGGACCCCCTCGACGCGCTGATTCCAAAAAACCCATTTTCATTTTTGCCGCATTTTGGGTCTGGGTCACCTCCGAGGCCCGGGGGTCAGTCTTGTTAGGATTGTGGGGTCCCGTCAATTGAGCCCTTTTTTGGGGGAGGGAGGGGTCTAGCCAGAGGGCTCTATCGACCCCCGCCCCCCCCCCGCCCCCAATTGAAAGCCCGCGGACCCCTTGGGCGTCCGCCCCTCACAGATCCGGCTGCTGGATATGGATCAAGATGGTCGGATCAGCAAGGACGACTTCGTGGCGTTCCATGCGTGCCCCTCCCCGGGGCACACCGAGAGGGTCGAGCTGTGGATGAGCTCGTTCAACCAACGGCCGGTGTCGTTCTACAACGGCAGCGCCCCGAGCCCCCGGCCCGAGCCCGGCAGGCCGCCCGCCGCGCGCGCGCGGTCGTGCCAGTCCCTGCGCCGCGCTCCCGCGTCCAAGGCGTCGCTGTGGGGCGCGCTGTCGCAGAGCCCGGCCGCCGGCTGCTTCAGGCCGCTGACCCCGCTCCCGTCGCTCGCTCGGCCCGCGACCGAAGTCGACTGCAGCGAGGCGACCCCTGCGTCCACGCTCGAGCGCCCCGTGACCTGGGGGACGCCGGAGGAGGTGTTTCGGGGGCATTGGAGCGGACCGGGGGACGCCGCGGCGGCGCTGGGCGAGCCCCGAGCGGGGGATCTGCGGTCGATCGCGCCCCCGCTCGTGCGCGACCCGGTCCGCGCGGAGTCGTCCCCCAATTTGTGGGACCCGCAGGCCGACCGCGGCGGCGCCGCGCACGCGACCCTCGTGGAGTCCGTCGAGACGGGGTCCGCGGTGAGCGGCAGCCTGCGCAGCGCCGACCGCCCCCCCCGCGCCGTGTCCTTCCGCGGCGCGCGCGCGCGGGCGGGCCGCGACGGGCCGCGCACCAGCGACCTCTCGAACATCGAGTACGTCTCGGCGGACGGGAGCGGGGACGAGGAGAGCGTCGCCAACCTGTCCCTGTGCCGCGCCAGCGACGCGCAGCGGGTGGGGGGCGCCAAGGGGTCGCCGTGGGACGCGCTCCCCCGCCCCGGCGAGGGCGCGTGCGGCCTCCTCGGCAGCATGGACGCGGTGAGCCGCGCGGCGATGGACAAGCCGGAGTTCCTGGAGGCGGTGGGGGGGGCGGGCATGCTGGCGTCCTGGGGCGTGCTGTACTGCGGGGGGTCGGAGCAGGTGATGGCCGCCCTGTCGGCCGTGTGCCGCGAGTACGGCCTGCGGTTTCACGCCGAGAAGTTCGATTGGTGAGGCCCCGTGCAGCGGCCGCAGGGCAGGGCCATTCGGCAGTCCTTTGGAGGTATTGCCAAAAGGTGGGCATTCGAGCCCCCGGAAGGCGGGGGTAGGGGTTGCAAACGGGGCTCGGGTGACGGGCTAGGCCCGAGAGGCTAGTCTAGAAGCCCGGACGAACAGCGAGGGGAGCCAGCCCGTGCCCTCACGGCAGGAGGGAGCGCACACGAAGAAGCCTGAAGGGTTCGAACCAGTCTTGCCACTACTAGCGTCTGCCAGCTCAGAGATGATCAGATGGAGTAGGGTCCTACTGAGCCACGCGCTGCACGCCGCACGCTCCTACTCAGTTCTGGTGGTGCAGGGGGCGGGTATTGCTGACTGGCCTTTGGGACGGTGACTCACCCCCTGCGCCGCGAAGCCGCCCGGAAGCATTTGTTTTCGCAAGAACGTTCCCCCCCCACGATACATCCCTCAAAATGATCAGAGCATCGTGGGGCATCATTTTGAGTTATGTGTGTCGGGGCACCTCTGGACCTCCCCTGGGGTCATCCAGCCGCTCAGTTTCCGACGCTTGTGAGTCATGTGACCGCGACGGGGGACCCCGCAGGGCGCGCATCCCCCCGCGCCCACACGCGCGGGCGTCGCCCGCATGCCCGTGCCCCCTCCCTCCCCCGCGGCTATCGCTGTGGACGGCGGCGGAGGGGGGGCGGGGGAGGGGGAGGCTGGGTGGTGCCGTGCCTGCGAAGACTGCCCCCCCCCCCCTCCCAGCCTCCCCCGTCGGCCCTGGGGGAGCCCTGAGGAGGGGAGGGTCTGGAAAAGGGGCTCCAACGAAACCCCCACCCCCGCGCGCAAACCTGTTTTATCCACCCATGGACGTCGGCGCGGTAGAGCATTGCGGCTGGTGGTCGATCCGCACGTCACAACCCGCAAAACACCCACGTCCCAATGCTGAGCGGTTTCCGCCATTGAACCGGACCAGATCAACGCGCAGCTGTTCACGGATAGTGCACTCTCGGCACTCTCGGGTCGTGTTGCGCCGCGGGTTGTGGGGGGCTGCGCGGGGTTGACGGGGTCGCGTGCGCTGCTGCCACATCGGGATCCTTGTCACGCCCTGATGCGCCGATCCGCGGAATGGAACACGTGAACATGCCTCGTGGCGCAGCTCAGAGATGTTGTTCGGTTTTCCCGAGTCTCGATTCGTCCTCCACCCCCCCTCTCATCGTCCAGTGCGCTGTTCAGGGGTTGGTTGGATTCGCCATCTCCTTTACGCAAACGGCGCTGTGTGTCGATATGGGGCGTCTGGTGTCACGCAGCGGCTCTTGCGGATAGCGACATTTGGGGGTGGGTGGGCAATCCCCGCCCCAAGCGCACGCTCTGTTGGGGATAGAGGGATTCGGGTGACGGCCTCTGAGCACGGTGACCCAGTCCGACCCGTCCGGAACGTGAGATGATGGTGCGGGTTGTGAGGCCATTGCTGGATGAGTTGGCCTGTGAAGTCACAACGGCACTACCCATGTGACCGCCCCCTGAGCCCCTGGGGTCATCCAGCCGCTCAGTTTCCGACCCTTGTGAGTCATGTGACCGCGACGGGGGACCCCGCAAGGCACGCATCCCCCCACGCCCACAAGCGCGGGCGACGCCCCACATGCCCGTGCCCCCTCCCTCCCCCGTCCCGTCCCGCTGTTTCACCCTCCCAACCCCCGTGGCTGTCGCTGTGGACGGCGGCGGAGGGGGGGCGGGGGAGGGGGAGGCTGGGTGGTGCCGTGCCTGCGAAGACTGGGGTCTGCTCAGAGCAGCCGAGTCCACCACAGTCCCCTTTCGTTCCCATGGCCATGGCTCGTGTTTCTGTGCCGGTGGTGTGTCAGTTCAGCCCAGTCCAAGTCCACGAATCGGCCTCGTCAATCTCACACGCCTGACCCCAAACGTCCTGACTGCGACGCCGAATCCTTCATAACCGCCCCCGCCCCCTCCGTCACTTGCCTTCAACCCCGGTTTCTGGATGGGGGGGGGGGGATGCTGTGTCACGTCTTGAAGTCTTGCCTGGTGCCTGGTGGCATGCCCAGCTGCCTTGTACCGACCAGAATACAGTCGTAGGACCGTACCCCCCCCCCCCCTTATATAAGCTACGCCCTTGTCCAAGCTACAGTAGGCGTAGGGACCGTATTAATTTGGGACCTAATTTTAGTTCAGTACCAAACGTAGTGCAGCCACATAAGACATGGGTTTGGTGACGGATTTGCGAGTCACATAGAGTCATGGACACATTTGTTGTGAGTGTTTGCCCACTTGACCCAGATAGCTCTGATTTTGGGGATGTTTGTGCATTATATGCCCCTTTCTTGCACCAGCTCACCATGCAATCCTCTCTTTTTGAACGTGGGTGCCCAGTGTTGGTAGTTGTATGTGTCGCGCGCAAGCTACGCCCATGTCCATGCTACAGTAGGCGTAGGGACCGCATTAATTTGGGACTTTGGCGTAGCTTATACAAGGGGGGGGCTGGGTAGGTGGAGTGGACTGGACTCGGTTACTCGTTGTCTTTTTCGCTACAGTGAAAGGTGCCCATGACATGCCACTGAAGATCTTTTCTTTCTTTGCTTTTGTCGCGTGACACCGTTCTTTGCTGGCCAGCGCAGAGTCGTGCACACGCATCTGTTTCCCGTAGGCGGGGGAATGCGCATCGCTGGCGAGTGTCCTGGAGGGTCAGTGACCCTTGCGGACCTGGAATGCCTCGCGCGGGAGCCCAATGCCCAGAATTCCAGGGGGAATTCTAAGGCGCCAACCCTGTCCCCCCCCCCACCCCCTGAGATGGCGATGAAGGCCATGAGAGGCAGGCGCGGCTGGAGCTACCCCCCCCCCCCTTTGCAAACTCCCACCCCCGGGGGGGGGGGCGACTCCGCGGGTCCTAGGACGCCAACAACCCCCCCCCCCCCCCTAGGGGCCTCCGGCCGACAGTTAGTTGTCAAAGGTATGAGCCCAAGGAGCCAACGGGCGCCGAAGGCGCCCCGACGCCAAAGGCGCCCAACGGGGTTATGTAGCCATCTTGCCCACTTGTGGGCCTTTTTCTGATTCTGCCCCCCGCTCTGAGGCGGTGGGGATCCCCTAGGCGGCAGGGGTTATGTAGCCACCTTGCCCACAAGTGGGCCAATTCTGATTCTGCCCCCCAGCTCTATAGCGGTGGGGATCCCCGAGACGGCAGGGGTGACGTAGCCCGTTTGCCCACAAGTGGGCCAATTCTGTCCGGTGCTATTGAGGAAACCGGGACAATCTTTGAATCCACGCTTCGTTGCGTGGTGCATCATGGTGCCCCCCGGCGTAGGTTTTGAGTTCTGATTTTGTTCCCTTTGTTGGGGACCCCCGAGAATGCAGGGGTGATGTAGCATTTCCGCCCTCTTTTGGGCCCCAACCGTCCGGTGCTATTGAGGAAACCGGGACAATCTTTGAATCCACGCTTCGTTGCGTGGTGCATCAGGGTGACCCCCGGCGTAGATTTTGAGTTCTGATTTTGTTCCCTTTGTTGGGGACCCCCGAGAATGCAGGGGTGATGTAGCATTTCCGCCCTCTTTTGGGCCCCAACCGTCCGGTGCTATTGAGGAAACCGGGACAATCTTTGAATCCACGCTTCGTTGCGTGGTGCATCATGGTGCCCCCCGGCGTAGGTTTTGAGTTCTGATTTTGTTCCCTTTGTTGGGGACCCCCGAGAATGCAGGGGTGATGTAGCACTTCCGCCCTCTTTTGGGCCCCAACCGTCCGGTGCTATTGAGGAAACCGGGACAATCTTTGAATCCACGCTTCGTTGCGTGGTGCATCAGGGTGACCCCCGGCGTAGGTTTTGAGTTCTGATTTTGTTCCCTTTGTTGGGGACCCCCGAGAATGCAGGGGTGATGTAGCATTTCCGCCCTCTTTTGGGCCCCAACCGTCCGGTGCTATTGAGGAAACCGGGACAATCTGATAGCTGATGATTCTGATAGCTCATCAAGTGAAGGTGAGTTATTTAAATGAGGGCTTTTTCCTCTGCCCTTGTTTGCCGGAGCCCCCCCCCCCCCTTACCCCTGTTAGGTCGATGCGTAGAAAGTGTTCCAAGGAGCCACTCTTGGTCTTAGGCCCCTCCCTCTGTTAGGTCGATGCGCAGAAAGTGTTCCAAGGAGCCACTCTTGGTCTTAGGCCCCTCCCTCCTTAGGTCGATCCGTAGAAAGTGTTCCAAGGAATCAATCTTGGTCTCAGGCCCTTCTTTTTCATTCCTCGAAACGTTTGGGGAGAAGGCTGGTGCAAGTGTGGTGTAAGCGGGGAGGGGTGATGTACCATCATGGCGGTGTGGTCCGAGGCCACCGCCCCGAGTTGCTATGACCACACTTTTGCAGCTGCATTCCAACCCCTATATATATACATATATATATATATATATATATATATATATATATATATATATATATATATATATATATTTGTGTGTATGTACGTATGTCTTGTGGCATGGTGTAACTCTAATCCCATGGCCGCCTCAGGAGCCCACCCCCCTGAGGTTCCCAGTGTGGCTGGGAATACCCAAGCTGATGATACCCTACCCTCTATTGTGGGAAGGGGCGGTGCGAACTGTCGGATCACACCTGGGCCGCATACCCAACTGTTCGGAGGTGCCCGACACCCCCCCCCCCCCCGGGAACTGCCCTCCCCGGTGCCCCTACCAAAAACCACCCCCTCCCAGAACCCCAGCCCCTCCCAAACCCCCCCCCTCCTAGCCCCCCCCCCCCCCCCCCCCAACCCCCCCCAACGGGCCTCCGGCCGACAGTTAGTTGGGGGGGTAGTTGGCGTCCAGAACCGAGGGGTCGCCCCCCCCGGGCTCCCACCCCTTGCAATCTCCCACCCTCCCCTGGGAGACCGTCACTTCCATGTGAGACCATGACTATGAGACCATGAGACCATCACACCCCATACAGCCAAGGGTGTGACAAAGTGCAGATCAACCAATCCTCTGGCCGAGATGTAGAGGAACAATTCTGTGAATGGCTGCTTCCTCAATAACATGTGTGTTGGATGAAGCACATTGGCATCAACGCGAAAGTCGCTTCACACGTGTTCTCTTTGCTTGCATCAGTGGAGGGTACCACAGATTGCCTTGAAATACCCTTGCAATCTCCCCCCCCCCCGGGAGACCGTCACTTGGCGACCGTCTCCCCCCCCCACCCGGGAGACCGTCGCGCGCTAACCCGGGAGTTTGCAAGGGGGGCGGGGGGTAAGTGGCGGGCCCACACCTGACCTTTTGAGCCCCCCCCCCCCCCCTGAAGGCACACCTCGCAGTTTGAGCAGAGTTGGAATGAGCCATCCCCCCCCCCCCCCGGGCTTGTGGCTTGTGGCTTGTGGCTTGTGGCGGCTCGCAATGGGTAGTTCTTGTGTTGTGACAATAAATACTTGGGTTCCATCTAGGAGGATTATTTGCAATTTTTGCACTGAAGCATAAATGATTAAGCGCCGCTTTGGGTAAGAGGCATGGGCGGTCTAGTGGTATGCGCCATGGCTGGCGCTCGTCGTGGTCGGGGGTTCGAACCCCGGTTCGTCTGTCCGCCCAAGGGCCCGTTGGCGAGGCCCCCGCCACCGCCCCCTTCAGCATCCCGCACCACCACCGGTACCGCCGGTGCGTCGGGTGGCGTGTCTCCTCATCGTTTTTGTCCAGTTTCATGGTGGTCTCTTAGTTTACCTTGTCTGGTTGCATAGTATGATTACTTTGACTGTATTGAGTTTGCTATCAGGAAAATAAGAAAAACAAGCAACGCCCCACCCACCACACACCTGCAGCAGCGCGCTCCACCACCGGGGCCGCTTGCGCCTCCGGAAGCGCATCTCCTCCTCGTAGTCCTCCTCAGCGAGGACGCGAACTCGCGTCTTCAGGGCAACGGCAGACTGCATTGCCGCTGCGGTACATAGCCCAAAAGGCCACATTGTGCACCTTTTCTCTCAGGAATGCTTTGAATGAGTGTATGGTATGCAACGGAGGCTGGGCCTGCGGCCCCCTCACAGCCACATTATCGCCAGTTTGTGTTGTCAAATGAATGAGAGTGAGCCTAACACACACACACACCACTGACCTCCTCCCTAAGAGTGCTGTGGGACGACATGACAGGTTGGCCGATTGAGAGCCAGCGTACTGCAAGCCTGTCCGGCCGCCTGTAGACCTCAAATCCCAGTATGGTAACATGAAGGCTAGAGGTTATGGCCGACAAAACACGGCTAGATAGGTTCGCCTACCGCATCAGTGAGCCCTCTAGTATACGCATGTGAACCCTGGGTCTTTGCCATGTGCCCCGCGTTGCGGGGATCCACTGTATCATATGCTGGAGACGCCCACTTTGCCAAGTCTTGAGTACTCTTTGAACTTCTGGAGTCAGCCAAAAAAAAAAAACACGGCCAGATAGAAGGGTAACATGGCAAACATCAGTGCAACCTGTACATACGCTCAAGTGCTTGTGGAACCATCGTATCAATGGAACTGCCGAACATTGCTGCATATGCATACCAGGACGTGCATGTGTGGAGCGCTTTGTTGACCTGCTTGCGCCCCCCCGGGGACACATCACACGACCCAAGGCATTTGTCGGGGAAGTTCTTGATCCTGGGGACCGCCGATCGCCTCCAACCGCTGCAGGTGAAGCGCCTGCCGGATGGCATCCTACCGGCAAGCGTTTGCCTGTGAATACCCACCCATGCGATGGGCGCAAGGCGGGCGGATGACCGCGGTAAAGGTGTTGGGCAGCAGGGTACGCGATGGATTCAGGGCGTTCTGCAGGCGGCTCATGGCCAACACAGCCCCCCACCCCCCCCACCCCACCCCACCACCCAAAGAAAAAAACGGGGGGAAAGTCCAGCATATCTTGTTTTGGACAGCAGCAGCCAAAATGCTCCTGCGATGCGCAAGCGCGTTCAAAAGGGAATGGATGCTCTACTGTCCTGGTGTGAAATGAATTTGGGGGCTACTGTCCGGCACAAGCTTGATCGCTAGGTGTGACCAGGGTGCAGGGAGTGTTAAGGCACCGTGGGTTTGGACGAGGTTGGGGGGTGAGGTTGGGTTTCGCTGGCATGGCATGCATAGTTCTGTACCCCAACGCCCCCAGTGTGAGCAGGGGAGTCGGGCACAAGGTGATGGGTTGTGTTATGTGTTATGTGTTATATTTTGTATTGTGTGTTGTGTTGTATTGCGTTGCGTTGCGATGCGGTGTGCTGTATTGTGTTGTGTTATGCTGTGTTGTGTTGTGTTTGTGTTTGTGTTTGTGTTTGTGTGGTGTGTGGTGTGTGGTTGTGTGGTGTGGTGTGGTGTGGTGTGGTGTGGTGTGGTGTGGTGTGGTGTGGTGTGGTGTGGTGTGGTGTGGTGTGGTGTGGTGTGGTGTGCCGAAGGCGCTGTTACCAAAGGGCAAAAGGCCGGGATGTCTACCCACGGGTACAGGTAAACGGGCTGGGCTGTGTGTGTTGTGTGCGCGCCGTGCGTAAGTGTGTAGGCCTCGGAAGGGGAAGGGGGAGTCGGGGAGACCTGGTGAGTTCGCCTCTGGCGACCGCGCTTACTCCAGGAGCTCCCGCTGCACCCCTTCCCTTTCTGCTTGCTGGTGCAAGCGCAGCTCCTGCAACGCCCACGCCATCGTGCTGCCCGGGCCCAGGCGGGCCTTCAGCAGTGTGGCACGCGCCTTGGCGTGGGCGTACCAGATCCGTATGGACTCCTCCACGACGTGGCGGAGGAACTCCGTGCCCAGCGAGTGGGGGCCTGTACACTCCAGGTGGGCCAGCTGCATGGAGGGGGTCCGCAGGGCTGCCGCCCACTGCTCCAGCACAGTCGGTTCCCACAGCTGGTGACGCACTGGAGCCGCCCGTGGCCCCACCTTCTGGTCAAGCCACGCTGCGAGGCGCCGGCAGGCTGGCCCCCACTCGTGCGATTGAGCCGAGCAGGCCCACAGGTGGGGCGCCGTCTCGGGCTGTGTCCCGCACAGGAGACACGTTGTATCCAGCACCGTGCCCCGGTGGGAGGAACGGTGGGCCAGGACGGTCATGGTCGGGACGTTGTCCATGCGATGCGCCGTGATGTGGCGCTGCTGGTCGTGGTCGAACCAGTCCAGGGGGAGGCCCCCCCTGGCATGAAATTTACCCCCCAGCGGGCCTCGTAGATGGCCTGCGCCGGTATGGAGGCCCGGCTCTGCAACCAGTCACTCAGCGCCGTCGGGGAGAGCTGACACTGGTCGCGGAAGGGCACTGGGGGGATAAATGAGTAGGGGCGCCTGAGGAGCCAAGTGAGGTCTACCTCCGGCGGCTCCCGCGTTGCCGCGTCCACACGGACGTTGAGGTCCGTGATCCAGTGCGACGGTGTGGTCACCACATTGATGGCAGACCTCGGGGAGAGGCGCTGCCCCCCCAGGACAGTGGCGTAGAGGTGGTGGATGCCATCTCCGCAGTGCCCTCCTTCCTGGTACGTGCGGAGGGCCCCACTGCTGCCTCCGAGTCCGGCACCGTGTTAAGGCACCGTGGGTTTGGACGAGGTTGGGGGGTGAGGTTGGGTTTCGCTGGCATGGCATGCATAGTTCTGTACCCCAACGCCCCCAGTGTGGGCAGGGGAGTCGGGCACAAGGTGATGGGTTGTGTTATGTGTTATGTGTTATATTTTGTATTGTGTGTTGTGTTGTATTGCGTTGCGTTGCGATGCGGTGTGCTGTATTGTGTTGTGTTATGCTGTGTTGTGTTGTGTTTGTGTTTGTGTTTGTGTTTGTGTGGTGTGTGGTGTGTGGTTGTGTGGTGTGGTGTGGTGTGGTGTGGTGTGGTGTGGTGTGGTGTGGTGTGGTGTGGTGTGGTGTGGTGTGGTGTGGTGTGGTGTGGTGTGGTGTGGTGTGGTGTGGTGTGGTGTGGTGTGGTGTGGCCCAGTGAAACAACGTAGTGCCCGAAATGATTGTTTGGGAGTGTTGTTGTCTGCTGACCGTGACTGTGACAATGGCTACGCAGTGCAACAACAGTGATACCACTTTGTGACGACCGTGATAGGATTATGCAGAGGTTCGGCATTGAAGACTACGTCTACCGTTCTTCAATCATGCCTCCCCACCTCCCTTTGCAAGAACCGCACCATTTGTCAGCAGAACAACCGTGGCTGCCATTTTCGGTACCATGGAATTTGGCAGATCCTTGTTGTCCTGCGATTCGGGGCTGGGGATGGTCTTTTGCGGATGCCAAGACGGTGCTGCACAGCAGCAGTCAGCTTTCAGTTCGTCATTCGGCCACCATCTCTGCCACCAGGCCGCTCGCACCCCAGCGTACAGGACCTGAGTGGGCAGCTGCCCCCTCACCTCGTTCTCCGCCTGCCTCCATGTAGTGGTGCCCTTCGTTGGCCGAACGCACTGATTAAGTGTGGCACGGCATGGCATTTCAGGATCATGCTGGTTATGGCAGAGTCAGGGATTTGAGGACATGTTACCAAGTCCATGGCAGACAAGAACCTTTTCTACCTCAGTGTAGACCTTCTTCTTCGATACTGCTTTCCCTGTGCAAAGCACACCGCTGTATATCTTCCGCCTTCGAGTTTTTCTTGTGCACACTGGGATGCCTCCAGGTGTAGCAGTTCCCGCTGCATTTCCTGGTAACCCCCCCCCCCCCCCGTGTCGTTCCCCACCCCTTGTCATTCACCGGGGGGGGGGGGGGACCGTCACTTGGTCAACCCAAAATTTTTTGTTGCGGCTCATTGTGTTGTTGTCATCCTATGCTGAATCCTTTCGTTTTATGCTGCAATTTCTGTGCCTGTGGCCTGCAAATGTGGCGTGTACGGTGGTGGTGCGGTCCCCCAGGGGTGGGGGTGGGGGACCGTCACTTGGTCACCATCCCCAAGGGGGTGGTAGGGGACCGTCTTCCCTTGGGTGGGGAAGGACAAGGGGGGGAAGGGTATCAGATTCGGCCCTGTGTTGTGTTGTGTTGCGTTGCATGCGTTGCGTTGTGTTGTGGTGTGGTGTGGTGTGGTGTGTTGTGGTGTGGTGTGGTGTGGTGTGGTGTGGTGTGGTGTGGTGTGGTGTGGTGTGGTGTGGTGTGGTGTGGTGTGGTGTGGTGTGGCCCAGTGAAACAACGTAGTGCCCGAAATGATTGTTTGGGAGTGTTGTTGTCTGCTGACTGTGACTGTGACAATGGCTACGCAGTGCAACAACAGTGATACCACTTTGTGACGACCGTGATAGGATTATGCAGAGGTTCGGCATTGAAGACTACGTCTACCGTTCTTCAATCATGCCTCCCCACCTCCCTTTGCAAGAACCGCACCATTTGTCAGCAGAACAACCGTGGCTGCCATTTTCGGTACCATGGAATTTGGCAGATCCTTGTTGTCCTGCGATTCGGGGCTGGGGATGGTCTTTTGCGGATGCCAAGACGGTGCTGCACAGCAGCAGTCAGCTTTCAGTTCGTCATTCGGCCACCATCTCTGCCACCAGGCCGCTCGCACCCCAGCGTACAGGACCTGAGTGGGCAGCTGCCCCCTCACCTCGTTCTCCGCCTGCCTCCATGTAGTGGTGCCCTTCGTTGGCCGAACGCACTGATTAAGTGTGGCACGGCATGGCATTTCAGGATCATGCTGGTTATGGCAGAGTCAGGGATTTGAGGACATGTTACCAAGTCCATGGCAGACAAGAACCTTTTCTACCTCAGTGTAGACCTTCTTCTTCGATACTGCTTTCCCTGTGCAAAGCACACCGCTGTATATCTTCCGCCTTCGAGTTTTTCTTGTGCACACTGGGATGCCTCCAGGTGTAGCAGTTCCCGCTGCATTTCCTGGTAACCCTCCCCCCCCCCCCCCGTGTCGTTCCCCACCCCTTGTCATTCACCGGGGGGGGGGGGGCGTCACTTGGTCAACCCAAAATTTTTTGTTGCGGCTCATTGTGTTGTTGTCATCCTATGCTGAATCCTTTCGTTTTATGCTGCAATTTCTGTGCCTGTGGCCTGCAAATGTGGCGTGTACGGTGGTGGTGCGGTCCCCCAGGGGTGGGGGTGGGGGACCGTCACTTGGTCACCATCCCCAAGGGGGTGGTAGGGGACCGTCTTCCCTTGGGTGGGGAAGGACAAGGGGGGGAAGGGTATCAGATTCGGCTTATCCTCACTGCGTGTTATGTCCGCTACCACATCGCCTTGTGGGACAATCATCGCACTGGATAGCTCTGATCCTTGATTCCGAGAGATTTCTCGAGTGCCTTCTGGTGAGCGGGCTTCAGCACCATGGCCTGAACCCCCCTCCAACAAAAGTAGACAGCGTGTGGAATGTGGGGCCATAACCCCAACTCAAGGGGCCCTATCCCCAACTCAAAGGGCCACACGGAAGAGCGTGGATTTTGACTCCATATCCCCAACTCAAAGGGCCACGAGATGAAGAGTGGTTTGTGACTCCATATCCCCAACTCAAAGGGCCATGAGATGAAGAGTGGTTTGTGACTCCATATCCCCAACTCAAAGGGCCACGAGATGAAGAGTGGTTTGTGACTCCATATCCCCAACTCAAAGGGCCACGAGATGAAGAGTGGTTTGTGACTCCATATCCCCAACTCAAAGGGCCACACGGCAGAGCGTAGATTGTGACTCCACATCCACAACTCATGGGGCCACAATATGGACCGTGGATGGTGAGTCCCTATCCCCGACTGAAAGGGCCACATGGCAGAGCGTGGATTGTGAGTCCGCATCCCCGAATCAAAGGGCCACATGATAGGGCGTGGATTGTGATCCGTATCCCCAACTCAAAGGGACACGATACAAACCATGGATTGTGTTGTTTTTTACTCGTGACTGAAGTTCCACCAAACGTCCACCGAGAGTACACGCAGACCCATGCACGGTTTTGTAGTGCATTGTGGTTTTCCTTGTGTTTTCGGGATAATATAGCGTTTTTTGGTGGAGGATGTTTGGCATCCTTTCGCTTCTGCTTGAGGTCATGGGAAGCACAGCTCGGTAAGTCTAGACCCGGGGGTGTCCGCAGTGGGGGGGTGCAGTCCACACCTGTACTTGGAGGGCCTGGTGGGGGGCTGGGGGGAGGTTGGGTCCTTGGGTTGCTTGACCCAGGCTTCCCGTGGCTCGAGGTTGTGGAGGTGCGATGCCCCGGATGTTCTTATTGGAATCCCACTGTACACAAAATTCGCGCACTGCACCTCAGGTTCCCTCAGACCCAACATTGATGGCAATATCCTATGGGTACATCAATTTCAGACTCAGAGCTCACCGGAACAAAAGCTGGAAGCCCTAATCCGACGCCAGCTGGGGGTACGGCAGCCTGTAACCTGCATGGGCGCATGGCTGCATGTGAAACAACAATCTTTTAGCTTTCGCATTAAGCAAACACAGAAGCAAGAAGCAGCACTGTGTTTAATGTGTGTGCCTCCGACACAAAATGACGATTCCTTTTGAAGTAGTACTGTTGGGTTACCCAGTAGACAGCTCCAACAGCTGTAGACAAAAGATGGGAAGGTAGTTCAAGCCTGGGCAAGACCTACCATCATTTAGAATAGGGTTTGCAACACCCAAACGCGAAGGATGCATTGCCAAACGTGCAATGTCTTCACAGCCTGATTGTCAAATGGCAGCGAATGACCAAGTACATATCAATCAAACGCTTCACATACCATTCACCCATAATTTTGCAAAGCCCATGGGGGGGGGGTTCCTTGCACTGTGAGCACGTGCAGTGTGCGCTACTTTTTGATTGTACTCCCTGTGAAAAGTCTCCAGGGTAACCCCAAACGCCCTCACAACCAGGCCAGCCCAAAAAGTCCAGCTCTAGAGAGTTGTTCCCAACATCTCCTTAACCATGAGACAACATGCAAAAAAGAATATTGCAGCTATTGTCTCCATCAACTACAATACAATCCATGTTGGTCTCCTTGAAGTACCAAAGGTTGGTTGGGACATGACAAGGAAGATTAAGCTGCCGTGATCTTCTGACATACTCATGCAAATCAGCACAAGCTCCCCTCCATAGGTTCCTTACAATGCCCCAATTCACGTGAATGCAAACAAGTGCTCAATCTGTGCTCAAAGGAAACCACTGACATCATTAAACACTTGGTCAGGGTCTTGACTTCATTTAGTACTGAATGTTGCCTTGAGTTCACCACTCATGCACCTGACCCTCCATCCACAACACATTCTGGCTTTCCGGTCTTGGGGGTTGGGGAAGTGTGGGGCATGCGTGTCCTTTTTGGGTTGGAGTTTTTTGGAGTTACGGGGCTCCATTATCATGCTGTCTACTCACTGGCACCGCCAATTAGTGCCCTGAGAAAAATTCCATTGGGGATATACCCATGCTTCATGGGTGCTTGCATCTATGGGGGCGCACTTAGGGCAATGCGCGCACAGTGCAACTATTTGGGCGTGTGGCCGTACTAGAGACCCAAACGTGTTTTTCCAAAGATGATCTTGGACCATTTGGGGTGCACAAACAAGTGAAATGAGCCCATTCTGAGCCTGATTGGGGCCATTTTGGTCCCAGAAAGCCGGACAAATGGGCCATTTTGTGACCAAGAAAGCGTCAAAAGTGGGTCAAAAATACGTTTTTCCAAAAATGATTTTGGACCATTTGGGGTGCTCAAATGGGATAATTGTGCCCATTTTGAGCCCATTTTGACCCACTCTAGCCTATCTAGCCACATGAATGCCCCAAATTGTACACTTCCCGCGTACCATGGAGCCATGTTGTTGAGCTAGGTAGAGTTCGGGAGAGGGGTGTAGAAAAGAGGATATACACATATATATGTGTGTGTGTGTGTGTGTGCGCGCGCGCGCCTCTAATCTACACCCCTCTCCCCAACTCTACGTGGCTCCACCATACGCCTCTCAGGTACGTGCGAAGTGCAAGACTTCGTGCATACATGGGGCGAAACGAGCTACACTGGGTAACAAAGGGCTTAAAATGGGCCATTTTTCAGTCTTTTGGGACCAATTAGGGGCCAAAAAAGGCTCAAATCGGGCTCAAATCGGGCTCATGTCACTTGTTTGTGGACCCAATTGGTGCACGATCATTTTTGGGAAAACATGTTTTTGACCCATTTTTGGTCCCAAAACGGCCCATTTCCAAGGCATTTTGGGATTTTCCACGGGCCAAAACGCGTCACCACGGGCTCAAAACGGGCTAAAAACTCTTGTTTAAGCATCCCAAAAGGTCCAGGAACAAATTTGGAAAAAAATTTGCGCCCTGCGGACCCTGGTGGACGCACCGTTGGCTCCACCACGTGATCACTAGTACGTGGGTCTACGCGTCTCATTGGGCGATTCTGAGGCTTGAAAACCACAAAAAGTGGGGGGTTGCGGGTGGACTGGGTGCCCTCAGAATTTTGTTTTGAGCCACGTAGCCCGAGATACGGCCCGTTCTTGGTTTTGGGGCAATGTGACAAATGTTGTGCGCAATTTGGGCCATTTTTTGGCCATTTTGGGGTTGTTTCTCGGACATATTGCAGAGTTAGAGGGGAGCAAAGAGCTCCATGTCACAAGGAAGTCAAGGCGCACGTGGAATGTCCGAACTGTTTCCCTTCCCTTGGCCGTTTTGACGAGGTTGCAGGGCGGCTTTGGTCCAAAAAAGGCTGTTTTGGGGCACAAAATGTGCAGTTTTGGGAGGGCACCTCCCGACTTGCCGCCCCCGCCACGGGGCGCCACCGGTGGGTTTTTGGCTCAAAACTTGGATTTGGCAAGGCCACCACCTAGGCTCTAGGGTGGCTAGAGTAGAGTAGAGCCCGGAGCGATGAAACGGAGCAATAGCCAAAACGGAAAGGAGAAGTGCTTGCTTGCTTGCTTGCTTGTTGTTGCTTGCTTGCTTGCTTGCTTGCTTGTTAGCTAGATTTAAGGGGAGAGGAGTGTAGTAATATACGTGTGGCATATAGCCACTAATGTATCCGGGGGGGCTTTGGGACAGAAGGAGGGACCCCCGCCCCCTATTTTGGGGTCGGGAAACACACAAAAAATACATGTTTTAGAAGTGAATTGGATGGTTATTAGTGGGTATTTGCCCCTATGAAGGACTCACGATGGCTAAAAATAGGGTATGATGTCACTGACCAAAGTACTAAAAACCCCTATTACTAGCCCTTTCCACCCCAAATATTAGTTTGAGAGACGTCAAAATGGACAAGAGTACGTTAAAACTTGGAACCACTATGTTATTGGCTGGATATAGGTGTGGTGTGTGGTGATTTCAGGTTTTAGTGGTTAATTTTAGTACTTTGGTTAGGATCCTACAAGTAGTGACATCATACCCTATTTTTAGCCATCGTGAGTCCTTCATAGGGGCGAATTCCTACTCATACCCATCCAATTATGTTTTGTTCTTGTCTTGTTTTCTTTGGTGTCAGCATGAGCACTCACGTGACACATGCAAAAATAGACTCTATACACATGTGTGTGTGTGTGTGTGTGTGTGTGTGTGTGTGTGTGTGTGTGTGTGTGTGTGTGTGTGTGTGGACCTTGCCTACCTTTTTGTTAATGGCCTGATGAAATTGTCTCGGTGACCAGTGCTCTGCCTTCGCCTGCTTTCGTCTTCACTGACGTTGTGCCCCGCGTTTGGTCCCCACTGGTTTTCCCGCACGAAGTGTGTGGTCTGCTGTTGGCACGCCCCCCAGTGTCCGTTCGGTAGTTTGCGTTTTGTTGAAGACATCCCCACGCTTGGCGCTGCTTCGTCTACTCTACTCTACTAATCTCGTGTCTGTATCCTCCGACCCTCTCATGGCCGACCCCCCTATTATCTGCCGCCGATGTCACAAAGGCGGGCACCATGCCTCTGCCTGTCCAGAAGCTAGCACCGGCAATCGCTCGGAGCGAGGGGGCCGCGGCCCTCCACCGTCAAAGTGCTGGACCTGTGAGCTGATCGATGGCGCCGATGCAAACCACTGGGGAGATGAGTGTCCGGTAGCCGCGCAGCGACTGAAGGATCGCCAATGCACCCTATGTGGTTCGCCAGACCACTGGAAAAAAGGATGCCCCAGATACGAATCAGACAAACATAAGGCCCGCAACCCCACAACCACCTACTGGCCCACCGGTCCCAAGCGATCAGCAATCTCGTGGTGCCTGCGCTGCGGAGTCAAAGGGGAACACCCCACAATGGATTGCACAGCCGCCGGTCCCCCAATCATCCTGCCTGACGCCTCCGATGCCGACGATCTGCAGGATGTCTGCCTCTGGTGCTCCATTAAAGGCCACTCCCATCAATCCTGCATGCGCCGAGCTCCAATCCAGGCAAAAGAAAATGCTACAGCTATTGCGGGTCTGACAGATCGCGTGGATGCCCTACAAAAATCCGTCACAGACTGCAATGCCTTGTCAGGAAAAGTGTCCACATTGGAGGGACAGATGTCCAGTTTAATGACCTGGAAGTCAGCTACAGAGGGCCGCTTGACAGTTTTGGAGTCCTGGCAGTCCTCGGCCAACAATAAATTCGTCGCCCGGTCCAGCTTTGATGCATTCGTGGAAGAAAAATTCACCCCAACGCAACGACAGGCAGCTACAGCGGTAGCAACATCGACCTTCGATGAATTCGTCAACACGCGCTTCCTCCCAACTGAGCAACAGGCCTCGGCATCTCTTCCAGCGGATTCGTTCAACGACTATGTCATGAGAATGGAACATGCGGGTTTCAAACCAGCTGACGACGACACACCAATGTCAACGGCTCGGCTCACGGGCGCACCACGCATGGCTTCGGAGTCACAGGAGATCGGTAGCCCAGGGCAAACGGCGAAGGAAAGAGCGGCAAAGCGTGCCCACACTCCGTCTGGCGCCGGCGGTGCGAGCTCCTCGTCTTCAGTGTTCGCCACACCAGCCTCCCGTATGCAAGCAGGGGCAGCTGCGTTTGGTGGGGTCTCACCTCCGAGTGCGCCGTGGCTGGCGCTGAAACCTACAGAAAGCTCTCAGTGGTCAGACGACGCCCTTGACCTGCTGTTCAGCGAATGGACAGCCCATATGGACTCCAGATTGCAGCAGTGGTCGTCGAAGCATCTCCAGGGTGAAATGAAGAGCATGGTGGAGACCCTGGCCCGTGATGCGTGGTCCCCAGAGAAGAAGCGTGGCATCTCTGCAGTGCTGACAACATCCCGAGTTCCAGTGCGCCTATTCACCAATTTAAATCGGTAGGGGAGGGGGGAGATCATATTCTGTTTCGGGCGTCCTCACCCCCGCAGACATGCAGCGAGGGGCCCCCCGTAGACAGTCTGGTCAGCACCATGCTCCCCCTCCAGTGGATACGGCAAAAAATGGGTCTTGCCACTTACATAGTCCAGCAAACATCAGAGTTCGTCTCCCATCTGGACACCCACACATATTATCCGATGGATATGACACACACCGGTGATCCGATCCGCAACACACGTAACCGTATCAACGCCCTATCCCATTGCGACTCCCAAAGCAGTGAGCGTGCCTTATCTGACAAACGACACACCGACAACGTAGCCGGATAGTGGGCACATGCTTCGCCTCCGCCCCCCCTGCAGGCACAACCATTCAGAGATATACAGTGTTCCAAGGTGCCTGGGTGGGTTTTCCGCAGAGTATGCCACACCCTGTCCGCGGTCAGTGGATGGTCCACACCACACGGGTGGCTTACAGCATGTCACATCCAATGGGACAATCCAGCGACACGCCTGATACACTCCTCCTCCTCCCCCCACGTCCTAACATCTTGGGACGAATGCAGCTCCGTACTCCCTCTGCCCTCCCCCCTCCCTGACCCCCTGCAACACCTGTGGATTTGGGCCCCAGCATCTGAGGTCCCAGCAGTGCAATACCACTTCCCCCAAATGTCCACTGTGAGTTGGTTCAGCACTTCACAGCCTATTCACCTCATGACCTCGTCCAGTGCCCTGGATGCGTGTGACAGCGTCCAAATACACCGTCTGCACCTGTTGTTGTCGCATGAAGGATCGAGCCTCTTGGTCCACCAACCCCCACCTCAGAGCACCAATGTCCTCAGAGCTTTATGTATCCAGATGTCACGAGCCCTGTCGGATAAAAATCTAGGTAGATGGGCAGCACTCCACCAACTAAGGATATCCTACCTTCCGTACAACACGCATGCAGCGCTCAGGATGGCTCGCAGGTTGAGCCACGTCCACGTCTGGTACACTCATGTAACACCCCCCCAGTACGCAGTATACTTAGTATTCCATATATATCTCCACCTTGTGTATGTGGGCGTCACAAGCAAAGCACTGATCGTTCGCCTCCGGAAACACCAAACAGACGCGTCGAGTTTCCAAGATTGCTCTACACTCCACCGATTAATGTTGCAAACGGACAGTGCCCACTGGCAGATCAAATCGGTGCAAGTCTTCCACTCCTCGAACTGATGCTCCCAGACTCCCTGTGGCCAGAGACGGGCCACAAGCTTACACAAGTCAGGAAATTTGCCAAGTCGGTCTGTCAGTCCCACTATGTCCGCATCGTCGACAAGGGGGTGGGAGTCCTATGGGCGTTCTGCCGCCACTGGGTATGGGGCATCATCCAACAGTTCCTGAAGAGCGAAGGCTACACCCCGTCCCCTAAAACGTTGCCCCAAGCCATGGCTTTCGTCTCTGCAGAGCTCGACGCCAGAGGCTGGGTCCGCAACACAGCCGGTCAGCTTCCCCTCCTCTATCTCCTGGGCAAATTCAAATCACTGGCTAAGGGTAAGTGGCTCTGGCGCGGCATTACCTCCCTCCCCCAACCCCTGCTACCCAAAAAATCGCTGCGCATCGCCGCACGCGCCAACACAGCCTTCCTCCGACTCCTGTGTCAAGAAGTCCCCTGCTGTTTTCTAGCTCAGAGCATCTCAGAAGTAAGCCAATGGTTCCACTGGTTAGACACCATAAACGCCCGGTTCATCAGTGAGGTGGATTGCAAGGACCAATTCAATAATATATGCCCCACGGACATCGAATCCCACCTGACGGCAGCCAGCAAGTGGCTCGCCAAACGCCGCAAGTGGCGCATGACAGATATTGAGTGGTCCATTCACAAAGACTCCAAAATGCTCGACAGAGCGGGACGTGCAAAGGCAACGAAATTCTGGTACATCACCCACGCCCAAATGTCAGACACAATCACGTTTGAGATGCACTGCAATAACTTCATCAGAGCAGTGGGAGGGTTATGGTGCCGCCACGGTTGCATTCCAATGGGCGGTTCTTTTTCAGCCCAGGCAGCCGATCTGCACAGCCTATGGCAGGTATATTCAAATCGCCACCTCCTGCGCCGCCTGGGCTCCCTCACTGTTTCCGAGGCAGGGTTCCCCTACTGGGAGTCCCCGCAGGGGATAACCGCCCTATGTCAATTTAGAGACAACATCCTGATTGCCACCACCAACCCAGACACCACCTCCCACCCCATCGTCTCTACAGTGTGTAACCTGCTGGGCGAGGCATGGAACCTGGATGTGCTCTGTGAGTGTATGTCGGGGCCAGGGGACCCCTGCAAACATCACTGCCACTCAGCGTCCACCACAGCCCTCGTCTTTGACACGATTCGGGGGAAAACGGGTAAAGGACTAGCTTACCTACACCCCAGCGCGCTCTCATCAACTTGGAGTCTGAAGAGTGCACCCCCCCCTCCTGTCCCCTGCAAGCGCCTATCCTGCTTACCTGCCGGGTATCATGATGGGCGCTTTGAGCAATGCACGCCCTTGGGCCACGACATGGGCGGGGGAGCTGCTGTCCCTCTCCGCTTGGTTACAGATAGCGCTTCTCAGCGGGTATGCACTGCCACAGGTCACCAGAGCGGCACACTCGGCGGTCACGCGGGGCCTGTCTACCAGCCCCAACGACCATACAGCCACAACCCGCTACCTGTACACGGTTCGCCACCTCCTCCCCATGCCACACTGCTGCCACCTCACCTTGTGCGCCGCGTGGCTGCGGCGTCATGCACACTGGGCGGGGGACAGCTACAGCAGTTGGCACCTGGACCCATCACTGTCACCAGACGGAACCACAGGCTTTTGGTGCGGAGACTGGGAAATCCTCCACCTCCACGCCGCCAAAGTTAAACCCAGCAACCATGACTGCCCCCCTTGGGAGACTATGTGTGTGTAACCCATGAATGTGCATGTTCGTGCCACAGACGTGTAAGAGGCCTGGAGTGGACCAGTGGTCAGCGACATAGACTCGTCTGCCTATAGCGGAGGTTCGAATCCTCCTATCGTCGTAAACGCACCACCGCCCCCTACAACAGCACACGCGGCCAGCGAGTCCACGGGCACCGGCAGCGGGCGGTGCGCCTCGCTTTTTCAGGCAAACCCCCCCCCCAAACCCCCGACCCCCTACACGCGCCCAAAAAACGCACCACCGCCCCCTCCGGCGGCGCGCGCCGCTTGCGCGACTGGAAGCCCGGCAGCGTGGCGAGGGGGGCGCATTCGCTGCAGCCGGGCTCCTGCAGCGAGTCTTCTCTTTGGCAGTGCAGCCACGCGCACAGCGGGAATCGAACCGGCGCCTTCACGGCACGAGCCCAGCGCTTCAACCGCTGGGGTAGCACACACCACAGCCAAAAAAAGCACCATGCACGCATACCAACACAGCGACACGCCACGGTGTGCGCCACAAAGCGACAGCGAAATTCGTCGGATTCACTGACCATGACGGGCCCCCTTGGAGTCTGTGTGTGTGTGAGCGGGTGGTTACACCCGTCTCCAGCTAAGTACCTCCAGAGTAGACATGTAAGTAGCGCTGCGGTTTTCAACAGATCATACAATCATTGGTTAGACAGGGCCGGGCAGTGGGCAGGGTCTGTAGTGATCAGCGCAACTTGCACTGTGCGAACAAACTCCTGTACACCGTCACTCCTGTCTCAGAAAGGACCTTGCCTAGCTTTTTGTTAATGGCCTGATGAAATTGTCTCGGTGACCAGTGCCTTCGCCTGCTTTCGTCTTCACTGACGTTGTGCCCCGCGTTTGGTCCCCACTGGTTTTCCCGCACGAAGTGTGTGTGTGTGTGTGTGTGTGTGTGTGTGTGTGTGTGTGTGTGTGTGTGTGTGTGTGTGTGTGTGGCGAATACGCAATCCCCACCCTGTAGACCCAAGGCTGCATTTTGGGGCAGGGTTAGGGACCCCCCTCTATTTTTGGGTCGGGAAACACAAAAAAAAAATGGGGTTCAGGGTCTGCTTGTGTCAGCGAGTCACTATACAATTTTGAAGATGCGGATGAAGTCTAGGACCACCCCAGGATATTCGATCTGGTGGGTAGGCAGCTGTTGTGCCCGCACGTAAAGGGTACCCCCAGCTCGCACTTCCAGCACCGTCCAATCAACACGAGGCTGTTGGACAGCACAAGAGCTTTGTCCTGATGACAATTGGTGTCTTCGGTGCCTTAGGTGGAGGGACATAGCGGACATTCACAAAAACTAGCAGAAGGGTTTGGCCAAACAGATATTTGAACAAAAAAAGCAGCAAAATGCACATAAAAACAACAAATCAGGCCACAAATACCTCAGTGCAGCCCCCCCCCCCCCCACACAGGCAACAGGCCACAGGCAAAGCCAGCAAATGGCGGCGCCATGACTGGCAAGGTTCGCGGGGGCCGGTGGGCCACGTGGACCTGTGGGAGCAACTCCTTGGGGAAATTGAGCAGGCAGGGGCAGCGGTACGCTGGCTGCATGTCCCCTCACACGTTGGCATTGTAGGGAACACACACGCGGGCACACTGGCTGACATGGGCCGCCGCAAATCCCCCCTCCTCCGAGGGTATGTCACCTCGGCCCGGCGCCCGCAGCAGGAAGGGCAGGCACAGGATCAGGAAGACGAGTCCGACCTGGATGAGCAACCCATGTTTTCTCCGGAGGAGCGGGCGGCCAGCCCGCCTCCTCGTGGCACACCCCCCCCCCCCCGACCCCCCGCAGACAGGGAGTTACTCCACTGCTGGAAGTCGGGGACTGCACCCCAGCCTCCAAGAGACCACGCCACTCACCAGGCTGTACTGACCCGGCCTCTGGATGGAGGTCGCGGGCGGTCTCCCGCTCACCACGGCAAACACCAATGCGTGACGTCAGGCAGGAACTCTTCCCCTCGTCAGCCCCCCCCTCCCCCCCAGGCAGCTGTGATGAGGCCTGGCTGGCACCCAGATCACCAGCAACGGCCTCCACGATCACGTGCAGCACGGAGGGCTCACGGTGTGGAACACCGGACCCCAGCCGCCCTTTGTTTGGCACGCCATAGTGCACGCGAGCCCACACCCCCATAGGTTCAGACTCCATGAGCGTCACAAACCCCAAACAGGGCAAGAGACCGGCACGGCCCAGTAGTGAGAGCGGTAGTCTTCAGTCGTCCAGTGCGGGGTTCGATCCCGGGAGCTGGTGCTCTTGGGTTCCCTGCACGTAGAGCTCTCTAGTCGGCGTCGTGGGAACCACCCCCCCCTACAGCAACCCGCGCCACCACCGGTACCGGTGGATCGGGTGGAGGTCTCGTCCGTTTTGCCCCAACCCCCAAAAAGTGACACGCAGGAACCACACACACCTGCAGCAGTGCGCGCCGCCACCTGTACTCGAACAGGTAGGAGGTCCCGGGACTCGAACCACCTCCCTCACGGCAAACGCCGGGTGCGCTGCCACTTGAGCGGCCGCCTTCTGAGAAGAACTGGAACTTGGCACAGGGAACAACCGCACACGCAAACACACTCACCACACATGCAGGCGCCTCGGCGCCGCCCAGCCTTCCCACCCTCTGTATGGCTGTATGTTGACCTCCGAAAAGCCAGTACCCACTGGGGTTTTTAAATCCTAAGGACCTAAATAGCCCAGGGCCGGTGGCAGTGGCCCACAAGGGTGACCTCTGACCGCCCCACCCCCCACGACCAGGTGACCCGGAAACACAGGTGTGTGGCCGAGAGGGGCCAGCGCAAGCGAGCATGCCAGTGCGACGGTGGGAGCCAAAGTGGGACACAACAAACGCTACGCCCCAAACTCAGTCCGAAGGCGACAATGCCCTGAACCCTGTAGAAGCAGCCTGACTCTTACCCCATCCAGGGACGAGGGACGGGACGAACTGCAAAGCACTGTCTGCGTGACACGGACAACCATGGAACTGAGATGGCGATGAAGGTCGTGAGGCAGGCGCGGCTGGAGCTAAGTGGCGGGTCCACGCCTGACCAATTGAGGCCCCCCCACACTGTCTCATCAGACCCTAAACCCCATTTTTTTTGTGTTCCCCGACCCAAAAATAGGGGGGCAGACCGCCAGTTGTGGTGCGCACAACATGGAGGGCACAGTAGCCGGCTTGCCTGTGGCGCCCTATAACTTCCTTTTGATCCTGTTTGTGTACGGTAGCCTGTATGCCCAGTTCTACCTTTGATTGCACATACCCGATATTTTTCCTGAGGTGTGCCACAGTTGGTCGTGCACAACTCTTCCATTCCACATAGGGTGGTTCGAACCCGGAAAGGGCGGGGAACCGCCAAACGTCCCGCAGCCCAGGGATGTTTCAATTTTTTGGCTGTGCATGAATGGTAAGGTGCGAGCATACCTGAAAGTGCACGGCCCCGCAGCGCGCTCCGTCATCGCGGCCCGTCGCGAACCGTGGAGGCGACGGCGCCGGCCAGCTCATAAAGAGCGACTGCTCTTGGTGTGGCTACGGCGCTAGGTCACCGCCACCAGCGATGTGGAAAATGCGGAGTAGGGTGGTGGGTACGGTGACGATTATTTAACCACATCGGTAGCGTATACTGGAAGTGCACCGGGGCTTCGTCCCGGAGGGTGTAGGTTCGATGCCCGGCGTGTAGACGATGGCGCCGGCAGCTCTCTTTCCTCTTTTCTATTTTTTCTATTCCCGATTCCTGCTGCACAAGAATGTGCGGTTTGTTCGTTGTGGCGTTTCCGCGATCAAACACGTTAGCACTAGTTTTGCACGGGGAATTGCACCTGCAACTGCACAGACACAGCTTGGGGCTCTATGGAGGCTACTGTGTGTTTGTTCGTTGCAGTGTTTCTGCTCTGCCTCTGGTTGGCCCAGTTTTGGGGGGGGTCACCCTCACTGACCCACTGACTCCGGCATAAACCGCCATATGAAGTCCATATGTCCATGCAAGAGGGATGGAGTATTGTTCCTACGGTTAGGAAGCTGTGAATCAGTGTGCTAGGGGCTACCGCAAGGCCCACACATGAACTCTGAACTCATGGTTATTGCAGCGATGTAGGATGTAGGAATGTTGAACCTCGCAGTTTGAGCATGATTCGAATGAAAGCCTTGGTATATATAGATGTACCTTTGGCTTATGAGAGCTTTGCCCCCCCCCCCCCGTCTTGTGGACCCTTGAGTAGGGTATATGGGCACACAATCCACACTCTGTCAAGTGGCCCCTTGAGTTGGGGATGCAGACTCACAATCCATGATTTATTCTGTGCTCCCATGAGTTGGGGATACGGACTCACAATCCGCACTCTGTGTTGTGGCCCCTTGAGTTGGGGGGACGGACACACAATCCACGCTTTGTCCTGTGGTCCCATGAGTTTGAGACACGGACTCACAATCCATGCTCCGTTTTGAGTTGAGGCTGGTTTGGTACGGCTAGGTCATCCCGAACCCTCACCCGACACCAACCCTGTCACTAACCCATGACCTGCTGGTGTTGGATTTTTTCGCACGGCGAAGTCGACAAGAATTCATTTTTCTCGTCAACAAACAGCGTTACTGCCCTCCATCCTTTTACCCCCGTCCCGCCTCCGTGTCGCTCCTCTCAGACCCCCCGCCACCATGTGACCTTTCATGGCCAAGGTCATCGTGGTGCTGGGCCCCTCGGAGGCGGGGAAGACCAGCATCCTGCGGCGCTTCTTGGGAAACACCTTTGCAGAGCCCTACACGGCCACCAACGGGGTCTCGTTCCATGACTATATGTACCGGACTCATTGCGGGGATGGCAGTGCCGCCGATGCCGTCGTGCCGTTCCAGTTCTGGGATTGTCCAGGCGATTTTCACAAGCAGCGCCTGGCGGTGCAAACGTGCAGTGACTGCCTGGGGGTGTTGCTTGTGTATGACCTCTCATCCCAGAAGTCATTGGCAGCTGTTCAAAAACAGTGGCAGTCGGGTGTGCGCTAATCCTGTCCTGTGCCCCAATTCCTCGTGGACAGTCCTGCGTGCAGTGTCCTCCCCGCAGACTGGCACCGCATCTCCACTGACCTGGAGCCTGGAGCCCATGAAATGGATCGTTTGATTGATCTGCAAATCTTTGTAGATGCGCCAATCCCTGGGTAAGCCGAGCCCTGTCTAATGCATAGCTTACGGCGATGCACGCTCAAGAGCATCAAGGTAGCCGATCTCCATGCAGTCCAAGCAGGCATCCCCGCATGTGAAAAGCACACACAAAACCACCTCGAAGAGGGAATAGATCCCGGTCTATTCCCACCCTCCCCAACTTTGTTCAAATTTGTCCCCCAAGAGCTGCAAGCATCGGTGTTTTTGGTCATTAGTTGCAAGCAGGGTAAAGCAATGTTGCGGTCGGGCGTGGTGGGGTGGTGAACGGGGTCGTGAAGGAGCCCAACAATGTGCAGACTTTTGCCCTTCCCTACTTTCTATCATGTGTGTGGTTCATGTTGTGAGACTGAGACATCTGCAGTCGGGTCGTTGTTGGTTTCTGTGCCTTTTTTTCTTTTTGAAGGGGCTCGGGGGACAACGGTTGTGCACTTGGGTTTTCCCGCCACCGCTGTGTTCCATCCCTTATTCTGCTCCTCCACAACACACGCCGTCCCGTTTGAAATATGAATTCTCAGCTGCTGAGGAAGACATACGAACAGACCACTTGAGACGTGAGCCTTCTTCTCACAACATGAACAGCCAGGATGAGGACCACAGGCCAGGATGGAAGTTTGTCAATACCGATGAGCAAGAGGCCCTGTGCGACAGCAGCTTCACCCCCGAAAAATCAGCGAAATGGGCCACCAAACAGTTGTCCACCCCTCATGGGCCTGCCTCCCGCATACATCCCCAAATCCAAACCAATCTTCGTGATCAGCACATGAACTATTGTAATGTAATGTAATGTAATGTAATGTAATGTAATGTAATGTAATGTAATGTAATGTAATGTCATGTCATGTCATGTAATGTAATGTAATGCAACGTAATGTATTGTAATGTAATGTATTGGAATGTGATGTAACGTAACGTAACGTAATGTAATGCAATGTAATGTATTGGAACGCGATGTAATGTACTGTAGTGTACTCTAGTGTAACGTAATGCAGAGTAACGTACTGTATTGTACTGTAACGTAATGAAATGCCATGCAACGTGATATCATGTAATGTAATGTCGTGTAATGAGGGAGCAGTTGACGTGGCGCGCACATGCAATGCGGCTATTTGGCCAACTTGGCGTAATCTAAGGGACAGGTGTTGTGTTGTGTTGTGTTGTGTTGTGTTGTGTTGTGTTGTGTTGTGTTGTGTTGTGTTGTGTTGTGTTGTGTTGTGTTGTGTTGTGTTGTGTTGTGTTGTGTTGTGTTGTGTTGTATGTTATTTCTCCCGTTTCGGCTCGCCCCAATACAGGGGATACGTCGCCACTTCCAGTTTCTCACAAGTTGACCCCTATATCAGTGGGCCCTGATACAGCATGGGATATACACCTGTGATGCTAGTTGAACATGTTCAAAAAGTCAAAGTGGTTTTATCTCATGATAAGAAATTCCACGCTGTGCCGGTGGTTGATGATGGGGCACCTAAGTAATGCCATGTCAGGCTGATTCCATGTGGAGGGGGAATGTAATGTAATGTATTGTACCGTAACGTAATGTTTTGTGATGAGTTATAATGTAATGTCATGCAATGTCATGTAATGTAATACAATGCAATCTTGTGTAATGTAGTGTATTGTCATGTAGTGTTGTGTAATGCAGTGTAATGTACTGTCATGTGATGTAATGCAGTGTCATGTAATGTCATGTAATGTAATGTAATGCAATGTAATGTAATGCAATGTAATGTAATGTGATGTAATGTAATGTAATGTCATGTAATGTAATGTCATGTCATGTAATGTAATGTAATGTAATGTAATGTAATGTAATGTAATGTAATGTAATGTAATGTAATGTAATGTAATGTCATGTAATGTCATGTAATGTCATGTAATGTCATGTAATGTCATGCAATGTCATGTAATGTCATGTAATGTCATGTAATGTCATGTAATGTCATGTAATGTCATGCAATGCAATGCAATGTAATGTCATGTAATGCAGTGTAATGTAATGCAGTGTAATGTAATGTAATGTAATGCAATGTAATGCAATGTAATGCAATGTAATGTAATGTAATGTAATGTAATGTAATGTAATGTAATGTAATGTAATGTAATGTAATGTAATGTAATGTAATGTAATGTAATGTAATGTAATGTAATGTAATGTAATGTAATGTAATGTACTGTACTGTGGCATAACGTAATGTAATGTTTGGCCCTGAGTGATCTTTATGCACGCCAACTCTTGGGCCCTCTGCCAGTAGCAACCTCCCTGGATTTTCAGGCATCGAAGGCCTGTTGGACAAGCACATCCCCGTGATGGTCTGCGGCAACAAGTGCGAGCGCTGGTGGAAGCAGAACAAAAAAGGCGCCGGCGCGTTGCACCACAAGGGCCGGATCTGGGCGGCCCAGTGCGGGGGCTTGCACGCGGAGTGCAGTGCCAAACTGGATGTGAACGTCACGGAACCGTTGAACCGCCTGCTGGCGTTGGTGACAAGGGGTGAGTGCAGGTCCGTATGTGGGCTTACGTGTGTGTGTTCGTGTGTATCTCTGTGTATGTCTGGGCGACCGGGGGGGGGGGGGGGGTGAGGTTGGAGAAATGGGGTTCCGTGTCGGGCCCTTTGTTTTGTGTAAGAACGGATGTTGGCGCTGAAGGCGCAGGAACACAAAAATTTGGCCCGAAAAGGTTTTTTCCACCAATGATTTCCCCCCCCCAACATTTGAGTAGTCAAAATGATCAGGGCGACGTGGGTATCATTTTGAGCCATCGATGTTGGGTTGACCCCCCCCCCCCTCCCCGGCACGGCAGGTCGGGCACCCCCGCCCTGAACCCCCCCCTCCCGTCACGGCGGCGGGGGCGGGGGGGGGGGGGATGGGTTTCCGTGTCACCCCCCCCCCCCCCGCAGAGCAATTTTCTTCCCGCCGTGTGTCGTGAGTGTATCTGCGCAGCCCTCCGTGTTTCTGCGTGGCTGTTATTTGTTGAACAAAAGCCGTCCAGGGCTGCCCTGCAGCTCCTGAGGAGTTTTCTATAGGCCCACAAGCACAGCTCACAGCATCACAGCAGCACATCCTCTCGGCCCCACAGCCTTATAGTTCCGAAGCCACATGCTGCCATAGCCCCACACCGGCGCAGCCTCACAGTAAAACAGCCCCAGAGCTTCACAGCCTCGGTGTGCGGTGAGGCAGGGCAAAGAATGCCGGTCCCGTCAAAAAACAGCCCTGTACTATGCACCACTGAGTAATATCCGCCCCACTCAAATCCAGAACTCAGTTGGAATCTGCTGCCTCCATTGCATGGCTCAGTAGGGACCAGCCCCGCCTGATTGTATCTGTCCCATGGCGTCACAGCTCCACAACCCTACAGCCCACAGCCTCGGTCCTGTGATTTTCGTGTGTCGTCGGCCAAAACACAAAACAGCTTGCGTTGTTTCATCTGCAGTTCTCTGACACCAGCGATATGCGGTGGTAAAGTGCCACGCCCCAGTGGCATGTGTCATATGGAGTGTCTATATGTCTGTGTGCGCGTGTGTACATTTGTGGATGTTGCTGTATGTGTCAGTCAGGGGTTTCATAATTGCCCCGCCTGCCCGTCAAATGAAAATAAACATGTTTATTCGTTTATTTTGTTTAATTTGCCGTTTTGGCCCCGTTTGGGCTGTTTTTCAATGTTTTTTTTGTGTTTTTTTGTGCTTTTTCGGTGTTTTCCAGAGGTATATGCATATTCCATTTGTTGTTGCCCATCATCGCACCAAAAGTGTATGTTTTGCCTTGTCTCCGGCACATTTTAAGCAGGAGGGTCTCCATGAGTTGCAAGCACAGATTAGAAACAATGGAACTAGTGTCCACATAGAAACTCTAAAAAACGAGCAATATATATAGCAATAAAGAGCAACCAAGAGAATAGCACCCAAGAGCGAGCAATAAAGGAACTCCATCGAGCACGGCTATCAACGGCATGGTCAAGGGTCTAGGGTCGCGTGGCTGCATTCTTCAACAAGGTTGTGCACATGGTTATTTAGAGCGCATCAAGACAGGTCGGGGGTTGTGGCAATCCTCTTGGGCAAGAGTTGTCTGCGGGGTAAATGTGTATATTAAGCAATTAACGCAAAGCACTTGCCCCAGTGCCTTAACTAATGCTTAACGGGTTAAAGGGCCTCCCCCAAGCCCAGTTAAGTGCGCCCCGCAGAGCCGGTCTCAACCGGCCGCGTCGAGGCGAGCCTAGAGTTTGGGTATGACAAGCCAGACGTAAGCGCTGGTAGTCATGTGGCATGGTTCTGCATGGGCTCAAGGGTTTGGGGTTGAGGTTTTCGCTAGACAGAGGGGAACGGGGACCGTGGAAGGATTCTTGCGCAGGGGTGTGGGTTTCAAGGCCTAGAGGAAAGGTTGTCAAGGGGTGGTGCTTGTTGGAAGACTAGTGCAATTATGTCCTCTTTCTCTCTCATTCTAGCCTCTTCTTATGCGTCCACTTTGGGTACGGCGCGTAGATTGGGGCGAGTGGGTGCACCTGAACTCCGTCACTGATGCAGGCACTCACTTGAAGACCCAAAGCACGGAAATCTTCCACACCTAGGTCACCCGGGCCGCTAGCAAAGGCGGCACGGCCAAGGGCTGGGAGTTCTCCTTTGAGGATTTCCAAGCCGATCCCCGTCCAACGTCTGCGGCCTCCGCCCCCCGCAGTTCACCTACATCCATGTCGTCCTTCTTCCGCCCAACGTCTGTGCTACCCGCGTGTGCTTGTTGTGGCGACAAGCTGCACGGGGACGTCACCACATGCACCAATGGTAAGCACAAGGTGGGGTTGCAGGGATTTCTGTTGCCGTCCAAGATACCATCCAGAGCCCATCAGGACATAACAGCAACCATCCACAGCCCATCAGGAAATAACAGCAACCATCCATAGCCATCAGGAAATAACAGCAACCATCCATAGCCATCAGGAATTAACAGCTACCATCCAGAGCCCATCAGGAGATAACAGCAACCATCCAGAGCCCACAAGAAAATAATAGCAACGATCCAGAGCCCATAAGGAATAACAGCAACCATCCAGAGCCCATCAGGAATTAACAGCAATCATCCAGAGCCCATCAGGAAATAACAGCGACCATCCACAGCCATCAGGAAGTAACAGCAACCATGCAGAGTGCAATCAAGAATTATCAATGTCTGCAAAACCATGCAGGAAATAAACGTCAAAAACGAAGCAAAAAAACCAATGAAAAATAACAGTCAAACAAAGTGCAGCCAAGCCATAAACAAGGTTTTGCAATAAAGTAACTACAAAACAATAGAAAGCATGCAATAGTATGTACAAAACCTCCAAAGTGGACCCCACCTTTTCTATCAAATAACCCCAAAAGGCTTTTGCCATTGGTATGTGTAAAATGAAACCAAAAAATGAGGAAAAAAACAAAAAATACAAAAAAAACATGGTTTTCCTTGATGTGCCCGTCAACCCGTCAACACCCTTGTTGACGGGCGTTTATGCGATCCCTGGTGTCAGTGTGCGTGTCTGTGTTTTTTTTTTCTTGACACCACATGCGTGTACTCACATTGGTCATCCGTTTTGCTTTATCAATGTCTTTGTTTGTGGGTGAAGTGCGTGTCTTTCTGAACATATTTTCTTTTTCACTGAAACATGCCCAGGGCCGTCCCGTAGAATCGTCGGGCCGTGTGTTTATGTGTGTGCGTCCCGTACCACGGGCGGCCACATATTGCTACTCCTGTAATTCCTGTAATTCCCTCTCCGTCATGCGTCCGCACCATGAGGAAGACTCTGTTGCGACTGTCCTCACTTTGTACCATTTGCATGCAGAAGCATTGTGATTGATCATGGAACAAGAGACAATGCGCAAAGGTGGCATGGGCACAGTTTGTGAACGCATCCCTAACAATTCTTTAACCCCCCCCCTCCAAATTTAGTACCCTCCAAGTTTAGTCCCCCCCCCCCCCTGGCCCTATTAAGCAATCTGCCAAAATTAAACCCCCTTGAGCCTCCCAAGCAATGGAGCACGAGCAAACTGACAAATCACACTTTTTCAGAGCCGCAAGCGTCATTTGAAGAATGAAGACAGTATCATTTGCTTTTTTGTACTGGAAACACCATCAGAGCATGGGCCACAGCTGCAGAAGACTCTGCATTAGCTGCATCAGCCCCTGTTACACGGGAAAACCACATGTGGCACGCACCCACCCAAAATTAGTACCCCCCCAAAATTAGTCCCCCCCCCAAAATTAGTACCCCCCCAAAATCAGTACCCCCCCGGCCTCATTGAGCATTCTGCCAACGTACCCTAGGGTACTGAATTTGGGGGGGGGGGGGGGGTTGCTGGTCCGGTGGTTATAGCTTAGCGACGGCTTTTGGCGTACCGCTGCATATCAACTGCTTGCATCAGTCTGTGGCCCTGCCACGGGAATCTTCGTGTCCATTCTTTGTGACAGAAAGGTACCTATGGTCTTCTAGGCCACTGACGAGCCTATCTTTTCTGAGCTTTGTGCTGTCTGCCGCCTGTGCACACGTGACTTAGCCCAGAGTTCCTACGGGGGTTGCTGCACGCGTGGGCAGAATGTTTTTGCCATTCTGTTTTGTCGGGTGTTTGTGTGTGCATTTTGGTACGTTCTCGGGAGACATCGAAGTATCAACACGTGCGTTGTGTCAGTCATGAGCTTCCTGTCCACCTCGTCAGCGATGACCTGTGTTGGACACGGGACTGCAGTGTAATGCACAGGATGAGGCCAGTGCCTCATGCTTCATTCGGCCAACAGACCCTGCAACCCCCCCACCCTCCATGGGCAGAAGTTGCATTCTGGATTCGCCCCCAGGCAGGTGGATGCCCGCAGTAGTACGGATGCCTGCTGGTCATAGCAGAAGGTTCAAAGGCGAGAGGCCAATAGGCGCCGCCACAGGCTACCAGAGCTAACCACCAAGGCCTTGTGCCTACCCCCCCCCCCCCACCCAACCCCACTCTTGAATTTGCGTCCGTACGCATCACTGGGAGGTGTGCCATATCGCTTCATCACGCATTCTCTCTACTCATTTATGTTACGGTCTGCCCCTGCCCCAGGGATGCATTGGAAGGCCCCGCCCCCTCGAGCTCGCCCAGCCTATGCCCAGCCGCTGTCTCCCTGACGGCAAGTGCCAGGCTCAGAGGCATTCGTAACCGATAGTAACTGCCCCTAACTGCTTCGGCAACCTCCTCCGACCGCCTGACTAACCACCTCTGGGGCCACCTCTGATGTCCCTTCCCTTCTAATGCATCCCTGCCCCCCCCCCCCCCATTAGCCCAGATCCTCCCATGGTGGATCGCAGTGGTCCGCGAAGTGCTTTGGCCTTTCATCCATCGGTCTGTCTTTCGTGTCCGCGCAGGCCGCTGGTGTCGAGGTCCGAGCTCGACGAGATGGTTCTGCGGGCCAAAGGGTCACTGGGAAGAGGGTCCTTCACGTCGTTGCTGAAGACGGCCGTGAGCACCGTGCGCCGGGAGTCTAGTGCTTCCAGCCACCGCTCCTCGAGTCTGCTTTCGCTGGGGACACCCGAACGGGGGCTCGATCCGTTGGGGGGCTCGTTCTCTGATCTGGAGTACATTTCTGAGGCCGAGTCGCTGAAGGTCTGTGCCATCATGTCCTGCCATGCGGAGCCCCCGGACCGCAACCCCCCCCCCCCCCCGCCTCAGACTGCAGTAATTTGATTGCACAGACGCATTTGCAATCAAAGGAGCCGTGGTCGTGTATCGCCGGGCACACACACACGGGCACCGTGTCCCATCCATGCCTCATGTCAGCTTTTCGAGAGTACAGTGCCTCAACTTACCCCCCCCTTGCGCAAGCACCGCCTTGTCCAAGCACCGGGACCCGGTCTGACCGTCACTTTTACCGAATTTTCTGACCACAGCTTTCTTACTCCTGGCAACCGGAGTGCAGGTCGGCTGAAGGGACATGATTGTGTGACATTGTGTCACTACACAATTCTACGGGACGGCCCTGGGCATGTTTCAGTGAAAAAGAAAATATGTTCAGAAAGACACGCACTTCACCCACAAACAAAGACATTGATAAAGCAAAACGGATGACCCATGTGAGTACACACATGTGGTGTCAAGAAAAAAAAACACACAGACACGCACACTGACACACACAGCAACATCCACAAATGTACACACGCGCACACAGACATACAGACACTCCATATGACACATGCCACCGGGGCGTGGCACTTGACCACCGCATATCGCTGGTGTCAGAGAACTGCAGATGAAACAACGCAAGCTGTTTGGTGTTTTGGCCGACAACACACGAAAATCACAGGACCGAGGCTGTGGGCTGTAGGGTTGTGGAGCTGTGACGCCATGGGACAGGTACAATCAGGCGGGGCTGGTCCCTACTGAGCCATGCAATGGATGTTTAGGTACAAGGTATTCCAGCACACACAAGTTTCAGTGGAGGAAAATCCATCAAATTTGGATGCAACATTTTTCAGTGAAAAAAAAATGACAAACAGTTTTTCCTCGTCAGATTGCATTCCATTCATGTCAGCCGGAGCGCAGGTCGCCTGAGGGGAGCCGTCCGGCGGCGGCGCTTTTGCCGGCCGCAGCGCTAGCTCCGTCCCACCCAAGGGCAACACGGCCGCGGCGTGTGGACACCGTCCGTAGGCGGTGCATGGCATATGCGTGTGTGGCTGCGTGGTGTGAGACCTGATGATTGCCTCAGACAAGGGGGGGGGGGATTGAGGTCCGCAATTTTTCGCAATTTCGCAATTTTCCGCAATTTATGGCATTTTCCCGCAATTTTCCCGCACTTTTTCCGCAATTTTTCTGACTTGCTCATCTTGCGTGTGGTCCGGGGCCACCGTTCTGAGTTGCTGCGTTCAGTGCCCCTCGTACTCCTGTTGCTCCTGTTGCTCACGGTATCGCAATTTTCTCGCAAATTGCCGCAATTTTTCTGCAATTTCCCCGCAATCTTTCGCAATGGGATTCGACCCCCCCCCCCCCGGACCGCAACCCCCCCCCCCGCCTCAGACTGCAGTAATTTGATTGCACAGACGCATTTGCAATCAAAGGAGCCGTAGTTGTGTATCGCCGGGCACACACACACACGGGCACCGTGTCCCATCCTTGCCTCATGTCAGCTTTTCGAGAGTACAGTGCCTCAACTTACCCCCCCCTTGCGCAAGCACCGCCTTGTCCAAGCACCGGGACCCGGTCTGACCGTCACTTTTACCGAATTTTCTGACCACAGCTTTTACGGTCAGAAAGTTGGCAAAGCATGATTGTGTGCCGATTGTAGAGGGAAAGATGGGCTGTGTCATGCTTGGGATGAGTCCTCCTGCTCATAACAACATAATGCTTGCTACTGCAGCCCACTGCTGTTTGTGTTGATGTGATTTTCAGCCATGACTGATGTCGTTACTCCTGGCTTGGCTGGTACCGCACACCGCCTTGTCTAAGCACCGGGACCCGGTCTCACCGTCGTTTTTCTGACCACGGTCTTTATGGTCAGAAACTTAACAGAACCTGATTGTGTGCCGATCGTAGAGGGGAACAGGGGCTGTGTCATGCTTGTGATGAGTCCTCCTGCTCATAACCATTCTGCTTGGTACTGCACCCCCACTGCGCTTTGGTGTGATTTCTTTTGGTACTGTGTGTCGCGCGGTTGCACCACCTTGTCTAAGCACCAGGACCCGGTCTGACCGTCACTTTCCTGACCGGGCTGGCGCTTGCGCACGGGGGGGGGGGGGGAGGTTTTGGAAACGTGAGAGGCACTGCACGACAGATCAGGCGCGTCAGCCCCGCAGGGTGTGCCGCGGCGCCTGTCAGTGGTGGCGCTTGACCGACAGGCGTCGCCTGTAGGTGGCGGCCATCCATCAGCAGGGGTTGTATGTCTGGGCGGCCCTCAAGCAATGCATGGGGGGGGGGGGGATTATGTCGGACGGGGATAATTTCATGGGGAATTTCGTCTTTCAGGAAATTTTCCTCTGGCGAAATCCGGGGGCTTTGGCAGTGCACTGTGTGCGTGAGGCAGTGTAAGCTTGGGGACTTGCGATGGTGGCGAAATTTACCTCTACCAAAATTTTCACTGGTGATCCCCGCACAAAATTATCCCCCCCCCCCCCGGTAGGGCTTGCCTATCATCGCTGTTTCTCTCCTCTCTCCTGCCCCAGGGTCATGTTGACAGCTGAGCGGACAGTGTTGCTGAGCCTAAGGCCCGCACAGCTGCCTTGAGCCGTGGGGACCTACACACACACACACACACACACACACACACACACACACACACACACACACAACGCAAGCAGCCTTGGCTTGCCAAGTGTGATGGAGTGCGTTGTGCATGGCTTTGGCTGCGGTGCGCTTGCGGCCTCCCCACAATTTTGGAGGTGAATCGTGAATGAGAGGAAGGACTGCCACCGTCAATGCACTTCTCATGGGGCATCAACATTGAACACAACACAATAGATTGTTGCGCCACGTGTGTCGGGCTGCTTGGGTTTCTCCAACTCCGAAGTGGGTTCAGTTGCTTGCGCACGCAACGATGAAAGTTGCTACAGGCCCCGTTTCCATCAGTGCTGTTTTGGCCACCGCTCCCATTCACCCACCCAGCGGTTCTTCAAGGGTGCTCGCGAATCGCAGTGCTGATCTGTGGAATATCATGTACAACATGCTGCCGACCAACACCCATTTTGGGGGGCGGGCATCTTTGTACTGTGCATGCACATTTCGCAAAATTCCCCAGAAAAGGTCCCAAACCCAATGAAAACCGCCCCTAGAGCAGTGTAGGGGGTGGGTGGGGGGGGGGGGGGGGTGAAACACCTCAGCTGCAGCCTAGGGCCCACCACGCTTGAGTCCGGTGCCATGTCAAGTGCTCCCACTTGGTCGGGCAAGCACGGCCCTGGCAAAGCCAAGGCATTGTCTTTGTGGTGAGGGCTGGAAACGGAATGCTCCGTGATGGACGTTGGGTTGACACGTGTATTTCCTCTCGTTCCCCTGTCCCAGTGGATCCCATCTTGTGAAGGCAAATGAGGTATCAGCCCTATGGCCTCAAGTGCCTGAGTCCGTGTGGGCACAGGAGGAGGCATCCAGAGAGGAAGAAGAGAACAATGACGGTGTTGTTTGCCTGTTGTGGGCACACTATCAAGGTTACATATCTGAGTGTGGCCCTTGCCACTTGAACGTGTGTGCATCTTGTATGCCACTGCATAGTTGTATTTTCAATGACGAATTTGATTGTTCATGGATACATTGTTGTACAAGGGTGGATGTCAGATTATTTTTGATGTTCCTCTTGCTGCCTTGCCCTGTTGTGCAACAATGGCTGGGGTTTTGGGTGGGTTTCTGTTCCAGTGATATTTCTAGCATGTATTTCTAGCTGCAGTGCGCACGTAGTGCAAAAACATTCCCATGATTTTGAATTTCTTTTCCACTCAGGCTACCCATGGTCAACAAAGCACCGCAACACGTGTGGGTACCAGCAGATCCATCACCTGGCGGAGGCCTTGTCGGGGCCCAAGGTGGGGCTGAAAAGTGGAGTGAATCTCCTAGCCCCTAGATTCCTACCCCCCTCTTCTGTCATATTTTTTCAGACAACCTCCTTCTGGGCCCCGCGAGCCACAGGCCATCGCCCCTCGCCTTTTCCAATGAACCTGCGGCGGAAAGGTTGGCTGGACAATTTGTCGACAATTGGTAGAGGGTACCGACAATATTTGTCGGTTTGGCCGATCCCTTCTTTTGCCTTCTTCTAATTTCCATTGTCCGGATTGCTGATATGCGACGCCCCCTGTTTCTGAAAGGAGCAGGGGCTCCAAGGCTGCCCTGCCAACCAGCAGTTTCTTTCTTTTGGACCCACAGGCTGTTTCCTTGGATCAATTGCGCACGCAGATGTTCGCCGCCGATAACACATCAAGCGATCAAGGTATTCAGCCGTCCCCAGCGCGGCCTCAGCTCTGACGTTCGGCCATTCTGACCCGCGTGAGTCTGCCGGTGCCATCATCAGGCCAGCGGGTGTGGCTTTGCGGGGGCAGCGGTCTTACATGGAGCGCGTGACACTACGCACTCGTCTGCTGCTGCACCCAACACCCGAATGTGGGCCTTTGACCGCACACGGGCAAGACAGCCCGAAGAGAGGGAAGACACAAACGAGGGAGGGCTTGTAGGCAATCCATTGGACATATTTTGCGGCTGCCCGCATCATTTCCGTGTGACCGGATGTCCCTGGCTGACGTGGTCCCTTGTCTGATACAGCTCCCCACGCAAGACATACATGACAAGACAGGAGAACCCTCACGGCAACGGTATCAGTGGCACTGCTGGCCGTTCACCGTGGGACATTGTTTGGTTTTGGGGATTTTCTTCCTTTTTTTTCATCAACACCGTCCCAGAGCAGATCCATTCGTGCCAGACAACCCGGGGGCCCTCCGGTACCATCATGGCATGCCCCAGTGCAGGTGCTGTCCTTGTTGCGTGGGTGATTTGCCACCAGCCACCCCCCGACAACGTCCTTCAGCCGCACGCAAGCTGCAGCTTGTACCCGCTGTAGTGACCTGCCCGCTTGCACAGAGACGGGGGGAGTTTTGCGAAGCGACGCTGCAACGGAGCTCCCACCGCACCCAAACACAACCGTGACCCCGCCCGAGAGCTGTTGTAAGGCGCATGAAGATCCTGGCGCAAGTGTCGGTGGGCCCCGCGCCTGTCCAGGGGCACCCAGGCACCACCAATGGTTCGTGGGGTGGCCTTCAGGGATCCTTTTGACAACTCGGCACCACAGGGGGGGGGGGGGACCCCTCCCCCTGGACCTCCCCCCCCCCCGCCCCTTAAAAGATTGGGCCAAATTTTCTTCGGCCCCTTTGGCGCCTCCAAAAATTCAGCAACTCTGGGGGGGCTTGGGGCTTGGGGGGGGGGGGGGCTGGACCACGCACTACCATGCGCAATGGGGAACGGGATGCGCCACCGCACTCCTGGCCCACTGTGGGGCTGTTGTTCCCATGTATTTGGCTCTTCAATTGTGACCATGCATCACCGCGTTTGCACCCGCTCCAGTTATGGATTACGTCGTTTGGACTTTGGGCTTTGAGCTATCCTCTCCGGTCCGAAGAGAGCCTCGGGGGCTCCCGGACTGCCTCTAACGTGAGAGCCAGTCCTTCCGTCGCGCTGCGATGCCAAGGGTGGGCGGGGGACGGGAGGGGGTCAGCGTCGCCAGCCCCTGGCCCGTGACCCCCCCGCTAAACCCGTCGCACAGCGTCCAGGACTATAATCGGCCTTTGCCCTCTATCGTGAGAGCCAGGCGAGGCACACCACACACACCCTGTCTGCCAAGCAGCGGGGGTGGCGGGCCTTCCTATGTGCGGGTGGGCTTGCCCTGTGCTGTCCCTCTCGGCGTGCTCTGCGGTGCTGCGTGGCTTGGGCTTGTGCCTCCGCGTACCCCGCCCCCCTATAAGAGCATGCGCGTGTTGTTATTTTTTTGGTGTTCTTATTTTGACTGCGTATTCTCATTTTGACTTTGTGTTCTTCTGCTGGGGGGGGGGTTAAAGCAGAAGAGGTGGGGGGGGCGTGGCATGTGTCAGCAGGGTAATGCTGCAGCTGGCCTCCGCTGTCAGGGGGATGTACTTGGGGGAAGGGGCGAGGGAAAAGAGGAAATGGGGGGAGGGGAATGTGCCGTGTGTTGGCCATGCCATGCAGATCGCGTCAGCCGCCCTCCGATGTCAGGGGGAAGGGAAATAGTGGGGCTGTTGGGGGCCGTAATGAAGGACTGCGATTACGCAACAAACACGGGAGCCCTTAGAAAAGGGCGGTCTGAGAAGTGGTGATGGCTCATCAATTGGGCTGTGAAGTGGCACCGCGGGATTTTTGAACATCAATTTCCCCCGTGTTGCGTGCCTGAAAATGATCAGCGCGTGGTCGTGGGAATCATCGAGGGGTCTATGTTGGGGTATCAGGGACCCCTCCCCATGAGCATCGGTTTTCAGTCTGCCAGATGTGGTACTTTGTGATTCATCATCGTGGGCGGAAGGAGCAATTACAGCCCCTTGTACCCACCGCTGCCGTGCTCTCGTTCTTGATCTGCGCTCCTTCCTTCCATGTGCGCAATCTCTGCCTCGTTCCGGCCACGCTTGTGGTGCTCTCGTGCGCAGGGTCAACCGATCTCTCTGCGACCAACGCCTTCTCAGCAGACTGTCTTTGGCCCCCTAGTGTCACATCCCCGCGCATCGCATCTTCGGCGTCGTTGCCCGCCGACACTGACGTGTCGCTGCGTGGCTCCGTGGCTGCGTGGCTGCGTGGCGGCGTAAGCCCGAAAGCTGCGGACGTGAAGAGGGTGGCGCAGGGCGATGGTGACGGGCGTGGCGTCCCGGAGGAGCAGGCGTCGTGCAGTGCGTCTCAGACGTTTGCAACCGCGGCCCCTCAGCGTCCGGTACGGCTGGTTGCTGGAGCCGAAGCTGGACTGCCAGGCAGTGGTATGACAATCGGTGATGCTGAGGTGGCGGTCCATGGCACGGAAGCCGCGTGTAATCCTGTTGTGCTGGCACCAATGGGAGCTCAGGTCGCTGCGCTTGACAAGGCAGCAGTCTGTCACGGTGATGCAGCGGTCGACAGCGCGGGCGTCACGACGGGTGATACTGCCCACGCCGTTGCCAGCAGTGGGACTGCATCAGCACGATCCGCCGTCGACGCAGCAGCACCAGCCGCATCAGTGGTCGCAGGGCTCAGGATCAATGAACGTCGTGAAGAAGAAGAGTTGGGGTCGAGACGAGGGGAGAATCTGCAGCGCCACATGTTTACGGAGTCCCTTGTAGAAGAAGCCGAGCCCCCAGCAGAAGCACAGGCACAGGCACGGGCACGGGCACAGGCGCAGGCGCAGGCACAGGCACAGGCACAGGCACAGGCACAGGCAAGCACACTACCATCGGCGGAGGTGCTGGTGGAGGTGGCGGCGGATGCGGATGGTGTGGGGCAGGCATCGGCGCGAACAAAGGGAGTTGTGTGGTCAGAGGCGGAGACAGTGCCTGGCCCCGATGTTGTGGCCGCTGCCGTCGCAGGATACGCGACGGATTGTGGGCGCGTCCCCGCTGCCGTCCGGGAGGAGGCGGCGTTGTCGAAAGAAGAGGGGGACTCAAGTCCCAGTGCACTGCCGTCTCACTTCGCTGGACCGGGTGGCGGCGGTGTTCATAATGGGGCCCCCTGCACCCCCGGCGTGTCGTCGACCGAGAACCTCCCGCCCCTCCCCAGCCCCAGTTCTGCCAGCGGGCTCACCGTTCCCAATGGCTTTGCGACGCCCGATCAATGCGACGTGTCGTCCGAACGGTCCGCTCCACAGGCGGTGCCGAGCGGTGGGGAAAATGGTGGCATCGCTGTCCCCGGCACTGTTCACGCAGACGCACCCATTGTCGCCAGCTGCCCTCCTCCCCTTGACCCTGACTTCGAGGACGTTTCCGATGAAACAGGCTGGAGCCTTCCGGTTGAACAGCAGCCCTCTTTTTCCGAGCAGAGGCCTCTGATGGCGGCTGCAATGCAAAAGTGCAGTTTGCGCAGTGCGGACAACGGGCCCGCACCAGGAGCTGCCCTCTCGACGCCAGCACTGAACCCCTTTGCTGTCGATGACGGCGAGGCATACCCCAGCACTGGCCCAGTTCTCGTGTCACATTGCAGCCTGCCACTGGCATCTGCTGATGAGGCGAGGCCCTGGACTGAACAGGAGTCCGTGTGTTCCACTGGGCCGGTGGATGTACAAGGAGCGGCTGGTCGATCGTTGGATGTAGACGAACACAGTGATGCGGTCGCAGAGGCCGAGCCAGAGGCAGAGCCAATACCCGGACCAGAGGCACAGGCACAGCCAAAGACAGACGTTGATGCGGCGGCAGTGACAGAGGCAAGTGCAGAGGCAGACGCAGATGCAGAGACAGGGGCGGAGGTACAGGCAGATGGATTGGGAGAGGGGGCGCAGCCTCTGATGAAAGCTGCACCTCTGCAGGCAGACGGCGAGCCAGAGGGCACGTCGTCTGGTGTGGGGGCAGTGGAATCAGGTACAGGCACACCATCACACAGCGTTGCAGCTGGCGAGACAAGCAGACAGACGGCAGGGGATGCGACGAGGGGGCCTGCTAAAGCAACGGAAGTAGACGAAACGCATGTGTGCAGTGTTGATGCAGAGGCAGAGGCCGTGGCAGAGGCCGGGCTACCACTCCTGGAGCTTGCAGATGCCACGGATGAAGCAATTGAGACACAAGCAGAGGTAGAGTCAGAGGGCGAGGTATTGGAGGAGAGTGGAGAGGGAGGTAGCGAGGGGGACACAGCGGGAGAGACTGGTTGGGCAGCAACGGCTGCAGTTGAGGCACAGGGAGTGGCGGAGCCGGACTTGGAGGGCGACGAGGATGCGGTGGTGGAAGTACTGCCGGCATCAGGAATGGTACAGACATCACCGGGCGACGGAGTTGTGCAGGGCGAATACGATGTAGTGGGCCAAGGCGATGCGCTTTCCGACGACCTCTTTTCGTTGGTCTCTGCAGATGCTGCTGCGACGGCGGTGGCACGCGAGGCAGTGGGCACAGACGTCCTGTCTGACGATATCAACCCGTTCCTCTGTGCGGATGCCGTGCCGACTCCCACACCACCTCCCGTGACCTCCTCAGGAGCCTCCCTCTCGACGCCAGCACTGAACCCTTTTGCTGCCGATGACGGCGAGGCATACCCCAGCACTGGCCCAGTTCTCGTGTCACATTGCAGCCTGCCACTGGCATCGGCTGATGAGGCGAGGCCCTGGACTGAACAGGAGTCCGTGTGTTCCACTGGGCCGGTGGATGTACAAGGAGCGGCTGGTCAATCGTTGGACGTAGACGAACACAGTGATGCGGTCGCAGAGGCCGAGCCAGAGGCAGAGCCAATACCCGGACCAGAGGCACAGGCACAGCCAAAGACAGACGTTGATGCGGCGGCAGTGACAGAGGCAAGTGCAGAGGCAGACGCAGATGCAGAGACAGGGGCGGAGGTACAGGCAGATGGATTGGGAGAGGGGGCGCAGCCTCTGATGAAAGCTGCACCTCTGCAGGCAGACGGCGAGCCAGAGGGCACGTCGTCTGGTGTGGGGGCAGTGGAATCAGGTACAGGCACACCATCACACAGCGTTGCAGCTGGCGAGACAAGCAGACAGACGGCAGGGGATGCGACGAGGGGGCCTGCTAAAGCAACGGAAGTAGACGAAACGCATGTGTGCAGTGTTGATGCAGAGGCAGAGGCCGTGGCAGAGGCCGGGCTACCACTCCTGGAGCTTGCAGATGCCACGGATGAAGCAATTGAGACACAAGCAGAGGTAGAGTCAGAGGGCGAGGTATTGGAGGAGAGTGGAGAGGGAGGTAGCGAGGGGGACACAGCGGGAGAGACTGGTTGGGCAGCAACGGCTGCAGTTGAGGCACAGGGAGTGGCGGAGCCGGACTTGGAGGGCGACGAGGATGCGGTGGTGGAAGTACTGCCGGCATCAGGAATGGTACAGACATCACCGGGCGACGGAGTTGTGCAGGGCGAATACGATGTAGTGGGCCAAGGCGATGCGCTTTCCGACGACCTCTTTTCGTTGGTCTCTGCAGATGCTGCTGCGACGGCGGTGGCACGCGAGGCAGTGGGCACAGACGTCCTGTCTGACGATATCAACCCGTTCCTCTGTGCGGATGCCGTGCCGACTCCCACACCACCTCCCGTGACCTCCTCAGGAGCCTCCCTCTCGACGCCAGCACTGAACCCTTTTGCTGTCGATGACGGCGAGGCATACCCCAGCACTGGCCCAGTTCTCATGTCACATTGCAGCCTGCCACTGGCATCGGCTGATGAGGCGAGGCCCTGGACTGAACAGGAGTCCGTGTGTTCCACTGGGCCGGTGGATGTACAAGGAGCGGCTGGTCAATCGTTGGACGTAGACGAACACAGTGATGCGGTCGCAGAGGCCGAGCCAGAGGCAGAGCCAATACCCGGACCAGAGGCACAGGCACAGCCAAAGGCGGACGCTGATGCGGCGGCAGTGACAGAGGCAAGTGCAGAGGCAGACGCAGATGCAGAGACAAGGGCGGAGGTACTGGCAGATGGATTGGGAGAGGGGGCGCAGCCTCTGATGAAAGCTGCACCTCTGCAGGCAGACGGCGAGCCAGAGGGCACGTCGTCTGGTGTGGGGGCAGTGGAATCAGGTACAGGCACACCATCACACAGCGTTGCAGCTGGCGAGACAAGCAGACAGACGGCAGGGGATGCGACGAGGGGGCCTGCTAAAGCAACGGAAGTAGACGAAACGCATGTGTGCAGTGTTGATGCAGAGGCAGAGGCCGTGGCAGAGGCCGGGCTACCACTCCTGGAGCTTGCAGATGCCACGGATGAAGCAATTGAGACACAAGCAGAGGTAGAGTCAGAGGGCGAGGTATTGGAGGAGAGTGGAGAGGGAGGTAGCGAGGGGGACACAGCGGGAGAGACTGGTTGGGCAGCAACGGCTGCAGTTGAGGCACAGGGAGTGGCGGAGCCGGACTTGGAGGGCGACGAGGATGCGGTGGTGGAAGTACTGCCGGCATCAGGAATGGTACAGACATCACCGGGCGACGGAGTTGTGCAGGGCGAATACGATGTAGTGGGCCAAGGCGATGCGCTTTCCGACGACCTCTTTTCGTTGGTCTCTGCAGATGCTGCTGCGACGGCGGTGGCACGCGAGGCAGTGGGCACAGACGTCCTGTCTGACGATATCAACCCGTTCCTCTGTGCGGATGCCGTGCCGACTCCCACACCACCTCCCGTGACCTCCTCAGGAGCCTCCCTCTCGACGCCAGCACTGAACCCTTTTGCTGTCGATGACGGCGAGGCATACCCCAGCACTGGCCCAGTTCTCATGTCACATTGCAGCCTGCCACTGGCATCGGCTGATGAGGCGAGGCCCTGGACTGAACAGGAGTCCGTGTGTTCCACTGGGCCGGTGGATGTACAAGGAGCGGCTGGTCAATCGTTGGACGTAGACGAACACAGTGATGCGGTCGCAGAGGCCGAGCCAGAGGCAGAGCCAATACCCGGACCAGAGGCACAGGCACAGCCAAAGGCGGACGCTGATGCGGCGGCAGTGACAGAGGCAAGTGCAGAGGCAGACGCAGATGCAGAGACAAGGGCGGAGGTACTGGCAGATGGATTGGGAGAGGGGGCGCAGCCTCTGATGAAAGCTGCACCTCTGCAGGCAGACGGCGAGCCAGAGGGCACGTCGTCTGGTGTGGGGGCAGTGGAATCAGGTACAGGCACACCATCACACAGCGTTGCAGCTGGCGAGACAAGCAGACAGACGGCAGGGGATGCGACGAGGGGGCCTGCTAAAGCAACGGAAGTAGACGAAACGCATGTGTGCAGTGTTGATGCAGAGGCAGAGGCCGTGGCAGAGGCCGGGCTACCACTCGTGGAGCTTGCAGATGCCACGGATGAAGCAATTGAGACACAAGCAGAGGTAGAGTCAGAGGGCGAGGTATTGGAGGAGAGTGGAGAGGGAGGTAGCGAGGGGGACACAGCGGGAGAGACTGGTGGGGCAGCAACGGCTGCAGTTGAGGCACAGGGAGTGGCGGAGCCGGACTTGGAGGGCGACGAGGATGCAGTGGTGGAAGTACTGCCGGCATCAGGAATGGTACAGACATCACCAGGCGACGGAGTTGTGCAGGGCGAATGCGATGTAGTGGGCCAAGGCGATGCGCTTTCCGACGACCTCTTTTCGTTGGTCTCTGCAGATGCTGCTGCGACGGCGGTGGCACGCGAGGCAGTGGGCACAGACGTCCTGTCTGACGATATCAACCCGTTCCTCTGTGCGGATGCCGTGCCGAATCCCACACCACCTCCCGTGACCTCCTCAGGAGCTGCCCTCTCGACGCCAGCACTGAACCCTTTTGCTGTCGATGACGGCGAGGCATACCCCAGCACTGGCCCAGTTCTCGTGTCACATTGCAGCCTGCCACTGGCATCGGCTGATGAGGCGAGGCCCTGGACTGAACAGGAGTCCGTGTGTTCCACTGGGCCGGTGGATGTACAAGGAGCGGCTGGTCGATCGTTGGACGTAGACGAGCACAGTGATGCGGTCGCAGAGGCCGAGCCAGAGGCAGAGCCAATACCCGGACCAGAGGCACAGGCACAGCCAAAGGCGGACGCTGATGCGGCGGCAGTGACAGAGGCAAGTGCAGAGGCAGACGCAGATGCAGAGACAAGGGCGGAGGTACAGGCAGATGGATTGGGAGAGGGGGCGCAGCCTCTGATGAAAGCTGCACCTCTGCAGGCAGACGGCGAGCCAGAGGGCACGTCGTCTGGTGTGGGGGCAGTGGAATCAGGTACAGGCACACCATCACACAGCGTTGCAGCTGGCGAGGCAAGCAGACAGACGGCAGGGGATGCGACGAGGGGGCCTGCTAAAGCAACGGAAGTAGACGAAACGCATGTGTGCAGTGTTGATGCAGAGGCAGAGGCCGTGGCAGAGGCCGGGCTACCACTCGTGGAGCTTGCAGATGCCACGGATGAAGCAATTGAGACACAAGCAGAGGTAGAGTCAGAGGGCGAGGTATTGGAGGAGAGTGGAGAGGGAGGTAGCGAGGGGGACACAGCGGGAGAGACTGGTGTGGCAGCAACGGCTGCAGTTGAGGCACAGGGAGTGGCGGAGCCGGACTTGGAGGGCGACGAGGATGCGGTGGTGGAAGTACTGCCGGCATCAGGAATGGTACAGACATCACCGGGCGACGGAGTTGTGCAGGGCGAATGCGATGTACTTGGCCAAGGCGATGCGCTTTCCGACGACCTCTTTTCGTTGGTCTCTGCAGATGCTGCTGCGACGGCGGTGGCACGCGAGGCAGTGGACACAGACGTCCTGTCTGACGATATCAACCCGTTCCTCTGTGCGGATGCCGTGCCGAATCCCACACTACCTCCCGTGACCTCCTCAGGAGCTGCCCTCTCGACGCCAGCACTGAACCCTTTTGCTGTCGATGACGGCGAGGCATACCCCAGCACTGGCCCAGTTCTCGTGTCACATTGCAGCCTGCCACTGGCATCGGCTGATGAGGCGAGGCCCTGGACTGAACAGGAGTCCGTGTGTTCCACTGGGCCGGTGGATGTGCAAGGAGCGGCTGGTCGATCGTTGGACGTAGACGAACACAGTGATGCGGTCGCAGACGCCGAGCCAGAGGCAGAGCCAATACCCGGACCAGAGGCACAGGCACAGCCAAAGGCGGACGCTGATGCGGCAGCAGTGACAGAGGCAAGTGCAGAGGCAGACGCAGATGCAGAGACAGGGGCGGAGGTACAGGCAGATGGATTGGGAGAGGGGGCGCAGCCTCTGATGAAAGCTGCACCTCTGCAGGCAGACGGCGAGCCAGAGGGCACGTCGTCTGGTGTGGGGGCAGTGGAATCAGGTACAGGCACACCATCACACAGCGTTGCAGCTGGCGAGACAAGCAGACAGACGGCAGGGGATGCGACGAGGGGGCCTGCTAAAGCAACGGAAGTAGACGAAACGCATGTGTGCAGTGTTGATGCAGAGGCAGAGGCCGTGGCAGAGGCCGGGCTACCACTCGTGGAGCTTGCAGATGCCACGGATGAAGCAATTGAGACACAAGCAGAGGTAGAGTCAGAGGGCGAGGTATTGGAGGAGAGTGGAGAGGGAGGTAGCGAGGGGGACACAGCGGGAGAGACTGGTGGGGCAGCAACGGCTGCAGTTGAGGCACAGGGAGTGGCGGAGCCGGACTTGGAGGGCGACGAGGATGCGGTGGTGGAAGTACTGCCGGCATCAGGAATGGTACAGACATCACCAGGCGACGGAGTTGTGCAGGGCGAATGCGATGTAGTGGGCCAAGGCGATGCGCTTTCCGACGACCTCTTTTCGTTGGTCTCTGCAGATGCTGCTGCGACGGCGGTGGCACGCGAGGCAGTGGGCACAGACGTCCTGTCTGACGATATCAACCCGTTCCTCTGTGCGGATGCCGTGCCGACTCCCACACCACCTCCCGTGACCTCCTCAGGAGCCTCCCTCTCGACGCCAGCACTGAACCCTTTTGCTGCCGATGACGGCGAGGCATACCCCAGCACTGGCCCAGTTCTCGTGTCACATTGCAGCCTGCCACTGGCATCGGCTGATGAGGCGAGGCCCTGGGCTGAACAGGAGTCCGTGTGTTCCACTGGGCCGGTGGATGTGCAAGGAGCGGCTGGTCGATCGTTGGACGTAGACGAACACAGTGATGCGGTCGCAGACGCCGAGCCAGAGGCAGAGCCAATACCCGGACCAGAGGCACAGGCACAGCCAAAGGCGGACGCTGATGCGGCGGCAGTGACAGAGGCAAGTGCAGAGGCAGACACAGATGCAGAGACAGGGGCGGAGGTACAGGCAGATGGATTGGGAGAGGGGGCGCAGCCTCTGATGAAAGCTGCACCTCTGCAGGCAGACGGCGAGCCAGAGGGCACGTCGTCTGGTGTGGGGGCAGTGGAATCAGGTACAGGCACACCATCACACAGCGTTGCAGCTGGCGAGACAAGCAGACAGACGGCAGGGGATGCGACGAGGGGGCCTGCTAAAGCAACGGAAGTAGACGAAACGCATGTGTGCAGTGTTGATGCAGAGGCAGAGGCCGTGGCAGAGGCCGGGCTACCACTCGTGGAGCTTGCAGATGCCACGGATGAAGCAATTGAGACACAAGCAGAGGTAGAGTCAGAGGGCGAGGTATTGGAGGAGAGTGGAGAGGGAGGTAGCGAGGGGGACACAGCGGGAGAGACTGGTGTGGCAGCAACGGCTGCAGTTGAGGCACAGGGAGTGGCGGAGCCGGACTTGGAGGGCGACGAGGATGCGGTGGTGGAAGTACTGCCGGCATCAGGAATGGTACAGACATCACCAGGCGACGGAGTTGTGCAGGGCGAATGCGATGTAGCGGGCCAAGGCGATGCGCTTTCCGACGACCTCTTTTCGTTGGTCTCTGCAGATGCTGCTGCGACGGCGGTGGCACGCGAGGCAGTGGGCACAGACGTCCTGTCTGACGATATCAACCCGTTCCTCTGTGCGGATGCCGTGCCGACTCCCACACCACCTCCCGTGACCTCCTCAGGAGCCTCCCTCTCGACGCCAGCACTGAACCCTTTTGCTGCCGATGACGGCGAGGCATACCCCAGCACTGGCCCAGTTCTCGTGTCACATTGCAGCCTGCCACTGGCATCGGCTGATGAGGCGAGGCCCTGGGCTGAACAGGAGTCCGTGTGTTCCACTGGGCCGGTGGATGTACAAGGAGCGGCTGGTCGATCGTTGGACGTAGACGAACACAGTGATGCGGTCGCAGAGGCCGAGCCAGAGGCAGAGCCAATACCCGGACCAGAGGCACAGGCACAGCCAAAGGCGGACGCTGATGCGGCGGCAGTGACAGAGGCAAGTGCAGAGGCAGACGCAGATGCAGAGACAAGGGCGGAGGTACAGGCAGATGGATTGGGAGAGGGGGCGCAGCCTCTGATGAAAGCTGCACCTCTGCAGGCAGACGGCGAGCCAGAGGGCACGTCGTCTGGTGTGGGGGCAGTGGAATCAGGTACAGGCACACCATCACACAGCGTTGCAGCTGGCGAGACAAGCAGACAGACGGCAGGGGATGCGACGAGGGGGCCTGCTAAAGCAACGGAAGTAGACGAAACGCATGTGTGCAGTGTTGATGCAGAGGCAGAGGCCGTGGCAGAGGCCGGGCTACCACTCGTGGAGCTTGCAGATGCCACGGATGAAGCAATTGAGACACAAGCAGAGGTAGAGTCAGAGGGCGAGGTATTGGAGGAGAGTGGAGAGGGAGGTAGCGAGGGGGACACAGCGGGAGAGACTGGTGGGGCAGCAACGGCTGCAGTTGAGGCACAGGGAGTGGCGGAGCCGGACTTGGAGGGCGACGAGGATGCAGTGGTGGAAGTACTGCCGGCATCAGGAATGGTACAGACATCACCAGGCGACGGAGTTGTGCAGGGCGAATGCGATGTAGTGGGCCAAGGCGATGCGCTTTCCGACGACCTCTTTTCGTTGGTCTCTGCAGATGCTGCTGCGACGGCGGTGGCACGCGAGGCAGTGGACACAGACGTCCTGTCTGACGATATCAACCCGTTCCTCTGTGCGGATGCCGTGCCGACTCCCACACCACCTCCCGTGACCTCCTCAGGAGCTGCCCTCTCGACGCCAGCACTGAACCCTTTTGCTGTCGATGACGGCGAGGCATACCCCAGCACTGGCCCAGTTCTCGTGTCACATTGCAGCCTGCCACTGGCATCGGCTGATGAGGCGAGGCCCTGGGCTGAACAGGAGTCCGTGTGTTCCACTGGGCCGGTGGATGTACAAGGAGCGGCTGGTCGATCGTTGGACGTAGACGAACACAGTGATGCGGTCGCAGACGCCGAGCCAGAGGCAGAGCCAACTCCCGGACCAGAGGCACAGGCACAGCCAAAGGCGGACGCTGATGCGGCGGCAGTGACAGAGGCAAGTGCAGAGGCAGACGCAGATGCAGAGACAGGGGCGGAGGTACAGGCAGATGGATTGGGAGAGGGGGCGCAGCCTCTGATGAAAGCTGCACCTCTGCAGGCAGACGGCGAGCCAGAGGGCACGTCGTCTGGTGTGGGGGCAGTGGAATCAGGTACAGGCACACCATCACACAGCGTTGCAGCTGGCGAGACAAGCAGACAGACGGCAGGGGATGCGACGAGGGGGCCTGCTAAAGCAACGGAAGTAGACGAAACGCATGTGTGCAGTGTTGATGCAGAGGCAGAGGCCGTGGCAGAGGCCGGGCTACCACTCGTGGAGCTTGCAGATGCCACGGATGAAGCAATTGAGACACAAGCAGAGGTAGAGTCAGAGGGCGAGGTATTGGAGGAGAGTGGAGAGGGAGGTAGCGAGGGGGACACAGTGGGAGAGACTGGTGGGGCAGCAACGGCTGCAGTTGAGGCACAGGGAGTGGCGGAGCCGGACTTGGAGGGCGACGAGGATGCAGTGGTGGAAGTACTGCCGGCATCAGGAATGGTACAGACATCACCAGGCGACGGAGTTGTGCAGGGCGGATGCGATGTAGTGGGCCAAGGCGATGCGCTTTCCGACGACCTCTTTTCGTTGGTCTCTGCAGATGCTGCTGCGACGGCGGTGGCACGCGAGGCAGTGGGCACAGACGTCCTGTCTGACGATATCAACCCGTTCCTCTGTGCGGATGCCGTGCCGAATCCCACACCACCTCCCGTGACCTCCTCAGGAGCTGCCCTCTCGACGCCAGCACTGAACCCTTTTGCTGTCGATGACGGCGAGGCATACCCCAGCACTGGCCCAGTTCTCGTGTCACATTGCAGCCTGCCACTGGCATCGGCTGATGAGGCGAGGCCCTGGGCTGAACAGGAGTCCGTGTGTTCCACTGGGCCGGTGGATGTACAAGGAGCGGCTGGTCGATCGTTGGACGTAGACGAACACAGTGATGCGGTCGCAGACGCCGAGCCAGAGGCAGAGCCAACTCCCGGGCCAGAGGCACAGGCACAGCCAAAGGCGGACGCTGATGCGGCGGCAGTGACAGAGGCAAGTGCAGAGGCAGACGCAGATGCAGAGACAGGGGCGGAGGTACAGGCAGATGGATTGGGAGAGGGGGCGCAGCCTCTGATGAAAGCTGCACCTCTGCAGGCAGACGGCGAGCCAGAGGGCACGTCGTCTGGTGTGGGGGCAGTGGAATCAGGTACAGGCACACCATCACACAGCGTTGCAGCTGGCGAGACAAGCAGACAGACGGCAGGGGATGCGACGAGGGGGCCTGCTAAAGCAACGGAAGTAGACGAAACGCATGTGTGCAGTGTTGATGCAGAGGCAGAGGCCGTGGCAGAGGCCGGGCTACCACTCGTGGAGCTTGCAGATGCCACGGATGAAGCAGTTGAGACACAAGCAGAGGTAGAGTCAGAGGGCGAGGTATTGGAGGAGAGTGGAGAGGGAGGTAGCGAGGGGGACACAGTGGGAGAGACTGGTGGGGCAGCAACGGCTGCAGTTGAGGCACAGGGAGTGGCGGAGCCGGACTTGGAGGGCGACGAGGATGCAGTGGTGGAAGTACTGCCGGCATCAGGAATGGTACAGACATCACCAGGCGACGGAGTTGTGCAGGGCGGATGCGATGTAGTGGGCCAAGGCGATGCGCTTTCCGACGACCTCTTTTCGTTGGTCTCTGCAGATGCTGCTGCGACGGCGGTGGCACGCGAGGCAGTGGGCACAGACGTCCTGTCTGACGATATCAACCCGTTCCTCTGTGCGGATGCCGTGCCGACTCCCACACCACCTCCCGTGACCTCCTCAGGAGCCTCCCTCTCGACGCCAGCACTGAACCCTTTTGCTGTCGATGACGGCGAGGCATACCCCAGCACTGGCCCAGTTCTCGTGTCACATTGCAGCCTGCCACTGGCATCGGCTGATGAGGCGAGGCCCTGGACTGAACAGGAGTCCGTGTGTTCCACTGGGCCGGTGGATGTACAAGGAGCGGCTGGTCGATCGTTGGACGTAGACGAACACAGTGATGCGGTCGCAGACGCCGAGCCAGAGGCAGAGCCAATACCCGGACCAGAGGCACAGGCACAGCCAAAGGCGGACGCTGATGCGGCGGCAGTGACAGAGGCAAGTGCAGAGGCAGACGCAGATGCAGAGACAAGGGCGGAGGTACAGGCAGATGGATTGGGAGAGGGGGCGCAGCCTCTGATGAAAGCTGCACCTCTGCAGGCAGACGGCGAGCCAGAGGGCACGTCGTCTGGTGTGGGGGCAGTGGAATCAGGTACAGGCACACCATCACACAGCGTTGCAGCTGGCGAGACAAGCAGACAGACGGCAGGGGATGCGACGAGGGGGCCTGCTAAAGCAACGGAAGTAGACGAAACGCATGTGTGCAGTGTTGATGCAGAGGCAGAGGCCGTGGCAGAGGCCGGGCTACCACTCGTGGAGCTTGCAGATGCCACGGATGAAGCAATTGAGACACAAGCAGAGGTAGAGTCAGAGGGCGAGGTATTGGAGGAGAGTGGAGAGGGAGGTAGCGAGGGGGACACAGCGGGAGAGACTGGTGGGGCAGCAACGGCTGCAGTTGAGGCACAGGGAGTGGCGGAGCCGGACTTAGAGGGCGACGAGGATGCAGTGGTGGAAGTACTGCCGGCATCAGGAATGGTACAGACATCACCGGGCGACGGAGTTGTGCAGGGCGAATGCGATGTAGTGGGCCAAGGCGATGCGCTTTCCGACGACCTCTTTTCGTTGGTCTCTGCAGATGCTGCTGCGACGGCGGTGGCACGCGAGGCAGTGGGCACAGACGTCCTGTCTGACGATATCAACCCGTTCCTCTGTGCGGATGCCGTGCCGACTCCCACACCACCTCCCGTGACCTCCTCAGGAGCCTCCCTCTCGACGCCAGCACTGAACCCTTTTGCTGCCGATGACGGCGAGGCATACCCCAGCACTGGCCCAGTTCTCGTGTCACATTGCAGCCTGCCACTGGCATCGGCTGATGAGGCGAGGCCCTGGGCTGAACAGGAGTCCGTGTGTTCCACTGGGCCGGTGGATGTACAAGGAGCGGCTGGTCGATCGTTGGACGTAGACGAACACAGTGATGGGGTCGCAGACGCCGAGCCAGAGGCAGAGCCAATACCCGGACCAGAGGCACGGGCACAGCCAAAGGCGGACGCTGATGCGGCGGCAGTGACAGAGGCAAGTGCAGAGGCAGACGCAGATGCAGAGACAGGGGCGGAGGTACAGGCAGATGGATTGGGAGAGGGGGCGCAGCCTCTGATGAAAGCTGCACCTCTGCAGGCAGACGGCGAGCCAGAGGGCACGTCGTCTGGTGTGGGGGCAGTGGAATCAGGTACAGGCACACCATCACACAGCGTTGCAGCTGGCGAGACAAGCAGACAGACGGCAGGGAATGCGACGAGGGGGCCTGCTAAAGCAACGGAAGTAGACGAAACGCATGTGTGCAGTGTTGATGCAGAGGCAGAGGCCGTGGCAGAGGCCGGGCTACCACTCGTGGAGCTTGCAGATGCCACGGATGAAGCAATTGAGACACAAGCAGAGGTAGAGTCAGAGGGCGAGGTATTGGAGGAGAGTGGAGAGGGAGGTAGCAAGGGGGACACAGCGGGAGAGACTGGTGGGGCAGCAACGGCTGCAGTTGAGGCACAGGGAGTGGCGGAGCCGGACTTAGAGGGCGACGAGGATGCAGTGGTGGAAGTACTGCCGGCATCAGGAATGGTACAGACATCACCAGGCGACGGAGTTGTGCAGGGCGAATGCGACGTAGTGGGCCAAGGCGATGCGCTTTCCGACGACCTCTTTTCGTTGGTCTCTGCAGATGCTGCTGCGACGGCGGTGGCACGCGAGGCAGTGGGCACAGACGTCCTGTCTGACGATATCAACCCGTTCCTCTGTGCGGATGCCGTGCCGACTCCCACACCACCTCCCGTGACCTCCTCAGGAGCCTCCCTCTCGACGCCAGCACTGAACCCTTTTGCTGTCGATGACGGCGAGGCATACCCCAGCACTGGCCCAGTTCTCGTGTCACATTGCAGCCTGCCACTGGCATCGGCTGATGAGGCGAGGCCCTGGGCTGAACAGGAGTCCGTGTGTTCCACTGGGCCGGTGGATGTACAAGGAGCGGCTGGTCAATCGTTGGACGTAGACGAACACAGTGATGCGGTCGCAGACGCCGAGCCAGAGGCAGAGCCAATACCCGGACCAGAGGCACAGGCACAGCCAAAGACAGACGTTGATGCGGCGGCAGTGACAGAGGCAAGTGCAGAGGCAGACACAGATGCAGAGACAGGGGCGGAGGTACAGGCAGATGGATTGGGAGAGGGGGCGCAGCCTCTGATGAAAGCTGCACCTCTGCAGGCAGACGGCGAGCCAGAGGGCACGTCGTCTGGTGTGGGGGCAGTGGAATCAGGTACAGGCACACCATCACACAGCGTTGCAGCTGGCGAGACAAGCAGACAGACGGCAGGGGATGCGACGAGGGGGCCTGCTAAAGCAACGGAAGTAGACGAAACGCATGTGTGCAGTGTTGATGCAGAGGCAGAGGCCGTGGCAGAGGCCGGGCTACCACTCGTGGAGCTTGCAGATGCCACGGATGAAGCAATTGAGACACAAGCAGAGGTAGAGTCAGAGGGCGAGGTATTGGAGGAGAGTGGAGAGGGAGGTAGCGAGGGGGACACAGCGGGAGAGACTGGTGGGGCAGCAACGGCTGCAGTTGAGGCACAGGGAGTGGCGGAGCCGGACTTGGAGGGCGACGAGGATGCAGTGGTGGAAGTACTGCCGGCATCAGGAATGGTAGAGACATCACCGGTCGACGGAGTTGTGCAGGGCGAATGCGATGTAGTGGGCCAAGGCGATGCGCTTTCCGACGACCTCTTTTCGTTGGTCTCTGCAGATGCTGCTGCGACGGCGGTGGCACGCGAGGCAGTGGGCACAGACGTCCTGTCTGACGATATCAACCCGTTCCTCTGTGCGGATGCCGTGCCGACTCCCACACCACCTCCCGTGACCTCCTCAGGAGCCTCCCTCTCGACGCCAGCACTGAACCCTTTTGCTGCCGATGACGGCGAGGCATACCCCAGCACTGGCCCAGTTCTCGTGTCACATTGCAGCCTGCCACTGGCATCGGCTGATGAGGCGAGGCCCTGGGCTGAACAGGAGTCCGTGTGTTCCACTGGGCCGGTGGATGTACAAGGAGCGGCTGGTCGATCGTTGGACGTAGACGAGCACAGTGATGGGGTCGCAGAGGCCGAGCCAGAGGCAGAGCCAATACCCGGACCAGAGGCACGGGCACAGCCAAAGGCGGACGCTGATGCGGCGGCAGTGACAGAGGCAAGTGCAGAGGCAGACGCAGATGCAGAGACAGGGGCGGAGGTACAGGCAGATGGATTGGGAGAGGGGGCGCAGCCTCTGATGAAAGCTGCACCTCTGCAGGCAGACGGCGAGCCAGAGGGCACGTCGTCTGGTGTGGGGGCAGTGGAATCAGGTACAGGCACACCATCACACAGCGTTGCAGCTGGCGAGACAAGCAGACAGACGGCAGGGGATGCGACGAGGGGGCCTGCTAAAGCAACGGAAGTAGACGAAACGCATGTGTGCAGTGTTGATGCAGAGGCAGAGGCCGTGGCAGAGGCCGGGCTACCACTCGTGGAGCTTGCAGATGCCACGGATGAAGCAATTGAGACACAAGCAGAGGTAGAGTCAGAGGGCGAGGTATTGGAGGAGAGTGGAGAGGGAGGTAGCGAGGGGGACACAGCGGGAGAGACTGGTGGGGCAGCAACGGCTGCAGTTGAGGCACAGGGAGTGGCGGAGCCGGACTTGGAGGGCGACGAGGATGCAGTGGTGGAAGTACTGCCGGCATCAGGAATGGTACAGACATCACCAGGCGACGGAGTTGTGCAGGGCGAATGCGATGTAGTGGGCCAAGGCGATGCGCTTTCCGACGACCTCTTTTCGTTGGTCTCTGCAGATGCTGCTGCGACGGCGGTGGCACGCGAGGCAGTGGGCACAGACGTCCTGTCTGACGATATCAACCCGTTCCTCTGTGCGGATGCCGTGCCGACTCCCACACCACCTCCCGTGACCTCCTCAGGAGCCTCCCTCTCGACGCCAGCACTGAACCCTTTTGCTGTCGATGACGGCGAGGCATACCCCAGCACTGGCCCAGTTCTCGTGTCACATTGCAGCCTGCCACTGGCATCGGCTGATGAGGCGAGGCCCTGGGCTGAACAGGAGTCCGTGTGTTCCACTGGGCCGGTGGATGTACAAGGAGCGGCTGGTCGATCGTTGGACGTAGACGAACACAGTGATGCGGTCGCAGACGCCGAGCCAGAGGCAGAGCCAATACCCGGACCAGAGGCACAGGCACAGCCAAAGGCGGACGCTGATGCGGCGGCAGTGACAGAGGCAAGTGCAGAGGCAGACGCAGATGCAGAGACAGGGGCGGAGGTACAGGCAGATGGATTGGGAGAGGGGGCGCAGCCTCTGATGAAAGCTGCACCTCTGCAGGCAGACGGCGAGCCAGAGGGCACGTCGTCTGGTGTGGGGGCAGTGGAATCAGGTACAGGCACACCATCACACAGCGTTGCAGCTGGCGAGACAAGCAGACAGACGGCAGGGGATGCGACGAGGGGGCCTGCTAAAGCAACGGAAGTAGACGAAACGCATGTGTGCAGTGTTGATGCAGAGGCAGAGGCCGTGGCAGAGGCCAGGCTACCACTCCTGGAGCTTGCAGATGCCACGGATGAAGCAATTGAGACACAAGCAGAGGTAGAGTCAGAGGGCGAGGTATTGGAGGAGAGTGGAGAGGGAGGTAGCGAGGGGGACACAGCGGGAGAGACTGGTGGGGCAGCAACGGCTGCAGTTGAGGCACAGGGAGTGGCGGAGCCGGACTTGGAGGGCGACGAGGATGCGGTGGTGGAAGTACTGCCGGCATCAGGAATGGTACAGACATCACCGGGCGACGGAGTTGTGCAGGGCGAATACGATGTAGTGGGCCAAGGCGATGCGCTTTCCGACGACCTCTTTTCGTTGGTCTCTGCAGATGCTGCTGCGACGGCGGTGGCACGCGAGGCAGTGGGCACAGACGTCCTGTCTGACGATATCAACCCGTTCCTCTGTGCGGATGCCGTGCCGACTCCCACACCACCTCCCGTGACCTCCTCAGGAGCCTCCCTCTCGACGCCAGCACTGAACCCTTTTGCTGCCGATGACGGCGAGGCATACCCCAGCACTGGCCCAGTTCTCGTGTCACATTGCAGCCTGCCACTGGCATCGGCTGATGAGGCGAGGCCCTGGGCTGAACAGGAGTCCGTGTGTTCCACTGGGCCGGTGGATGTACAAGGAGCGGCTGGTCAATCGTTGGACGTAGACGAACACAGTGATGCGGTCGCAGAGGCCGAGCCAGAGGCAGAGCCAATACCCGGACCAGAGGCACAGGCACAGCCAAAGGCGGACGCTGATGCGGCGGCAGTGACAGAGGCAAGTGCAGAGGCAGACGCAGATGCAGAGACAGGGGCGGAGGTACAGGCAGATGGATTGGGAGAGGGGGCGCAGCCTCTGATGAAAGCTGCACCTCTGCAGGCAGACGGCGAGCCAGAGGGCACGTCGTCTGGTGTGGGGGCAGTGGAATCAGGTACAGGCACACCATCACACAGCGTTGCAGCTGGCGAGACAAGCAGACAGACGGCAGGGGATGCGACGAGGGGGCCTGCTAAAGCAACGGAAGTAGACGAAACGCATGTGTGCAGTGTTGATGCAGAGGCAGAGGCCGTGGCAGAGGCCGGGCTACCACTCGTGGAGCTTGCAGATGCCACGGATGAAGCAATTGAGACACAAGCAGAGGTAGAGTCAGAGGGCGAGGTATTGGAGGAGAGTGGAGAGGGAGGTAGCAAGGGGGACACAGCGGGAGAGACTGGTGGGGCAGCAACGGCTGCAGTTGAGGCACAGGGAGTGGCGGAGCCGGACTTGGAGGGCGACGAGGATGCAGTGGTGGAAGTACTGCCGGCATCAGGAATGGTACAGACATCACCAGGCGACGGAGTTGTGCAGGGCGGATGCGATGTAGTGGGCCAAGACGAGGCTCTTTCCGACGACCTCTTTTCGTTGGTCTCTGCAGATGCTGCTGCGACGGCGGTGGCACGCGAGGCAGTGGACACAGACGTCCTGTCTGACGATATCAACCCGTTCCTCTGTGCGGATGCCGTGCCGACTCCCACACCACCTCCTGTGACCTCCTCAGGAGCTGCCCTCTCGACGCCAGCACTGAACCCTTTTGCTGTCGATGACGGCGAGGCATACCCCAGCACTGGCCCAGTTCTCGTGTCACATTGCAGCCTGCCACTGGCATCGGCTGATGAGGCGAGGCCCTGGGCTGAACAGGAGTCCGTGTGTTCCACTGGGCCGGTGGATGTACAAGGAGCGGCTGGTCGATCGTTGGACGTAGACGAACACAGTGATGGGGTCGCAGACGCCGAGCCAGAGGCAGAGCCAATACCCGGACCAGAGGCACAGGCACAGCCAAAGGCGGACGCTGATGCGGCGGCAGTGACAGAGGCAAGTGCAGAGGCAGACGCAGATGCAGAGACAGGGGCGGAGGTACAGGCAGATGGATTGGGAGAGGGGGCGCAGCCTCTGATGAAAGCTGCACCTCTGCAGGCAGACGGCGAGCCAGAGGGCACGTCGTCTGGTGTGGGGGCAGTGGAATCAGGTACAGGCACACCATCACACAGCGTTGCAGCTGGCGAGACAAGCAGACAGACGGCAGGGGATGCGACGAGGGGGCCTGCTAAAGCAACGGAAGTAGACGAAACGCATGTGTGCAGTGTTGATGCAGAGGCAGAGGCCGTGGCAGAGGCCGGGCTACCACTCGTGGAGCTTGCAGATGCCACGGATGAAGCAATTGAGACACAAGCAGAGGTAGAGTCAGAGGGCGAGGTATTGGAGGAGAGTGGAGAGGGAGGTAGCAAGGGGGACACAGCGGGAGAGACTGGTGGGGCAGCAACGGCTGCAGTTGAGGCACAGGGAGTGGCGGAGCCGGACTTGGAGGGCGACGAGGATGCAGTGGTGGAAGTACTGCCGGCATCAGGAATGGTACAGACATCACCAGGCGACGGAGTTGTGCAGGGCGGATGCGATGTAGTGGGCCAAGACGAGGCTCTTTCCGACGACCTCTTTTCGTTGGTCTCTGCAGATGCTGCTGCGACGGCGGTGGCACGCGAGGCAGTGGACACAGACGTCCTGTCTGACGATATCAACCCGTTCCTCTGTGCGGATGCCGTGCCGACTCCCACACCACCTCCTGTGACCTCCTCAGGAGCTGCCCTCTCGACGCCAGCACTGAACCCTTTTGCTGTCGATGACGGCGAGGCATACCCCAGCACTGGCCCAGTTCTCGTGTCACATTGCAGCCTGCCACTGGCATCGGCTGATGAGGCGAGGCCCTGGGCTGAACAGGAGTCCGTGTGTTCCACTGGGCCGGTGGATGTACAAGGAGCGGCTGGTCGATCGTTGGACGTAGACGAACACAGTGATGGGGTCGCAGACGCCGAGCCAGAGGCAGAGCCAATACCCGGACCAGAGGCACAGGCACAGCCAAAGGCGGACGCTGATGCGGCGGCAGTGACAGAGGCAAGTGCAGAGGCAGACGCAGATGCAGAGACAGGGGCGGAGGTACAGGCAGATGGATTGGGAGAGGGGGCGCAGCCTCTGATGAAAGCTGCACCTCTGCAGGCAGACGGCGAGCCAGAGGGCACGTCGTCTGGTGTGGGGGCAGTGGAATCAGGTACAGGCACACCATCACACAGCGTTGCAGCTGGCGAGACAAGCAGACAGACGGCAGGGGATGCGACGAGGGGGCCTGCTAAAGCAACGGAAGTAGACGAAACGCATGTGTGCAGTGTTGATGCAGAGGCAGAGGCCGTGGCAGAGGCCGGGCTACCACTCGTGGAGCTTGCAGATGCCACGGATGAAGCAATTGAGACACAAGCAGAGGTAGAGTCAGAGGGCGAGGTATTGGAGGAGAGTGGAGAGGGAGGTAGCGAGGGGGACACAGCGGGAGAGACTGGTGGGGCAGCAACGGCTGCAGTTGAGGCACAGGGAGTGGCGGAGCCGGACTTAGAGGGCGACGAGGATGCAGTGGTGGAAGTACTGCCGGCATCAGGAATGGTACAGACATCACCAGGCGACGGAGTTGTGCAGGGCGAATGCGATGTAGTGGGCCAAGGCGAGGCTCTTTCCGACGACCTCTTTTCGTTGGTCTCTGCAGATGCTGCTGCGACGGCGGTGGCACGCGAGGCAGTGGACACAGACGTCCTGTCTGACGATATCAACCCGTTCCTCGGTGCGGATGCCGTGCCGACTCCCACACCACCTCCCGTGACCTCCTCAGGAGCCTCCCTCTCGACGCCAGCACTGAACCCTTTTGCTGTCGATGACGGCGAGGCATACCCCAGCACTGGCCCAGTTCTCGTGTCACATTGCAGCCTGCCACTGGCATCGGCTGATGAGGCGAGGCCCTGGGCTGAACAGGAGTCCGTGTGTTCCACTGGGCCGGTGGATGTACAAGGAGCGGCTGGTCGATCGTTGGACGTAGACGAACACAGTGATGGGGTCGCAGACGCCGAGCCAGAGGCAGAGCCAATACCCGGACCAGAGGCACAGGCACAGCCAAAGGCGGACGCTGATGCGGCGGCAGTGACAGAGGCAAGTGCAGAGGCAGACGCAGATGCAGAGACAGGGGCGGAGGTACAGGCAGATGGATTGGGAGAGGGGGCGCAGCCTCTGATGAAAGCTGCACCTCTGCAGGCAGACGGCGAGCCAGAGGGCACGTCGTCTGGTGTGGGGGCAGTGGAATCAGGTACAGGCACACCATCACACAGCGTTGCAGCTGGCGAGACAAGCAGACAGACGGCAGGGGATGCGACGAGGGGGCCTGCTAAAGCAACGGAAGTAGACGAAACGCATGTGTGCAGTGTTGATGCAGAGGCAGAGGCCGTGGCAGAGGCCGGGCTACCACTCGTGGAGCTTGCAGATGCCACGGATGAAGCAATTGAGACACAAGCAGAGGTAGAGTCAGAGGGCGAGGTATTGGAGGAGAGTGGAGAGGGAGGTAGCGAGGGGGACACAGCGGGAGAGACTGGTGGGGCAGCAACGGCTGCAGTTGAGGCACAGGGAGTGGCGGAGCCGGACTTAGAGGGCGACGAGGATGCAGTGGTGGAAGTACTGCCGGCATCAGGAATGGTACAGACATCACCAGGCGACGGAGTTGTGCAGGGCGAATGCGATGTAGTGGGCCAAGGCGAGGCTCTTTCCGACGACCTCTTTTCGTTGGTCTCTGCAGATGCTGCTGCGACGGCGGTGGCACGCGAGGCAGTGGACACAGACGTCCTGTCTGACGATATCAACCCGTTCCTCGGTGCGGATGCCGTGCCGACTCCCACACCACCTCCCGTGACCTCCTCAGGAGCCTCCCTCTCGACGCCAGCACTGAACCCTTTTGCTGTCGATGACGGCGAGGCATACCCCAGCACTGGCCCAGTTCTCGTGTCACATTGCAGCCTGCCACTGGCATCGGCTGATGAGGCGAGGCCCTGGGCTGAACAGGAGTCCGTGTGTTCCACTGGGCCGGTGGATGTACAAGGAGCGGCTGGTCGATCGTTGGACGTAGACGAACACAGTGATGCGGTCGCAGAGGCCGAGCCAGAGGCAGAGCCAATACCCGGACCAGAGGCACAGGCACAGCCAAAGGCGGACGCTGATGCGGCGGCAGTGACAGAGGCAAGTGCAGAGGCAGACGCAGATGCAGAGACAGGGGCGGAGGTACAGGCAGATGGATTGGGAGAGGGGGCGCAGCCTCTGATGAAAGCTGCACCTCTGCAGGCAGACGGCGAGCCAGAGGGCACGTCGTCTGGTGTGGGGGCAGTGGAATCAGGTACAGGCACACCATCACACAGCGTTGCAGCTGGCGAGACAAGCAGACAGACGGCAGGGGATGCGACGAGGGGGCCTGCTAAAGCAACGGAAGTAGACGAAACGCATGTGTGCAGTGTTGATGCAGAGGCAGAGGCCGTGGCAGAGGCCGGGCTACCACTCGTGGAGCTTGCAGATGCCACGGATGAAGCAATTGAGACACAAGCAGAGGTAGAGTCAGAGGGCGAGGTATTGGAGGAGAGTGGAGAGGGAGGTAGCGAGGGGGACACAGCGGGAGAGACTGGTGGGGCAGCAACGGCTGCAGTTGAGGCACAGGGAGTGGCGGAGCCGGACTTGGAGGGCGACGAGGATGCAGTGGTGGAAGTACTGCCGGCATCAGGAATGGTACAGACATCACCAGGCGACGGAGTTGTGCAGGGCGAATGCGATGCAGTGGGCCAAGGCGATGCGCTTTCCGACGACCTCTTTTCGTTGGTCTCTGCAGATGCTGCTGCGACGGCGGTGGCACGCGAGGCAGTGGACACAGACGTCCTGTCTGACGATATCAACCCGTTCCTCTGTGCGGATGCCGTGCCGACTCCCACACCACCTCCCGTGACCTCCTCAGGAGCTGCCCTCTCGACGCCAGCACTGAACCCTTTTGCTGTCGATGACGGCGAGGCATACCCCAGCACTGGCCCAGTTCTCGTGTCACATTGCAGCCTGCCACTGGCATCGGCTGATGAGGCGAGGCCCTGGGCTGAACAGGAGTCCGTGTGTTCCACTGGGCCGGTGGATGTACAAGGAGCGGCTGGTCAATCGTTGGACGTAGACGAACACAGTGATGCGGTCGCAGACGCCGAGCCAGAGGCAGAGCCAACTCCCGGACCAGAGGCACAGGCACAGCCAAAGGCGGACGCTGATGCGGCGGCAGTGACAGAGGCAAGTGCAGAGGCAGACGCAGATGCAGAGACAGGGGCGGAGGTACAGGCAGATGGATTGGGAGAGGGGGCGCAGCCTCTGATGAAAGCTGCACCTCTGCAGGCAGACGGCGAGCCAGAGGGCACGTCGTCTGGTGTGGGGGCAGTGGAATCAGGTACAGGCACACCATCACACAGCGTTGCAGCTGGCGAGACAAGCAGACAGACGGCAGGGGATGCGACGAGGGGGCCTGCTAAAGCAACGGAAGTAGACGAAACGCATGTGTGCAGTGTTGATGCAGAGGCAGAGGCCGTGGCAGAGGCCGGGCTACCACTCCTGGAGCTTGCAGATGCCACGGATGAAGCAATTGAGACACAAGCAGAGGTAGAGTCAGAGGGCGAGGTATTGGAGGAGAGTGGAGAGGGAGGTAGCGAGGGGGACACAGCGGGAGAGACTGGTGGGGCAGCAACGGCTGCAGTTGAGGCACAGGGAGTGGCGGAGCCGGACTTAGAGGGCGACGAGGATGCAGTGGTGGAAGTACTGCCGGCATCAGGAATGGTACAGACATCACCAGGCGACGGAGTTGTGCAGGGCGAATGCGATGCAGTGGGCCAAGGCGAGGCTCTTTCCGACGACCTCTTTTCGTTGGTCTCTGCAGATGCTGCTGCGACGGCGGTGGCACGCGAGGCAGTGGGCACAGACGTCCTGTCTGACGATATCAACCCGTTCCTCGGTGCGGATGCCGTGCCGACTCCCACACCACCTCCTGTGACCTCCTCAGGAGCTGCCCTCTCGACGCCAGCACTGAACCCTTTTGCTGTCGATGACGGCGAGGCATACCCCAGCACTGGCCCAGTTCTCGTGTCACATTGCAGCCTGCCACTGGCATCGGCTGATGAGGCGAGGCCCTGGGCTGAACAGGAGTCCGTGTGTTCCACTGGGCCGGTGGATGTACAAGGAGCGGCTGGTCGATCGTTGGACGTAGACGAGCACAGTGATGCGGTCGCAGAGGCCGAGCCAGAGGCAGAGCCAATACCCGGACCAGAGGCACAGGCACAGCCAAAGGCGGACGCTGATGCGGCGGCAGTGACAGAGGCAAGTGCAGAGGCAGACGCAGATGCAGAGACAGGGGCGGAGGTACAGGCAGATGGATTGGGAGAGGGGGCGCAGCCTCTGATGAAAGCTGCACCTCTGCAGGCAGACGGCGAGCCAGAGGGCACGTCGTCTGGTGTGGGGGCAGTGGAATCAGGTACAGGCACACCATCACACAGCGTTGCAGCTGGCGAGACAAGCAGACAGACGGCAGGGGATGCGACGAGGGGGCCTGCTAAAGCAACGGAAGTAGACGAAACGCATGTGTGCAGTGTTGATGCAGAGGCAGAGGCCGTGGCAGAGGCCGGGCTACCACTCCTGGAGCTTGCAGATGCCACGGATGAAGCAATTGAGACACAAGCAGAGGTAGAGTCAGAGGGCGAGGTATTGGAGGAGAGTGGAGAGGGAGGTAGCGAGGGGGACACAGCGGGAGAGACTGGTGGGGCAGCAACGGCTGCAGTTGAGGCACAGGGAGTGGCGGAGCCGGACTTGGAGGGCGACGAGGATGCAGTGGTGGAAGTACTGCCGGCATCAGGAATGGTACAGACATCACCAGGCGACGGAGTTGTGCAGGGCGAATGCGATGCAGTGGGCCAAGGCGATGCGCTTTCCGACGACCTCTTTTCGTTGGTTTCTGCTGATGCTGCTGCGACGGTGGTGGCACGCGAGGCAGTGGACACAGACGTCCTGTCTGACGATATCAACCCGTTCCTCTGTGCGGATGCCGTGCCGACTCCCACACCACCTCCTGTGACCTCCTCAGGAGCTGCCCTCTCGACGCCAGCACTGAACCCCTTTGCTGTCGATGACGGCGAGGCATACCCCAGCACTGGCCCAGTTCTCGTGTCACATTGCAGCCTGCCACTGGCATCGGCTGATGAGGCGAGGCCCTGGGCTGAACAGGAGTCCGTGTGTTCCACTGGGCCGGTGGATGTACAAGGAGCGGCTGGTCGATCGTTGGACGTAGACGAGCACAGTGATGGGGTCGCAGAGGCCGAGCCAGAGGCAGAGCCAACTCCCGGACCAGAGGCACAGGCACAGCCAAAGGCGGACGCTGATGCGGCGGCAGTGACAGAGGCAAGTGCAGAGGCAGACGCAGATGCAGAGACAGGGGCGGAGGTACAGGCAGATGGATTGGGAGAGGGGGCGCAGCCTCTGATGAAAGCTGCACCTCTGCAGGCAGACGGCGAGCCAGAGGGCACGTCGTCTGGTATGGGGGCAGTGGAATCAGGTACAGGCACACCATCACACAGCGTTGCAGCTGGCGAGACAAGCAGACAGACGGCAGGGGATGCGACGAGGGGGCCTGCTAAAGCAACGGAAGTAGACGAAACGCATGTGTGCAGTGTTGATGCAGAGGCAGAGGCCGTGGCAGAGGCCGGGCTACCACTCCTGGAGCTTGCAGATGCCACGGATGAAGCAGTTGAGACACAAGCAGAGGTAGAGTCAGAGGGCGAGGTATTGGAGGAGAGTGGAGAGGGAGGTAGCGAGGGGGACACAGCGGGAGAGACTGGTGGGGCAGCAACGGCTGCAGTTGAGGCACAGGGAGTGGCGGAGCCGGACTTGGAGGGCGACGAGGATGCAGTGGTGGAAGTACTGCCGGCATCAGGAATGGTACAGACATCACCAGGCGACGGAGTTGTGCAGGGCGAATGCGATGTAGTGGGCCAAGGCGAGGCTCTTTCCGACGACCTCTTTTCGTTGGTTTCTGCAGATGCTGCTGCGACGGCGGTGGCACGCGAGGCAGTGGGCACAGACGTCCTGTCTGACAATGTCAACCCGTTCCTCTGTGCGGATGCCGTGCCGACTCCCACACCACCTCCCGTGACCTCCTCAGGAGCCTCCCTCTCGACGCCAGCACTGAACCCTTTTGCTGTCGATGACGGCGAGGCATACCCCAGCACTGGCCCAGTTCTCGTGTCACATTGCAGCCTGCCACTGGCATCGGCTGATGAGGCGAGGCCCTGGGCTGAACAGGAGTCCGTGTGTTCCACTGGGCCGGTGGATGTACAAGGAGCGGCTGGTCGATCGTTGGACGTAGACGAGCACAGTGATGCGGTCGCAGAGGCCGAGCCAGAGGCAGAGCCAACTCCCGGACCAGAGGCACAGGCACAGCCAAAGGCGGACGCTGATGCGGCGGCAGTGACAGAGGCAAGTGCAGAGGCAGACGCAGATGCAGAGACAGGGGCGGAGGTACAGGCAGATGGATTGGGAGAGGGGGCGCAGCCTCTGATGAAAGCTGCACCTCTGCAGGCAGACGGCGAGCCAGAGGGCACGTCGTCTGGTGTGGGGGCAGTGGAATCAGGTACAGGCACACCATCACACAGCGTTGCAGCTGGCGAGACAAGCAGACAGACGGCAGGGGATGCGACGAGGGGGCCTGCTAAAGCAACGGAAGTAGACGAAACGCATGTGTGCAGTGTTGATGCAGAGGCAGAGGCCGTGGCAGAGGCCGGGCCACCACTCGTGGAGCTTGCAGATGCCACGGATGAAGCAATTGAGACACAAGCAGAGGTAGAGTCAGAGGGCGAGGTATTGGAGGAGAGTGGAGAGGGAGGTAGCGAGGGGGACACAGCGGGAGAGACTGGTGGGGCAGCAACGGCTGCAGTTGAGGCACAGAGAGTGGCGGAGCCGGACTTGGAGGGCGACGAGGATGCAGTGGTGGAAGTACTGCCGGCATCAGGAATGGTACAGACATCACCAGGTGACGGAGTTGTGCAGGGCGAATGCGATGTAGTGGGCCAAGGCGAGGCGCTTTCCGACGACCTCTTTTCGTTGGTCTCTGCAGATGCTGCTGCGACGGTGGTGGCACGCGAGGCAGTGGACACAGACGTCCTGTCTGACGATATCAACCCGTTCCTCTGTGCGGATGCCGTGCCGACTCCCACACCACCTCCCGTGACCTCCTCAGGAGCTGCCCTCTCGACGCCAGCACTGAACCCCTTTGCTGTCGATGACGGCGAGGCATACCCCAGCACTGGCCCAGATCTCGTGTCACATTGCAGCCTGCCACTGGCATCGGCTGATGAGGCGAGGCCCTGGGCTGAACAGGAGTCCGTGTGTTCCACTGGGCCGGTGGATGTACAAGGAGTGGCTGGTCAATCGTTGGACGTAGACGAGCACAGTGATGCGGTCGCAGACGCCGAGCCAGAGGCAGAGCCAACTCCCGGACCAGAGGCACAGGCACAGCCAATGGCGGACGCTGATGCGGCGGCAGTGACAGAGGCAAGTGCAGAGGCAGACGCAGATGCAGAGACAGGGGCGGAGGTACAGGCAGATGGATTGGGAGAGGGGGCGCAGCCTCTGATGAAAGCTGCACCTCTGCAGGCAGACGGCGAGCCAGAGGGCACGTCGTCTGGTGTGGGGGCAGTGGAATCAGGTACAGGCACACCATCACACAGCGTTGCAGCTGGCGAGACAAGCAGACAGACGGCAGGGGACGCGCACTGCAGCCTCGATCGCCTCAGCCCGGCTCCCACTCCGAACACTCCCCCCATCCCTTACCCTGCCCCTCCCCCCCTCCCACCCCCACTGCCCTCCCCACTGCCCCCTTCCAGTGTATCTTTCGGCTCCGCCTCAGAACCACCCGCCGTCCCAGTCCCGGACGCCGCCCCAGAGCCACAGCCACAGCCAGAGCCAAAGCCAGAGGTACAGGCACAGGCACAGCCAAAGGCAGACGCTGATGCCGCGGCGGTGACAGAGGCCGATGCGCAGGCCAAGGCCTCTACTGCACCCGCCACACCCGCTCCAAACCTTGCGGCCGAATCCGCCCCCTTTGCCCCTGATGCATCGTCAACCCTCCCGCACCGGATGTCCCCCGCCCCGCCCTCCGAGCCACCGACGGCGTTCGCCGAGCCCACCCAACTGATCACGCAGCACCGCAGCATGGACCACCTCAGCGCGTCGCTCGCGCAGGTCACGGCAACGCTGTTGGCCGCCGCGCAAATGCCGCCGCCCTCCCACCGCACGGCTCGGCCGCCTCATACGGCCACGGCGGCGTCGCGTCAGGCTGGCCCCAAGCCCGGCCTCTCTGGTACGGCCTCTGCTGTCACCCCAAGCACTCGGCCGCCACCCGAGGCACCATCTCCGCGGCAGCCGCAGTCACCCTCGGGCACGCACTCACGCCGCCACGCGCACCTGCGTCCGACCGCGCAGGCGCTCTTCGACTCGGACCCGCACCCGCACTCACTTCCGCCCCCGCCCCCCCACCCCCACCCCCACACCCACGCGCAGTCGCACGCGCACTCCCAAGCGGCCCTCGCCCCCGAGACGCAACACGACCCCCGTTCTGACCCGCCCCCGCGCCCGCACTCCCCCCCGCCGCCGCAGACATATCCGTTCGCGCGTTCCCCCGTCGCCAGTCCGCAGCCGCGTCCGCGGGCCCCAAGGGAACCGCCCAACTCCCCAGTGCCTCCAACGGCGCAGCCTGCGTCTCAGCCCCGAGGGGCACCGCATGCGCCGTCTCCGGGACCCGTGGCGGGTCCGGCGAGCCCGCCTCGGCGGAGTCAACGCACCCCGAGCCCCGGCGGGGCTTTGCCACAACCCGCGTCGATGGGGCGGGTGCAGTGGGAGGCCCCGGCCAGCGAGCCCCTTCAACAACCGGAGAAGCCTCTGGCCCTGGATGGGCCCAAGGGGCTGCAGCGCAGGCAAACCTGCGATGGCGGCTTTCAATGGCTCGAGGTGTGCCCTGCCTTCGCTCAGGGGGGGGGGGATTATGCACGTGCATAATTGTGCATAATTGTGCATAATGGTCTGCTCCACTCTTGTCCAATGCAGTTTGTTGTTGTGTTTATCATGGATAATTTTGTCCAGCAAAATGCACCTGCACATGCTTCCACTGCTGAAGATATTTTGCCGGACGATGAAATTATTCCACCGTCTGAAAATGAGGGAGAGCAAGGTGATTTTCTGACCAAAATAGGCATGAATGGCTGCTGCAGATTTCACTGTGTTGTCTGTTTGTGGGGGATCGCAATCCCAGGTTCCCTCTTGTTTGCAATCCCTATGTGTCTTCGTTGCAATGCAGCCCGCATAGTCGTGCATAATTTTGCATAATTGTGCATTGCATAATCCAAGGCCCCTGCGTGTATAAAATCCCCCCCCCCTGCTTCGCTTTTGTGAGGCGCGTATCCAAAAAGGGTCGTCCCCCCCCCCCAACCTCCAACCAAAACACGTTCGGACCCACAGAGGGTCAGAACGAGCAGTGGCGAGGGGCCAATAGGCGCCGCCAAAGGCAGACAATCAGATACCGAGGCCTCGTGCCAACCCCCCCCCCCCCCTCCCGCAAAAGGAGCGAGGGTCGCGTGAGCGACCCGACCGACGATCGCGTGAGCCAATGAGGGTGGCTGTACCCGACGTGCTTAACGGTTTTAACTTCATGTACGAGGCGTCGTAGACATGTGACCCGCGTGCACGTCTACGACGCACCGCCTTGCCACAGTGCTTGCCTTGGAGGCCTCTTGACCGTTGGGGGTGCCTGCACATCCTGCCACCAACTCTCATCGCCCATTCCCAGTCCTCTTGGCAACCTCGAGTCACACCCCCCGCCACCAACCCTGGGTATGGCCGTGCTCCCAAGAAACGTGGCAGATGAAGTCGGTTGGACGGTCAAGTGATGGCGGTCGCAGGGCAGTTTCGGGCATGCTTCCTGGCGCCCCGCCAAGCAGGTCCCGGCCAGCAGCAGCGGGGGGGGGTAGTACTTGTGAAGCCGCATGTGTGTTGCTACTGGGGGCGAAACGCATGCCCCCAGTGCACAAGGAGGGGGAAGTCGGGGTTTCGACTCGGGGAGGGGGTCCATAGAGCCCCTCGCAACTGTGGGGGGAAGGGGTTCGGGAAAGGGGCGCAATTGAAGGGCGTCAAAGGCGCCGAAATTTTTTTTTGAGCATTGAAAATGGTCAAAAATATTTTCACCAAATCCAGGGCAACTGGGGCTTTTTCTGACTCCCCTCGAAGTGCTGATTCCAAAAATCCCATTTTCATTTTGGGTCCAGGGCACCTCCGGGGCCCGGGGGTCAGTCTCGGCAGGATTTTGGGAGAGCCTTCAATTGAGCCTTTTTTTGGGGGGGGTCTGTCCAGATGGCCGTATCGACCCCCCCTCCCCCCCCGTTGAGAAAGCCCCACCCCACCCCGGCAGGTGGGTGTTTCAGGGCATGAGTCCCACTTCCGAGGACCTCTCGCGGACACGCGGGCGCACGACCCGGCACGCATTGCCAAACTGCCGGATGCAAACCCCCGCCAATACGGTCCATGCGGTGCTCGCAGGCCGCGGCCTCGCCCCCGGCGCCGGTGGACCCATCCGTGCCCCAGTCGTGCGCACGGGCCTCTTGACTGACTGGAGTTTCCCGGCGGTTGGTGGGTGCCCGACGGCGTTTGCAGGGCAAGTGGTCAGTGAGCCGCACGGATTTTAAGGGTGGGGGGCATGGCTGCTTTGGAAGGGGGGGAACCCCCCCCCCCCCTCCAGGGCGCCCTACCTACGCCCAGCCACTGTTCCCCTGACGGCAAGTGCCAGCTTCCATGGCATTTGTAACCGACAGTAACCGCCCCCAACCGCTTTGGCAACCTCCTCCAACCGCCTGCCTAACCGCTTCCGGGGCCGCCTCTGAGGACCCTTCTAATGCATCGCTGATCCCCCGCACTGTGCCTTCTTCACAGGAGCAACGGGGATTCCACCCGATTCCCGTGTCGGAGGCCACCTCCATCCCGACCCCCTCCAACGCCTCGCAGACCACGAGCCGGTCTCCGAGCATCGACCTCGACCTCGCGCACCTCGGCGGGGCCCTCGGCGCGTGCACGCACCACACCCCCAGTCCCGGGGTCTGGGGCCACTGGCCCGGTCAAGGGTCGCGGCGTGTCTCGTCCGCCGGAAGATCGAGTGTGCCCTCGGTGCCGGTATGCCCGCCCACAGGGCCCTGTTTGGGGATGAGTTGCGGGGTGAGGCGGAGGGTTTTCAAGAGGAGAGCACGCAGCAGGAGATGCCTGAGGAAGAGAAGGAGTGGCAACGGAAGACCAGGAGGCGTGTGATGGGGGCCGCGCTGTGCCCTCCCCTACCACTGCCCCTCCCTCCGGCCCTACCCAAGGATGTTTCATGGAGCGGCTGACAACCGTAGGAGGACCCCCCCCCCCGGCCTAGACCCAGATTTCATTGTGGGAAAAAAATAAATTTTCGGAAGGTAATGTTGATTTGGGCCATTTTTGGTACACAGTTTTTTTGGGTTTCAGACCCCTCCTCCAGGGATGTATTAGGACGGCCGTACACCGCAGGAGGCGGGGTTACCCCCTGGGACCCCCCCCCTCCTCCCCTTCCAATGTTTGAGGCTGACAGCCAAAAATTTGCTTCGGCGCCTTCGGTGCCAAGAGGATTTAAGCTTCAAATTTTTCGGCTCGCCTTCGCTGGGGACCATTGGGGGACCCTGGGAGGAAGGAGTGTCCCAGCCAGACCCCACCTCCCCCCCCTCCCCCCGCTTCTAATACATCCTTGCCTCTGCCGGTGTCCCCCAAGCCTGCCGCTGGCAGGAATGTGGATATGTAGTTGCGATCCATTTGCTCAAACCAAAAAAACCGCCACAGTTTTGTCAAAGCCTTGGCCATCTCCCCTGCACTCCTTGCCCTGATGCGCGTGCTGTGTATTGACGCAGTACACTGTCATGTGTGTGTTGCGCCGAGGGCGGCAGGGGCAGCCGCAGGGGGTGGACACCGCAGCTGGGGCAGGGGTCGAGGTCGGGTTGGAGGTAAGGGCACGGGCAGGGGCAAACCTCATGACCAGTGCTTTCGGGGTGGCCCCGGGCAGTGGATGCTCGAAATTCCATAAACACCGCAAATGGGGTGACCACCGCCGCCCCCCTTCTTTTCAATTGGCCGACATTGTGCCACGCGTCGCAGACCTGCCCCCCCCCTTCCCCCCTGGGCACCTCAGGCACGGAGGGCAAGGCTTGCGCGGCGAGGGCCCACAGCCGGTACACACGGGAGATTGCCCAGTGCCTGACACGGCGACGCCTGCGTAGGTCTCTGCCGTGCGCAGTCTGTGGCACACATTTCCGGGATTTTCTTCACTTTTTCGAGGACAAGAGCGAGGGAAAGCCATGCAACAGCCCGTACGTCTGCGATAACTGCATGATGACTGGTAATCCCTCTGCTGACAGCCCCTTTGTAGCAGGGCCCAGCTGGTGAGCGTGCATCCGGACCACCGGCTCTGTCTCTCGTATTCAGTAATTCTGCACAGCCGCCTTTGCCCAGATTTGAATCCCCTCGCACGAGCGCCATCCGCTGCAAGCCATGCCCAGCGGCTTCTCTTCCAACCAGGTGGCGTGGTATAGCCTTCGCAGTACACGACGCCTGATGAAGAGGTCCCGGAATCAATGTCCATTAGGCACAAGCGGTGATGCCAAGCAGGGTTTTTCACTGTACCGTGGGACAGTAAATCACGATTTACCACGTTTTGAGCCGTTTTGCCGAATCGTGTTAAACCACGTCAAGGCGCGTTAAATCACGTTTCATTAGATTTTCAGTCTGCCAGCCACACCCATCCCAAACGGGATGCGGAATGCGGAATCAAATCATGCCGAATAAATTGTGCTTTTGCAATTGTGAAAAGGGCACCCCCAAGCTCGGTATGACAAGGGGATAAAGCATTGGGATCGATGGCCGGAACATTGATTTGGATGCCCGGAACATTGATTTTGATGCCTCGTGCGCCCTGGGCAAACGTTCCCTCCTGCTCTCAGTGCCCTAGTTCACTAACCACCACAGCAACAAACATCGGCCCAACCCTCCCCCAGTACGTCAAGATCTGCATTCAACAATGACGCTCCGAAGGGCATCCAAATGCAGCTTGATTTGAAGGACGTCCGCACTGGCCTGAACCACGACCAAAAGGTGCATGAGAATATTGTATCCGCTTTTTTGCAAGTGGGGATTGGCGGCATATAAGTTGGAATACCCCTCCATTTGAGGCGAAATCAAAAAGCCTTTTTGCCTTTCAAGATCTTCCAAAAAAGGTCTGGGACCTCCAATCCTCTGGGTAGATGGCATAGACGGGGGTTACAGTGTCCGTCCGAGTCCAGTATCATGGGTCCCTTCCAGCTCACGCGTCACTAAAGACCCCTGTAAAGCCTTAGCCCAGGGTTTTGCATCGAAACGTGATCAGGCTGAGCCGGATGAAACCTGATTTAACGGGATTTGACGGAATTTTCGGGATTTCTGGTTTGAAATTCCATGTAGTTCTATGGATGTTGCCCGAATGTTCTGCCTCCGACTGTCAATTCAGTCTTTCCCCTTCTTTCCCTTTGCCAGGGCGATGAGGAGGTAGGTATCGGCGCCGGAACTCTAGGGCCAAGGGCACCGCCCCTGCATCGCCAACAGGCTCGGAGGTCCTGGCTCTCGTATCTTCAGGATGGTCAGCGCAAGCCGCCCCTGGGAAGTGCGTCCCGGCCAGACACTGGTGGATACGCAGGTGCTGCACCCTTGCGATTGTCACTACGGCTAGGGGCTGGAATTGCTGCTACGGTCGAGGGCTGTAACTGATGCGGGTGAGGGTGCCGCCCGCGCGGTGCGCGCGGTGCACATGGTGCACCAGGGCACACGCGGTTGGCCGCATCCATGAGCCCTGATGCGCATGTGCGCTGCACGTCACCCCCTCACTCCGTTCCAAGTCCTGGGGCTGTGTTGTCCAACGTGGCACGAAACCCGGGATACTTGAATGACGCAGCGTGCGCGGTGCGCGGGCGGCACCCTCGGTGCGCTGGATTGGCGAGGGCACAGATGGTGCAGGGAGCTGAATGTCAGGTGGATGTTGGGGATGTCAGTGGGGGGGGGGGGGGGGGTGGACAGCAAAAACAGTCAAACGACCCCGGCAACAACCAGCACATCCTCAATACGCCAATTATTGGGCGCCGCTGACGCGCAAACGGCACATCCCGCCACATTCAGCACAGCCCCGGCACACCAACCACTGGGCTCCGCGAACGCGGAAACGACACCAGCAGGAGCACCGGCCGCAGCGGCCGACAGAAAGCAGCGACCCGACGCAACATGCGAAGGGAAGACCGGGTGACTGTCCAGGGCCCCATAAAGGAGCAACAACCCGACGGAATGTCACACAGGGGGGGGATGGGATGGGATGTGATTGCGTCCACCACCACCACCAGTCTTGACGGCTCCTGAAGCGCAGGTCGCTCGGGACGTCACTGCTGGCCTGCCGGGGCGCCGCAGGCTCTCCCGCGTTGGACTTAGGGGCGACAGGCCACCGCCCACCCCGGGCGACCCAGGCACAGTGAAGCCCGACGCACACCGCATCGTCTGCCGCACCATGCCCTGCCGACCTGCCTCCTGTGCGCAACACATCCGGTTCAACTGCCCCGCGTCGCCCAGGGTACGGCCACCGCCGGCTGGAGAGGGTGCGAGCCCTGTCCCCACGTCCCGTAGCACGTGCGGTGGTCCAGGTCAGTGCTGGGTCATCAGGAATTAAGGGGAGAGCGGTCCAGCGCCCCCCCCCCCCCAGCCCAGGGATGCATCGGAAGGGGGAGGTACACCCCCCCCTCCAGGGGCTCCGTTGACACATCCAAAACACGTTCGGGCCCACAGAGGGTCAGAATGAGCAGTGGCGAGAGGCCAATAGGCGCCGCCAAAGGCACACAATCAGATACCGAGGCCTTGTGCCAACCCCCCCCCCCCCAGGGCGCCTAGCCTATGCCCAGCCACTGTCCCCCTGACGCCAAGTGCCGGCTTCAGCCATTTGTAACCCACAGTAACCGCCCCCAACCGCTTCGGCAACCTCCTCCACGGGGACAGTGTGCGTCACAGTTGGAGACAGGACAATGTAAATGCAGACCAGCGCATGAGGTGTGACGGATCCGCAATGCTGAAGGGTACTTGACTGACGCCGTACCCAGTGTTGTGGCGTGTGCTGGATCAGTGGAGCGGCTCGGGGCCGCCATCGCGGCATCAAGTTCACGTCGAGCATTCGTGTGTGGTCAGTGTGCTCCCCCTGGCCAGTACTGAGGTTTCCCTGTTGTCTGTTGCGGCCCTGGTGCGCCGTGGGCTTGCCGCTTGGCAGTGTATGGGCGGTTGTGTGCTATCCCCTGCCACAGATCCCCCCGCGGTCACACGTGACATGGTGGCCACGGGCGCAGACTTGGAGGTGCCTCTGGCGATCAGGTGGTCCTGATCACCTCCCGACGCAAAGCGAGAGCCACCCCAGGGACCAGGAATTGCACTGCACGCCGTTGCAACAGTTTTTGTACGCCCGCTGCTGTACACGACCATTTCTCTGTTTGCCCCCCTCAGGCCCACTAAACGGGACTAGTGCAAAGCAATGGGGGACGATCGGTTTCTTTTTGGTGCATTGGGGACCGACCGCACCGGCTGTGCGCCATTTGGGGTGGCTCCACTTTTTTTGCTTCTTCAGGGCCCGGGGGCCACCAACCGCCAACCACCAATCGCCAACCGCCAAACCGCCAACCGCCAACCGCCGTCAACCACCAACCATTGTTCAATACTGTTTCTGTGGTCTTGCCCATGTCTTGACCATGAAGCAGAGAGCGTCCCCGTGAATGTTCGTTTCTGTTGGCATTACGACCTCTTTTCTCTTTTTTTTCCCCTAGGGACTGGCATTGCACTTCAGCGTAGACCCCGGCCACACACACACACACCAAGGGACCACCCCTCTGATCCGATGAATGGAGATGAGACGCAATTCGCGTCATTTGGCCTCTTCGCGTTAGTCATTCACTGTATTCGTGACATATGGCTGGATTTTCTCATGCCTGTGGTCGCGTGCACGTCCCATTGTGTCCCGTGTGCACGTCCCATTGAGCTCCCCCGCATGAGTTTGACCTGAAGTCGGTCCCAGAGCAAACCCACGCCAACCCCATCTCAGCCCCATGGGCCTATCGCTAAAGGAGGGCCCCGCGTCTCGACCCCATCTTGAAGGCTTCCGCCACCTCAATCAGCCTGTTGCTTGCGATTGTCTTACAGCACTGAGCCGGCCCCGGAACCCCCAAGGCACGCAGCCTGCGACAAATGCAGGCTACTTGAAGCCGACTGCATCTTCTCTCGCGAAAACGTCATGCCTGCCATCATCTCCACATCCCGAGCGACGGCCATTTCTTGCGTCAGGTATGCTGCTGCGCGCGCGCCGCGTGCTCCCGGCTGCTCTCTGGATGCTCCTCGGCCGGGCCCAATGTCCCACAACTGCACGGGTCGCAGAATATACTGAACGCCGAAAAGGACGGGTGGCGGAAACTGTCAGCAGTCGTCAGGGGCCTTCAACAACAGTCTGCACATCAAACCGGCCCTCATCAACAGTCCAGAACCTGCCAGTCATCAACCGCTCATAGATCTCCACCCATCATCCAAACCAGACTTTGTTTATAAGGAACTAATACCAAAGGGGGGGGGGGGGCGCCGCTGACGCGCAAACGGCACATCCCGCCACATCCAGCACAGCCCCGGCACACCAACGACGGGGCTCCGCGAACGCGGAAACGACACCAGCAAGAGCACCGGCCGCAGCGGCCGACAGAACGCGGCGACCCGACGCAACATGCGAAGGGAAGAACGGGGGACTGTCCAGGGCCCCGTAAAGGAACAACAACCCGACGGAATGTCACACGGGGGTCTGGGTGGTTCCCACAAAGGGGCCGCTTATTCACACTTGATTTTCCGTCAGCCAAATTCTGGATCAAGATTTTTTTGGGATGGGTGGGTATCAGAGCCATAAAAGCCCCCCCCCCCCCTCTTATAAACAAACCGAACCCACACCGAAGAGGGAGGGACGGTGGGTACCCGATGTGAAGGGTTCGGCTGTGTGGATCCTGAAAGCCCTTTGGCGACCACGATCCGCCGCCGATGGAGAAACAGGAACGTTGGGGCCACAATGGGGGTTGGGCTTGAGGCGGAGGACGGCGGACGCAGGGCTTGAGAAGCAAACGCACAGGTGGTTGGCAGGGCTGTCTTTAAGAACCCAGATCCTTTTTTTTTTAGGACTGCCCTTAAGGACCGCCCCCAGGGACCACCAACCGCCAACCACCAACCGCCAACCGCCAACCGCCAACCGCCAACCGCCACCACCAACCGCCAACCGCCAACCACCAACCGCCAACCGCCAACCACTGATTGCTGGTGTGCAGACAAGGTCTGGCATTCACAAAACGGTTGCTCGCGGACCGAAGCTATTGGGGTGGCAGAGCCTGTCAATTGAGAGTGGGGCCACCCCTTCTGAACATATTGATGAGCCCCTTTTTCGGGGTGCCGCTGAGTCCCTGCGTGTTCCTCTTGGGACGACGGTGCCGCAATCTGAAGGCGTGGCACCGCTTGGACCTTGTGAAGCGAACTGATGTGCAGTGTGTGCCCTGTATTGAGGGTTGCACGGTCCGGACTGGGTGCTTACTCACATGGAGGGGGGGAGGGGGGGGGGGGGGCACTGTGTTCTCTGTAGGTCCAACAAAACAACGCTGCTGCAGCTCAGTACCTGGGAGCAGTTATGCATCCTCTGCAACTCGTCTTCCAGACCGAAAGGCGCCTATGGTACCTCTGAAGAGGCTTTTGTTGTGCTGACGTGTGCTTGACTGTTGACTAAGACTCCATGGGGGGGGGGGGGGGGCACGAGCCCCGGGATTCTCGCCCTGTGTTTGGTGCTTCTTGTCTGCCCGGCGTCTGTGTGTTTACGCCCACCCCCCCAGCCATCGCTCTCTGCTAATGGCGTGTTTCTGAGGTTAAACAAGGTTTGGCATAGGGAATAGAGATGCACTTGTGCCTTTACTGCGGAGGGCATTACCTCAAGTTTGCAACCTTTGCTGCCCTGTCTGTCTGCTTTTCTATCGTCCAATTCATCCAATTTGGTTGGGTCTCAACCCCCCAAGCATCACGATCACAGCCACAGGCGCATGATATTGCGTCATCTGCTGGTTTTTGTCGCACAAAAACACTGTTACGGCGCACATTTGAAGCCCCTTCATGATGGCTCATTGTGTTTTCCGGGGAATGCCGACAGTGGGACGGACGGTGGGGCGATGGTGGAGCTTTGCTTTGGGTTTGTTGCTGCTGCTGCCCCTTATCAAAAGCGGGGGCAAGGTTTGCAAGGCACGGTCTGGTAGCCAATGGGGCAGTACAAAAGTGTGGAATACATCGGCGCTGGTAGTAATTGTCACACATGAAATAAATGAAAGAATGCCGGACCTCGACGCAGTTTGACTGGGCCCGGGGCTACTCAGGTCACGCAAGCAGAGCGGTCTTTCATCAGTGCAAGGCGGCACAAAAGACACAGAACCCGATGGCAACTGGTCCCGATTCTCGACAGAGAAAACCCACCCGCCCAATTCCCCATGCCGCAATGTTTCGTCGCAATAAGCTCTTGCCCATAACTCCCCGGTTCTCGAAGCTCCATTCTGGTGTATGCCTGGACCAGGTCAATCCTTTGTGGTACTGCAGCTTTCCTGTCCCATGGCACATGCGGTCAATCTGCTGCTTTCCATAGGGTCACCCCCACGAGCCACCAGGGAAAGCAGTCACAGCGCCTCCATCCTGCGAGACGCCCGTGCACCGCAAGATCCGGCGCCCCACCCAGGCCGCTCATCGCTGCCGCCTTATGCGCCCCCGCACGTGCCCTTGGCACGCACATCAAGTCCCCTGGGCATCAACATCTGCAGCAGTCTTTTTCCTGACAAAATGCTGTGATTCGTTTGGTCGCTGCCCCCTCTCGCCGTAGTTGTGAAGCAAGCCACAGCACGAGCGCGCCCTCGGTCCAGGACGGCTGCACAGTCCAATTACCGCCGGGGGTAACGCTGAGTGAGACCCACGCCAACCCGAAAGTTTGGCCCATGCCTTTTGGTTGCTTCCTTCATCAGCTTGTACAGGGGCTCTTCGCCAATTTCCGCCTGCATAGATCAGCCTTCATAGAGTCTGTCCTTTGATCTGCACCTAACCGTTTGCTGCTTACCCCCAGGGCTGTCCTTAAGGACCGCAATTTTTTTTTGTTGAGAACCGCCCTTAAGGCCAGCCCCCAAGGACCACCAACCGCCAACCACCAATTGCCAACCGCCAAACCGCCAACCGCCAACCCGCCGTCAACCACCAACCATTGTTCAATACCGTTTCTGTGGTCTTGCCCATGTCTTGACCATGACGCAGAGAGCGTCCCCGTGAACGTTCGTTTCTGTTCGCGTTACGACCCCTTTTCTCTTTTTTTTCCCTGAGGGACAGCCCTGCTTACCCCGAGCACTGATTGGCTAATGCTTTTGTTCAGTGTATTTACCCTTTCCCATTCAACATGCAATTACACCAAAGCTCCCCATCTCCCCCATCAAATCCTGACCATCTTCTTGCTGACATGTGCGCACAATGCACCTCTTTTGTGAATCATCAGAGAGCCATCATCTGTACCGGGGGTCCTGTTTCGGCAACCCTAACGATTGCTCTGCAGCCTGCTTTACCCCATTGCAAATTTACCCAATCTAGTCCATACCCACCCATATCTACACTAACCAAGTGCCCATAGCACAGATCATACCCCAGTCTGCGCACAGTCTGGTGATGATTTCACTGCATACTGATGGTTTTGAACATGCATTCGGCAAGTGCTTTCTTCCTTCTAATTACACAAACGTAAAGTGCTGTTCTCTTAGCTGTGGATTTGGTTGTTGTGTCGGCTGCTTGGGGGTAGTTGCAGCACATTCTGTTGCAGTGGAACCCGAACACGGTCTCATACAAATATTTAACCACAGTTTGGAGGATTGGTCAATTGCATTTCAATTTAATGACCAATCTCACAGGCATTCTGCAGTGCCTAAGGCAACACCAGCGGGTGCCAATTGAATTCTCTCATTTTTGCATATCAGATCGGACCGCTTGCATATTGCAAGTGTGGTTGTTATTGCAAGATTTTGCTTGTCGCCTTAATGCAGAGCACGATTTCACAACCAAGATGTGTGACATTACAGAAATGTTGCAACGAACATCCCCCCCCAAAATGGCACCTACAGGGGGAAATGAATCTCTTGGAATGGGGATTGGCAGAACAGTGTGCATGCAATGTACCAATAAAAAAAGTTGTGCTGTGCAAGACATGAAACATGGGCATAATTCAACCCATTTAGAGGAGGCGAATTGTATTCCATGACAGCAGCCTTATAGCCGTGCACTCTTCGCGAAGGTATTCTCACTGGTTTGGCAAACAGCGGGCTAGTTTTTCAACATCTCAGCAGTACCACTGCGCTGACTATGATCACATTCTCATGCCATCACCATTCCTGCTTATGCTGGTTATGCGAATTCTAGATTCAGAGGTTACAGTTACACGAGAATGGCACTGTTTGTTGTCATTGTCTTTTATGGAATTTGGGTAATGCCACTCTTCATACATGTACACAGATGCACCCTCTGTGTGAGCCAGCCTCTTCAAGTCCACCATTCACCACTTCACAACACTTAATTCAGGGCTGTCTTTAAGAACCCCAAATTTTTTGTTCAGGACAGCCCTCACGCCACCAACTGCCAACTGCCAACCGCCACCAACCACTGACTACCGCCAACCGCCACCAACGACTGACTGCCTGCCAACACCACCCGCCACCAACCGCCAACAATTTCTCAGTACTGTTTCTGTGGTTTGATGTTTTGCCTATGTTTTGACCATGAAGCAGAGGGCATCGCCATCAGTGTTCGTTTCTGTTGGCGTTACAGAAATTTTTTCTCTTTTTTCCCATTGAACGACAGCTATGCCTAAATTCATTGGAAGCCATGCCGTAGGACAATTTGGCTTGCCAAATATGTTGACCAAAATTGGCAAATGCAATCCAGGAGGGGTGTGTTCTAGCAACATGCTGTTGAATATATGACGAAGGCCAAATGGCATTATTGCTCAGGTTGTTTTGAGGGGTGCACAACAACATGTAACATGGTGTCGTCAGTTCAAAGGTGATTGCGGCTCTCTCCATCAAGATTTCATGCAGGTATGGCATATGCCCACATATATTTGCTATGTAGTAAGGCAGATTTTACTTTTACTCTTTGGTGGATGAAAGTATCACAAGACGCTCTTTTGACAAAAATTTGCCCAATGGTTGTTTGCGTTATTCCAATTATCTAGTACCCTAGTATTGGTTGAATATATTTTTGCCAAAACCTCCGACATTGGTGAAATCAGTTTGCGCTCAAATACCAGTTTATAGTTTTGGTAGACAATCATGGGCCAAGGGCATTTTTGCGCCTGAGTATCAGGTGGGCATTTCTTGGCGGCCCAGATGGCCATCGTTAGCTTTCATACTGAACATATTCACCCGAGGCTGGCTAATATGTTGCTGTCGTGAGTGTTTTGGACAATTGTTTTGTGATCACACTCGGTGTGGATGTGTGTTAGCAAAATACGTCTAATGGAACAGCATGAGCAATGTTTCCAGAACACTATATAGTATTCCACTAGATGTGAGGGCCTGTTCTGCTAGACGTCACACATCTAATGCCCAATGCCCCAACAACGGCCCCCATCTTTTAATCTCAGGAGCATAAGGGCGGAGACTACGGACATGGGAGATCCTGTAGTGCGAGCTGTCCCCACGGAACAAGCCACTCTGGCCAGGGCAACACCAATACTCTATGAATCGCAAGTGCCGTCCCTTCCTCAATAGCTACGCCGGTGTTGGGATTGGTGGCGCCATCACGTGCCGCGGGCCGTGACCGATATCATCAAATAGGGATTGTTACGGAAGGTTTTTTTTTCCCAATTTTGTGCCTAGTGTTCCGGTTCTTTGCCCACATCCGCCGGGGTCAAGAGAATATTAATTTGCTCGTCACTTGTTGTTTGAGTACAAGCGAATAGGCGCTACTGAACGTTACCTTCTGCATGACATTACTTATTTTGTTCCGTGGTTCATCGTTCTCAAGCATGATATGTTACCCTCGGGGCTAATAGCAGAGAAGGGTTGCCTTGTAGCAACCTCAAGAGACCAAACTCTCGGATATCCAATAAATTTTTTAAGTTGGATCTTTGGGCAGTTGTTTTTCGAGCACTTCGTCGCAATGTTGGGGGTTGCAAAATTGACTTTAAGCATGCTTATTTTCATGTGCCTCTCTCCCCTGCCCTTCAACAGTTTGTTGGCATATTTTCTGACGATGAGTGTTGTAAATTTACGGCCATGCTGTTTGGTCTCAACATCGCGCCGCAAGTTTTTATGATGTTAATGAAACCATTCATGCATGTGTGGCGTGCCCGAGGCATTATGGTTTTTGTGTACCTTGATGATATATTTATCACAGCTCCTGCGGAGCAAGAATGTAAGCAACGTTTGTCCGAAGTGCGTGAACTCTTGGGTTTAGTTGGGTTCTTGATCGGTGAGAAAGAATGCACCTCTCCTTCACGGGAGATCGAACTCATCTTGTGGACTTTACAAAGGAGTTGGTTTCTATCCCTTCCCATAAATTTAGAAGCTGTACGAAGGACTTGACAAAATTGTCGTCTGATGATACAATTTCTCTTCGCTCGGTGATGAGCCCAACCGTGTGATGGCACCCAATGCGACTGCGAGTTGGGCGGCTTTGATTTGGCTTCATACAAGCAGGTTCATAATTATATCCAACATCCTACCCATTTCCACATCAGTGTCAAAGAACTTCAAGCTGCTTCTTTAACGGTTTTCCTTTTGGCTAACCCCAATAATTCCGTCCACATCAAAGTGGAGTTTAGCACCGCAATTTGTCCCGTCAGTGCAGTCGAGTTATGCGCCTCAACACCCCTATTGAGTATTTGTTTCAACACTGTTCGGGGTTGGACAACAACAAAATACGCTTACATCCCCGCCTTTTCCAACGCGCTGTGTGTGCTTCTACCGCCTTTACAAGCCAACCATAGACCTCTTTGCATCTCTGCATAACTTACATTGCAATCGTTTCGCGGCAAGAATTCCGACGGATCATCCACAACAAATCCTAGACACTCACTTATGGTAGACCTCCAGTTCCTCCGTTGTGCATATGCACGCCCTCCTTGGACAGTGATCCATCCTTCTTTGACACGCCTTCGGCGGTTCCCACAATTGCGACTATGGTTAGTGATTACATATTAGAGAGGTGCCCCATGGTTCCTCCTACTAGTTCGGCTCTTCAAGCCGCAATCAAAACCACTACTCTTCTGAGGTCCCCTCACATGTTTGTGAACTCTTGTAGCAAGCCATTGCCCGCCCCTCGCTGGTATTTTCTCTCGTTGATTGTACGCGGGCATGATTTATTACAGTCCAAATACATTTACGCTGCGCTACTAAGGTTCGGAATTGTTTTCACCAATTAATCGAAAAATTGGTGTGACAATTGGATTAATTGGATTAATCGGATGTGATACGGCAAATAATCGGCAAAACCGATTATTTTGAAAACTACTACAAACCAATTAACCGCACCGATCATATTTGACGAAGAAAAGCTTCACCGATACACCACGTCATTGTTTTTGTCATAAGCACGCGACTTTACAACATCATGTACACATCAGAGGCAAGTTGGGATAAAATTCAAAAGTGGTACAGTTTACTGACCATTTCGTGAAAATCGAGAGCTTTTGGTCAATAATTGGTTATCTCAGAAATAATAATCGGAAAAAACTGATTCTTTTCATAACATAAAATCGGAGTAATTGGTTATTTTCTGCGAAGTGATTGAAAATAATCGGTTAAGGTAAAATGACTAGTTATGAGGCCAAAGATTTAGCATTGGGCCTGGCGGCTGCGATTACTGTCGGATGGTAAATTTGGACATGCAGGTAGATCAACAATGAAAGTTTTGATTTTAAATCCATCCTCACTTGCATTTCATTAGTGGCTGGGGAAATCTCACTTCTGCTGGGCACCGGAATCGCACCGGATTTGGGGTGGGGACCGAAGCAGGGCCAGGCAAGAAGAGATGTGTTACGCTGATTTGCACGCTTTTATTAACAATTAGTGCCTGTTTGTTTGTTTTTAAAATGGATTCCATTTATTTAACTATTTGGATGCGGGCGGCGAAGGGTCGTGCCAAGGCCTGGCTCATGGAGGTCACCTCAAGGGTGCGAAGGAGGTCTCGAAGGCCTGAGCAGAAGCAAAGGAAGCCGCCACGCCCCAAGGACGCCCCGTGCTGCATCTACCCGCTTCCCAAGGACGCCTGTGAGGTTACCAAGGCCGCCACCGCTGCCATTGCTGGACAGATGAGCCAGCAACAAGCATCAAGGGAGCACGCCGTCAGCCGCTCAGATGTACAGCGCGCTGCTGATCGCCACAGGTACACCACAGCACGGATCACGGACTTGTCTCTGCCCTGTTCGTCATCTGCGATCTAACCTTGCATTGCTGTCTGCCATCTTCATCTTCTGTCTCTGCAGTGTGGGAGACACCTTGCAGCCCAAGCGCAGAGGGCCCAAGCCTTTGGTGGACGAGAGCGCGCTGGTTGAATGGTTGGAGCGAGAGCGCCAGCAAAGAAGGCCGCCCACAAGGGACAACATCATCAGCGAGGCATCCAGGATGTACAATGACAGCATGCGAGCAGATGACAGGCCGTCGACGACACTGACGCTCAAGAGTATGGACAAGTGGTGGCGCCTCTTCCTTCGTCGCCACCCTGAGGTGTCTGGTCGCCTTGCGCAACATGCTGAGAGTGTGCGCCTCGACAAGAAGCTGACGAAGGATGAGCGGACGACCTGGTTTCATGAGTCCCTGAGTCCAGCGCTCGCCAAAGTGGGGTACGACCCACAGTCTGTGTTCAATGAAGACGAGTCAGGCATGTTCATTGACTTCGACACAGGCCGCCTTAAAGTGTATGTCCTAAAAGGTACTAAAACTTGCGCTAGGAGGAGAGGCTACGACAGACGCCACGTGACCCTGGTGGCATGTGTACGCGCTGATGGCTTTTATGTTCGTCTTGCTCTGTTGTGGCCTAGTGCGCTGACCAGAGGAGACCTGTTTCAGCATGAGGCTTGCCCTATCTCAGTGAAAGCCACCAAAACAGGCTGGTCCTCAGAGGACATTTTTAACGAGTGGATGAGGGAGTTTGCCTCCCTCACCAGCCCAACCGCAAACCCCCATAAGGCTCTGGTCCTCATTGTGGATGGCAACAAAACCCATTTAACAAGAGCCATCATTGAGGAGGCTGTAAAGTTAGGAGTGCACCTTGTGGCGCTCCACAGCCACTTGACTGATGTGGTCCAACCTGAGTGTTTTTAAGCCTTTCCAGGCAGCGCTGAAAAAAAGACAGCGCGACTGGCGCGCGTAGAACAAAGGCAAGAGCATCACACCCTCTCTGTTTGTGAAATTTGTCACTGAGTCTTGGATGCAGTGTGTCACCCCTAGTGTCATCATGAGTGGGTTTAGGAGGGCAGGCATCGCTCCATTCTCCCCGTTAAATTTTCTTGCCAGCTTGGATCCGTGTCGTCTGGCCTATCAAGCACCGCCTCCATCTACTGCAGAACCTGCTGAAGCTGTGCTACCCTCACTTCAAGCATCTCCCCAGAGAGTTCAGAAGGTAGATTTCCAGTGCCAAGCCACTAGTTGAGCAATCAACATGGCGACTCGGCATGACCCATGGAACATGAAGCTTGGTGGTTTTGTCACTTCCCAGTCTTTCAGAGAAGCTGCGGCCAATTATGAGAAAGAACAGGAGAGGAACAAGGAAAGGCCTGCAGCAAGGCGCCAAGCAGGACGTGTAAGGCCTCGGGCCTTGCCACAGCACCAACAACCAAGGGCAAAGAGGGCACGGCAGGACCCCCCCCCAGACGACAGTGCAGTGGCGTACGCAGACCGAGAACCCCCAGCCCCCCCCCCCCCAGGACGTGGAACACAGTTCCGTCTCCGATGGAGACTTTGTCCCCACAGTCTATGTGTCATATTGCTCAAGCTCTTAAGGACAAGTGTAAGGGAAGTGTGTTCCTCAACACGACAATCACAGAGAAACAAAAAAACTGCGACACAGTTTTGCAGCCTTGCAGCTTGTCTCAGTGCGTGGGTGCTTCAGGGCAAGGTAAGAAAGGCAAGGAAAACATCATGCAGGGCCAAGAAACATATTTCAAAAACAAAAAAAAGCAAGGTTTTTGTATGAAAATGGAAAGAAAACATTTTGCAGGGCCAAGAAACATTTTGCAAACAAAAAGGCAAGGTTTTGGTGTTCTTTTTCTGTCTATTTTGAAAATTGGAACAACTGGACCCACAACTGGTCACTGGACTGAAAACTGGTCATTTTACCTTATTTTTGCATGAAACCAATTCCGAACTTTATGCGCTGCATGCTTGCGTGTGTCGTGATGTACATGTGCACGGGATAGTGGGCTTGAAGGTGAGTGAGACGTTTTGCATGCATTTGTCATCATGTTTGTCAACAATTCCACATTTGTAAGTCTCACGGCCGGTTTCGGGTGTCTTAGGGTCACCCCCCCCCCCGGTAAAGTTCATGTCAAACGTCAACCATAGGTATTTTTTTTGCATGTCACTGAATTGTTTTTGAGCATCAATGTCTCTACTTTTTGCTCTGTTGACAGAATTTCAATGAACAAATACATCCTACATACATGCATACATACATCACGCACGTATGCATTTCCGTTTCGTGATTTCTAGTATTCATGTCCTCTTTCTCCCAATTTGTGCCTCTATCTCATTCCAATCCCAACCCCAGTGAAGTAGTCAACAATGAATTTTCTGAGACCCTAAAACTACCATTTTTGCTATGTTGTCTGCTGCTTTTTATGTTTCCTGTCCCTGCCCCTGCTTCTATCCTTGTTTTCATCCCACGGTGCCAAGCATCAGCTCCGCAATGAATGAAGACCCATTGAGGGCAAGGAGCATCAAGTTGTTAAGGTTCAAAATTGGTTTCATGTAAAAACAACCGATAATTTTCAATCATTTCTCAGAAAATGACCAATTATGCCGATTATATGAAAATAATCCAGTAATTCCAGCTATTGTTTTCGAGGGAGCCAATTATTGACCAAAAGGTATTCATTTGGACCATAATGATAGTAAACCGCAAAAAAGTGATGCAGGACATGTAAAATGTTTCCATTTTATCACATTTGGCTCATCCCTCTGGCAAAACCCTCCGATTGTGATAGGGAAAAAGGGGTGGTTTATGAGTGAAATATTTCTTCGTCATTTATGACTCGTGCGATTAATTGGTGTGTATCAGTTTTGCCAAATCATATCCGATTAATGCAATTAATCTGGTTTTCCGATTTGACACTGAGAATATTTTTCGTTTTTGGCAATCATATATCGGATCCCCCCCCCCCCCCCGTTGCACATTGTTGCGTGAATTTGCACATTTGTCAGGTGCTACCCCACTTTGGTCCACCCAATTTGCATGCAGGGTGCTGCAAAGGTGTTGAAGCATTTTTAGCCCTCTGTGTGCTGTAGGTGATTCTGGAATCTTTTCTAAACCCATTTCAGTGAGTTTCTTTCGCCTGTGGTGTATTTGTTTTGGCTGTCAGTGCATGTTTTCTATTTTTTTTCGTCAGTTTTGGTCAGCAACCCCCCCCCCTCAACAGTGTTGACCGGTGACAGCTCTGCGCACTGTTTTCACTGCATGCTGGATTTTTTTCAGTTCACCATTGATTTGGGCGGTAGGACATTGCCGGCCCCCCACTATGTGCAGGGTGGGTCTAGAAGTTTTTTCTGCTACCATCTGCCCTTGGGTGGTAGCAGTGCTGCAGTTTTAGTGTTGCAACCCCCCTCCCACCCCATCCCGCTTCTGTGGCAGATTTGTGTCCGCTTTGCTCAGTTTTTAAAAAAAAAAATTCACCTGCGGTGCCCATTTGTTTCTCCTGGAGAGGTGACTGCACCAGAACTGAGCAGGCTTGGTATTTTAATATACCAAACCACCATTTTTGGCACCAGACACGTTATTTAACTTTTCTGGCATGCACCACAGTCCTGTTTGGAACTGTCGGTGCAACGTGTGCTGAGTGCCCATGCGCGCACAGAAATTGCCTCATTGAAAATGAAATATTGTAAATTATTTATTTCACTGCAGACCTGTTCCTGTGAATTTTGTTTGTTGCTTAGTGCAATGTGTGCGTGATTCCATCAACATCGGCGCGACGCGCTAAAAACTGGAACAACGGTTTTCTCCGAACCCGCAGCTCGTATTTCGATAAAAGATGGTTATTCCGAGAAGGCATACGAGGCCAGTTCAGCAAGGGCAAACAGCACCGAAGGCGAAATCTCTCACTACTCAGGGGAGATGTTTGCCCGGCGCATGCCGGGCGCGCTACCTTTGTATTAAGTATCTGATCTCTAGCCCCAAGTTTATCCTCGACTTGGGGGAATGTTTGCCCGGCGCGCGCCCAGCACGCTACTTTTGTATTAACTATCCCGACTTCAGCCCCAGATCTACCCTCCCATGGAGAAGCCCCCCAAGTAGACCACGTTGCACTGCACACCTTCCCTACAAAGCACGTGGCAAAATAAAGCAATATCTGTGACTTCAACCACTCCAACTGTCATTTGTAGTGTAATTAACAAACAACATTGGTCCCACAAGTGCGGGTGTGAATACATTCGTTACAATAGTGCTCCTTACACTCATCACAAACTGCGACGGTGGAGCGCCTTTGGCAACACAAAACACACACTTCCGCCTCATCCTCTGCCTCATCTTGCGTGGTGGCCGAGGGGGGTGGTGTGGGTGAACGGCCACGGAGACGGCTGCCACCAGTCGCATCACCGGGGACGTCGGCGGCCGGTGGACTTGAGGGGGGTTGGTGGGGGTGAGTCCCAACTCGGGATACCGAAGGAGAGGGCGTCGATTGGGGCAATGATGGTTGATGACGCGCACCCCATCTTGCAGGTACTCCAACTCCACGTACCCTTCGTCCGTATGGCCAGCTACCTTCGCAGGTACGCGAAGCCCAGTCGGCCGAGTGTAAAAGACGCTGTCCCCAATCTTCAAGTCCATACCGAAAAGCAAAATGCCGGGGGTCACCATGATGCACCACGCAACAAAGCGTGGATTCAAAGATTGTCCCGGTTTCCTCAATAGCACCGGACGGTTGGGGCCCAAAAGAGGGCGGAAATGCTACATCACCCCTGCATTCTCGGGGGTCCCCAACAAAGGGGGACAAAATCAGAAGTCAAAACCTCCGCCACGGGTCACCATGATGCACCACGCAACAAAGCGTGGATTCAAAGATTGTCCCGGTTTCCTCAATAGTACCGGACGGTTGGGGCCCAAAAGAGGGCGGAAATGCTACATCACCCCTGCATTCTCGGGGGTCCCCAACAAAGGGGGACAAAATCAGAAGTCAAAACCTCCGCCACGGGTCACCATGATGCACCAAAGCGTGGATTCAAAGATTGTCCCGGTTTCCTCAATAGCACCGGGAGGTTGGGGCCCAAAAGAGGGCGGAAATGCTACATCACCCCTGCATTCTCGGGGGTCCCCAACAAAGGGGGACAAAATCAGAAGTCAAAACCTCCGCTACGGGTCACCATGATGCCCCTAGGAGTAAGAAAAAGTGCTTTTCCATTGCTTTGGGACATACTCTAGTTGTATTAGAGATGCACTGAGCATCCATGCATTTTTATCTTAGTATTGGTCCAGCCAAAAGTGGTGAGAACACATTTTGACCTATGGAACCAAACACCCAATCAGGATATGGAGTGGACCCCTTAATCCCCTTTCAATCAGAAGTAAAACATCTTTTCCTGAGTTGACTGAGCACTGACATACCTAAGGTAGAGCCTATGAATTTATCTATGTTTTTCCATGAATACTTATCTGCCCTAGTGGTATGCACCATAGGGGGCTAGGCACCTCTTTTTGAGAGGTCCTGGGTTCAATTCCTGGTCAGCCTAGCTAAGTAGGAAGATCCCATGTGACATGGCAGTGACCTCATCGCCACATACCATGCCACCTCAGCACATATGGGACCCAAAACAAAGAGTGCACATCTCCTAAGATGGCACTATGGAGAGAGAGTGATCCTGAGGCAGTTTTCTAACTCTTTTCCCAAAACATTTCAGCTATCTCTGTGAATATGCATTCATTTGTATCCTGAGTTGCAGTTTCTGTGAATATCTAATCATCTTTCACTGTTTACACTGCAGCCCTTCATGCTTTGATCCTGAATTACCTTCTCCTTGCATACTATTGGCTTGGGCTATCCTGGATTGAGTTGGCTTTACTGTATTTCAATAAACAAAAGCTTTTCATCATCCAAAACCAGCAGCAGGATACCCTACAGCAACAACAAGCAGCAGGAGAAGCAAAAACACAGTGCTGAAAACACTATAAACTTTTCTGGTAGCAGAAGGCAGCCTGTCTCTGTGCACCGGCAGCGACCCCGCGCCGTACAACCAGTGCTCCGAGCAGGCAAATATAAGCAGAAGGGCGGATTAAGATGGACCCAGGAAGGGTGGACGCCGATGTGAACACAGCGCCAGCGCCTGAGGCACCGGCAAGGCCGGCGCCTGACGCTGTACCTTCGGTGGAGCCCTTACATGGGCCAGTGGATACGGCGGAGGACTCCCTGGATGGCCTCCGGACGGCCTTCAGGGCCCTGACGGTCGAGGAAGTGGTCTCTCAGCCTCAGCCTGTGAAGAGGAAGAGAGAGAACGAGAGCGAGAAGGATGCTGGAGAAGGAGCAGACGAAGGAGAGGAGCAAGGGCAAGACCCGACGGATGTACCTACCTTCGAAGGCGCACCAAGCGCTTCTGGCCTCCAAGCATCACCCTCTCCCATAACCACCACACTCCCAGCCGCCGCAACACCCACCTCCACAACCAACCCGCCTATGGCAGAGGGCACAGGCTTTACTGGCATGCCTCACTACCCCGCCTATGGCATGGGCCCACCTACCACTGCGCTCCTTGAGGCAACTACTGCCAGTGAGCCTGTGGCTTCCGGCTCTGCGCCGCGATGGTATGCGGCTGACCATCCCCATCCACTCCACGCCACTGGAACCTACATGGAAGTTCCTGGGTATGCTCCTGGGTATGCACCTGGGTATGCACCCTTGAGTGGGTTGAGGAAAGGACCAGAGTCTCTGGGAGGCAGGAGTAGAGGATCGGAAAGATCCTCCAACAGGTCCCTGACGCGGTCGGAGATCAATGAGGTGCTCCGAGGAGCTACTTCGCAAATCGTGAGCGACCTCACGCAAGAGATCAGGGAGAAACTGCAGCCCCTGATGATTCCGTCCCATGCGTCACCTACGACGGTGGGAATGTCACCCCACCGAGTACAGGCTAACCACCTGGCGGCAGGGTTGACAAATACCCTGGGGAGCCTGAGGAGCCGACCGATGCCGACTCCTGCAGCAGTACCGAGAAGTCCATTCGTCCCGAGGACAGCCCAGCCGCCCTACAGCCACGTGACGAACTCGACGAGGGCCGAGCTGGACCAGCTGGGGCTGACAGCCCTAAGGGCTATGGCGGACGTGGAACCTTATGGCTCCAGTGATCTAGGCGGAGACCCCTCCGATGATGGGCCGCCGTCGATGACTTCTTCTTCGCCATCGGATGACGAAGACCCTGAGGACCCCGAGGACCCCAAGGGTAAGAAGAAGAAGAAGAAGAAGAAGAAGACCCGACGCCCTGAAGGACGCCGAGCTCAGGAGGCGAAGGCTATTGCCACCTCCAAGATAGTGGTGAACCTGCCTGAATTCACAGGCAAGGACCTCAGCGAGTTCGCTGAGAACTTTGGCCGGTTCCTACGACTGACCGGCCAAACCCACGCGAGTGGGCGAGTGAAGTGCGACCTGCTCCTGCAGTGCTGCAAGACGAAGTACCTGGAGAAGCAGGTCAGGCAGATCGTCACTAACTCCGCCACCTTTGCCGATGTGTTGGTTGCCCTGGAGAGGCAGTACCCAACCTACGAGACCGACCTCTCCATCAGGGCCGAGATCCAGAACCTGCCCGTCCTGCCCAACAACCCCAAACCCGGCAGGGTCTCCGAGCTGTTGGCGGACCTGGACCACTGGGCTGGACGACTGACGCCCGGTTCCTACAGCAGCGACGACCTGCTGTTTTGGTTGTGCTCCAAGCTCCCCCGAGAGCTATGGGACGAGTGCCGTCTGACGGCTGAGCGCAAGGCTAGATCCCTCCGCTACGAGGATCTATGCGTGCTGCTCCTGGAGATGGCGCTGGAGAAGGAGAGCGACCAACACCTGAACCACTACCGTCCTGGTGGTGGAGGTTCTGGAGGCAAAGGGTACCAAGGGTCCCGACCTGGGCAGGGGACTACCCCCAAACACGCCCACGCCCGCCTAATGGAGAACGTGAAGGAGCTATTCTGGTGTGATGCCAGAGATGAACAGGGCCACCTGCAGCACGCCTCCGACTGCGAGCAGCGAGACTGCTTTGTAGTCCAGGGGAAGCAGCAGGAAAAGATCACCGGCGCCAAGGTGAAGCTGCCGGATCATTACCGCTGCACCATCACGTGTGCATTCTGCGGTAAGCGGAAGCACTATGAGGACGAGTGCTACCATAAGCAACGCCTATCGGCGAAGCTTAAGGGGGAAGATCCTGGCAAAAGCTCAGGCAAAGGTGGAGGCAAGGCCAAAGGCAACGACTCCGGCAAGGGCAAGTCGAAAGGACGTGGTCAAGGTGGTCAAGACAAGGGTCAAGGCGGACGAGGAGGAGGCGCTAATCGCCAGAACGACAACAAGAACAAGGACAAGAACGGAGGTAACCCCAACCCTAATCCAGGGGGGAACTCCGGGCCCTCTGGAGGGCAGTCTGGACCTACCACACGCTCACAGACGCAGGCCCAGCAAGAACAAGGAGCCAAGCGTGAGCATGAAGGTGGTGATGACGGCAACGCCAAGAAGAGAAGCCGTTTCATGAGGATGGCCCGCAAATTGCGGAACAAGGGGTTCGAGGTGACCTGTCCCGCGGAATTCTGACGGGGACGCTCTGGTGGCACCCAAGACCTGGTGTTTTGGGTACGTATCCGACTAGGGGGACGTGAATACCTGGGGGTACTGGATACTGGAGCCACAATATCGATAGTGGCCAAGAAAATTTTACCTTGTGGGAGCCTGAAGAACACCATGACCACCGCCGCTATACGGATGGGGGATGGACATGTGGTGCACAGCTGCGGGGACTGCGAAGTGGAGGTACCTATGGGCTCCAGGACTATCGCCCATCGGTTCTATGTGATGGACACTGATGCCTTCGACTTTGTACTGGGTACTGACTTCTTCGTGCAGCACTCCCAGATACAATCCCTGACGCTGCAAGCGCCCTACCTCCTGTACGTGGACCACGGCAGTGGCAGAGAGTCTGTGCCACTGGAGCAGTCGGAACATACCTCGAGTTACCTGAGACTATCGAAGGAGGAGCCCTCGAACATGATGGCGGCCTCCAAAACTGAGGACTATCAACTATTGGGGGAAGTCCTAGACCAAGGTCTGAAGGAGTTGGGTTACTCTCGGGAAGACCTAAGTGTGGAGCTGTTCGCCAGCGACAAACAGCATGTACTGGACCTATACTGCAGCAAGGGGAAGAACTGCAGCTACAAATTTTACTGGCCCTCTTTCGGGATGGCCTACGGGAACCCCAGATTCAGTGAACTGGGGAAGGTGCTGACCAAGGTGGCCTTGGAACGTTCCCGTATGGTCCTGTGTTCCCCCGATTGGGGAGCCCATGGGGGCAACGAGTACTGGCGAACCCTCCTTGACAAGCTGACTATCAGCTCTGTGCGGTTACCTGATGAGGCCATCTACGTGCCTCTGGGGCGCAAGACGCCCATTGGGAAGCCCGGATGGGGGAGTATGCTCAGCGTGGTGGACGGAAGTCTTACCACCATCCCCTGGGAAGACCTGGACCCTACTCTGGTCCAGGCTATACAGCGAGAAAGCGATGGACTCGCCTTGGGTGACTTGAAGGATCGCCTACGACCTCAAGATGCTGTTGAAACTACACCCGGAGGAGATGAGTACGTCGTGACTGACACCAACGCCCCCAACTCTCCCTGTCATGTACCTGTTCCTGATGGAGTCTCTGAGTGTGGACTATCTGAGCTACCTAGCTCTATCCACTCAGACGACGAAACCGAGCACGACGCCTTCTTCGTGCAGACTGCGGTGGAAGAAGTGGAGAACGCCGAGTACGTCGCCCCACTAAAACCCCTACTCTCCATGAGGGTGGAAGACCCCGTGGATGAAGAGCTGGACCCTCGATCCAGGCTCAGGGAGTATGTGGATTCCAAGAGGAAGTTGGTGGCGAAAAAGCTATGCTACGCGAAGCCTACCCGCAGCTCGTGGCCACTGAAGCAAGGACGTATGGGAGACCTATCCCAACTGAAGGAGGACCTCGAACAGAAGATCACCACCTGGCAAAGGGAGGTAGATCTCAAGCTCATGAAGAGCGTATGGGGTGCCCATGTGAGGACCCCAGAGGAGGACGACCTCTCGGAGGAATGTGTATGTGAACCCCCTAAAGCGTGCCTATGTTGCCATCGTCCACCGGAGATGGTTGAGCAAGACCTTCTGTATGCCTACCAAGGGCTGAAGGATGCTACCGCGGGCGAAGAGTCGGTGGAGGACCACCTCCCGACGTCTATTCAAGGGGCAAGCAACTTACACTCCGACGAGGACATGGAGGACAAGATCAAGGTACTGGACCCGTGGGTACAAAAGCTGATAAGGACCTATCTGGAGGTGTTCGGAGAACTACCCCCTCCAGCCTCATGCGACAAGCTGGTACAGATGGACCTCAAGCTGAAACCCGAGTTCGTGGGTCACAAGATCCGGAGGAGACCCTATCCAGCTCCTAAAGAGCAGGCCGACGAGATTGAGCGACAGATACAAGAATGTATCGACGCTGGCCTAGTCCTGGACTACAAGGATGGGGACTACCCCCTACACTGCAGCCCCTGTTTCCTGGTGGCTAAACCTGGGTCTACAGCCAAACGGCTGGTAGTGGACTATGGAGAGCTGAACAAGAAGACGCTGAACCACTCAGGGTCCATTCCCAATATGGAGTCTACCCTGGAGAAGATAGCCTCCTGTCGCTACAAGACCAAGATGGACAAGCGAAGTGGATTCTGGCAAGTGGACCTGACGCCCAACGCGCAGGAACTACTGGCCTTCATCACCCCTCAGGGGAGGGTATTCAAGTGGAAGGTCATGCCATTCGGCGTGGCTAACGCACCCGCTCTGTTCCAAGAGCTGATGAACAAGATCTTGTCCATCCTACGAAGGAGACCTAAGGTGCAGGAGCTCATATCCCGTGGGGCCCAGATGGAGGCTCACATCGACGATGTATGCCTCGGGACCAATACCCAGGAGGATCACCTAATCCTCTTGGGTGAGTTCTTTGCGGTCTGCCAGGAGAACCACACTCGACTCAAGCTGGAGAAGTGTGAGTTCATGCAGGAGACCATGCAGTACTTGGGGTTTGACGTTGGCTATGGGTGGTGGACCCCAGCGGCCTCTAAGGCCAAACCCCTGATGGATGCCAAGGTACGACACGAAGACCCCAAGAAAGGACTTCATGATGTACGCAGCTTCATTGGGGCGTGCAACTTCTATCGCCGCCACATCAAGAACTTCACCTATACCAGCGCCGTTCTGACGGACTTGATCAAGAAGAGTACTACTTGGCGCTGGGGCCCACAAGAGCAACAAGCGTTTGACGAGCTCAAAGACAAGGTAGCCAACGCTAAGTGCTTGGGCGTGCCTAGGGCACAAGGGGAGATTATCCTGGTGACCGACGCCAGCAATGTGGGCGGTGGTGGAACGTTGTTCCAATGGCAAGCACTAGAGAAGGAGGAGTTCGACTCGGCCATTTCCCAATGGGGGACGGAAGGTCTCAACCGAGACGGAACCCTCAAGCACAGCTACCCTGACGACAAGTGGGTCCTAGTACCTCTGGGCCACTGGAACTGGAAGTGGAACCAGGCCAGGGGGAACTACTCCACCTATGAGCAGGAATTGCTCGCGGGTATGCTGGTGCTATCCTCACAAGCACGACTGTTGGGGAGTAACCCTGTGGTCTGGCTATGCGACCAAGAACCGGTCCGCAGTTTCCAGAAGGGTCCCCCACCTGAGAAGGCCAAGCTACGGCGCTGGTGGACCTACCTCAGTCAACTACGGCTGACGGTACACCATATCCAGGGAGTGAAGAACGAGTGTGCCGACTACATCAGCCGCAACAACTTCGACGCCCTGATTGGTGCCCGGTCTGAAGCGCTGGCTAAGGAGGCGTTCAGCCGTATGGACGTACATCTGGACCTGAACATGACCATGATACGCCCCCTGGATGGACTCCAACAATCGGAGTACCTACAGGAGTTTGGGGATATCTACCGGCGCCTGGAGAAACGCCTTGAACCCCTCCTGGTCAACCAAGACCAGTGGAAGCGGGACAAGAGCTACCTCTGGCACGAGGACCGCATCGTGGTGCCTAGTGACCGAGTCCCAGCGCTGCTGAAGTGGACCCATGAGTCTAGTGGTCATGTGGGTGCTGACCGTACCCTGAGGCTGTTCAAGCAGTGGTTCCACACTACGTGGACTGACGACCAGCTGCGGAAGACGCTCCTGCCTATCGTGGACAAGTGCCCGTGCAGGTCCTGTAAACCAGGGGATATCAGGGACAGAGGTCTCTACTCGACCCTGCCCATCCCTCACTGTGCTAACAGTGTTCTATACGTGGACTACACGGAGATGCCGAAGTTCGGGGGCTATGACTTCGCCCTCGTGGTAACCTGTGGGTTGACCAGGTTTACCAGGGTGTTCCCCTGTACCAAGCACATTACCGGGGAGGAGACTATCAAGATACTCCTGGAGGAGTGGTTTTGTGTCTATGGGGCGCCCAAGGAGATCAACTCTGATGAGGACGTACGAGTACGCTCAGATACTGGCTGGTACAAGAGGGTCCTGAGATCCCTCAATGTCCAGGTGTCTACGGGGATTCCCTACTCTCACACGAGCAACCCCCTATGTGAGCGACAGATTCGTGTCCTGAAGGAGAACGTCAGGATATGGTGCAAAACTGAACGCACCAGAGACTGGGTGAGGCTACTCCCCGTCATATCCTTGATGATGAACTCCCAAGAGAGTTCAGCTACTGGCTACTCGCCACATGAGCTATTCATGGGGCGCCCGGCGTGGTTCCTACATGCCCCCTATCCAGAGGACACCCATTCTTCTGTGGGTGAGTGGGTCCAAGAGCAACAAGCGAAGGTGGACAAGGCCAAGGCTATGCTCCAGAGAGTGAGGGAGCGTCAGTGGAACAAGAAGAACAAGCACCGAGTACCGGCCACCTACCAAGAGGGGGACTGGGTGCTGGTGCACCACAGTCGACTACCCGCCTGGCCTCGCTCTACCAGCGATGACCCATACTTCGGGCCGTACAAGATTCTATCTGTGGATGGTCACCGTATCACGGTGCGGTGTTCTCCCCGTCTAGGGGGGACCCTGGTGTGCGCCGCTCAACACCTGAAGCGCTACCATGATCCTGAAGACCTCTGTGGGGAGGAGTGGGAGCTGAACGACGAGGAAATCGCCGCTCTGGACCTACAAGGGGCTGCCAGCCCTATGGAAGTTGAAGGTGAACTCCCCGACATGAACGCCGAGGAGATGGCTAAGGAGGGCTTCTACCTGGTGAAGTCTGTCCTACGCCACCGCTATCGCCAGGGTTGGCGCTTCCTCACCCTCTGGGAAGGGTTTGGAGTCGAAGAGGCCATTTGGGAGCCCTTCTCTGCATTTGTTCTACCTGAGGGACGCCTAAACTCAGTTCTGGTTGACTACTTGTCCCAGAACAACCTTGGTGAGTTGTTGAGGCTCGCTGAGACGCTTGCCTCCAAGAATAAAGCTAGGGACTGAACCTTACCCTTACCTGCCAAAGCGTATGTGTGAGTGTGCTAGTCCTAAGGTCCTGAGAGCAAGCCGCAGAAGTGGTGTCCTAATTATACCCAAGTCTGCGCCCTTGCTGAACCTGGAGGGTTGGCTTATTGATGCCACGGGGTACGCCCCGGGTCTCCCCTCCCCTATGCGCCCAATTTCTGTGCTGGCGCAAAACCTTGGGGGAATACCCAGGGTGTTAATCCAGGTATTGTTTTCCCTACCTATCTGTCTACTACAGGGAGGGGTGGCCAAAAGCTATGAAGGCATGCAAAACGCCTGTTTGCTATGTGGCCAAAACACTGACCTAACCACTGTCAAAGCCCACCAACCCAGCTAAAATTGCAGGAAAAGGGTGGGACAGTGACACGCCCCCTACAGGTCCTACACACCCTACAGTGGCACCATCCTGGTGGGCGAGCACTGGGCAACTGGCTCTAGCCCCCACTCAGGACTACCACTCCTACACGCACACTCTACTTGGCGTTGCGAAGAGGAAGGTCTCAAGGGTCCTAGCGACCCACCTGTGAAATGACAAGAGAACACAGCGCTGCTAAGCAACTGTGGCCTCACAGGGGACGCCACAACGCGTTTCCCCTGCAAGGGCTTGGAGGGAAGGAGTGCTCTCGTGTGCAAGGCGCAGATGTCGATGAAGTCGGACTCCCTGCTCTGCCACAGGCGGAGCGGAGTTACTTGTTTGTGTGATCTGCGCCCCTGTTTAGCAGGGCATAAAAAAATGCTGCTGCACCACTCACCCTACCTGCCCACCTGTAAAACAAAGGCAAATGAAAGGGCGTTTGCGGCGGAGGAACCAAGGCACACTCCAGGTATTATACCCTTCTCAGTGTGCCCTATAATACGCTGTCCGCAAACACGCTGCATGGAGCAGCTACCCTTGTCAAGCAAGCAAGCGTTAAGGGACTCCTCAGGTTCTCTTAAAGAACGTACCGAGGAGCCCCTGGGTAGCCTAAACAAGGTTTACCGTGCGCACTTCGCGTGGCCTACCCTTTAATGCGTGTGTGCATGCACGAGTATGCGACAAGAACGTGGGCAAACCTGCCCATCTACGCGTAAATCTTGACTCCACCAGGGGGTGGCCCCGCCTGGGCGTACCTACCTTACCTACCGCTGGGAAGTGAAGCAAGGTGTGAGTACAAAAGGGGCGCACGCGAAGAACGTTGCTATGCACTTGTGTGTATGACTAATCACCCTGATCTGACCGCTAATCATCTGCAATCTTTCTAATCAATCCCTCTACCGCGTCCTATCGTGGTTATCGTTGTTAGCGCTGCTACACGACTCGTTCACGGAGACACGAGACGAGCAATGTGTATGCGGCATGCGAGACAAGCATACCTGTAGTTTATACCTGATTCGTTGAAGTCTTTTCAATTGATTTTCGAATTCTTGAATTTTCGAATCTTCTATTAGTGTGGGTGGAAACTGTATGTTTGTTTATTAATGTGTGTCTCGTCATTTTCAAGACTACGTGATACATACGTTTATAATTCCATTATTTTTCCATTTTCCGGCGCTTCGTTAGGAGCCGCTCCTGCGCGCCGCCATTTTATGCGTATGAATTTCTGGATTTAAAAAATCCGGAGATGACTATAATTTCTATAAAAATGTGCTTCTGATGCACAATTGGATTCTGCTCAGGTGTGTCGTTTCAGAAAAATTCTACGCCGTCATTTGACGGATTTTGGTGTCGTTGCTTCGTTTTTGCGTGGATTCGTCCATAATTCTCCCATTCCTGCCTCTGCAGATACCCACGCGCAGCCTCGCTGAGTAGGCCGTGTTCGGGCCGAAACGCAGGTGCCTGGAGAGACTGAGCAGAACCAAGACCCCACCAAGGGGCAAAATTAATTTTCTTTCGACTCCCTTCGCCCTAAGACAGGTCATAGGTCGCCAGCAGGTTTACGAGAACCCATGCGAGTGTGTATAATGTGTCTTGCGTTTGGGTTGTGTCGACGCTGCGTCTTGGAGGGAGGGATGCATATGCACATGTTTGGCATGCTCCCAATCTAACCCAACCAAGCCACAGGAGCCCCGGCAGCGCCAAGAGCGCTGAGTCTTCTGTAGGAAACTGTACAATCAGAGCAGCAAAAGGACGCCAGCCATGGTGAGCGCCCATTTTTCAGTGTGAGGGAGACTGTAGGTATTTTAAAGTAGATGTGGAAACCAAGGAAAGGCCAAGAAAAATTCCCTTTTTCCTAAAATGCGACAGTGGTGGCCACCACAGCACAAGGGGGGAGTAAGAAAAAGTGCTTTTCCATTGCTTTGGGACATACTCTAGTTGTATTAGAGATGCACTGAGCATCCATGCATTTTTATCTTAGTATTGGTCCAGCCAAAAGTGGTGAGAACACATTTTGACCTATGGAACCAAACACCCAATCAGGATATGGAGTGGACCCCTTAATCCCCTTTCAATCGAAAGTAAAACATCTTTTCCTGAGTTGACTGAGCACTGACATACCTAAGGTAGAGCCTATGAATTTATCTATGTTTTTCCATGAATACTTATCTGCCCTAGTGGTATGCACCATAGGGGGCTAGGCACCTCTTTTTGAGAGGTCCTGGGTTCAATTCCTGGTCAGCCTAGCTAAGTAGGAAGATCCCATGTGACATGGCAGTGACCTCATCGCCACATACCATGCCACCTCAGCACATATGGGACCCAAAACAAAGAGTGCACATCTCCTAAGATGGCACTATGGAGAGAGAGTGATCCTGAGGCAGTTTTCTAACTCTTTTCCCAAAACATTTCAGCTATCTCTGTGAATATGCATTCATTTGTATCCTGAGTTGCAGTTTCTGTGAATATCTAATCATCTTTCACTGTTTACACTGCAGCCCTTCCATGGTTCAAGCATCTGAGTTAAAGAATAAAAATTGACCAGTCGTCCAACTAATGGTCATCACTTGGGTTGTGGCATAATGGATGGAGGCAGGGATACTGTGGAAGGTAGATGGTGCTCTGTCTATGCCATGGGGTGCAGCAGCGGTGGGAACGTGATCAGTGGCACCCCCCCCTCTTAGTCCAAACAACCCCATGTCTAAACAACCCGTTGGCTGGGTAAGCCCAACCCGGAAGTGCAGTCCGACGGGGTCCCAATATTCGGGCAGGCCTGTCGGACCGGGCTGGCAGAAGGACAGCGATCGTCGCCACCCTTTCATAAACGCTGCCAGAGTACCAGGTTGGGCTTGGATAGGAGGAATGGGACAAATGCCGAACAATGGTGGAGGGCAGCGTCGCGTGGCGCGCACTGCGCCAACAGTGAACGCCATGAGTACACCGCTCGGACCAAAATCGCGAAGTCGTCAGTGGAGACCGCGAAATTGGCGCGTCCGCCAGCAACGCAGGACAACAGCACATGGGCCTCCGGTACGGGGCGCGCCGTGCACAACCCCCACAACCCCCCCCCCCCCTCGTGTGGAGTTGTATGGGTTACGCGCTGGTGTGGTTCACAGACAAACGCGCAAGCTCAGCAAAACAAAATCCTCATCACTGGTACCAGAGGCGCCTTTCGGTCGAAAAAAAAAATAGACACTCCCCCCCCCCTCAACGGGATTGCCATGCAGAACACCACACCTGCAGGGCGTCAGGTACAGCCCGGGTCAGGGAAACCAATGGTCAGGCGGGGCCCTGTGCTGAGGCAAGCAGGGACTTCACCTGCACATCAACCAGAGATTCGGGGGGGGGGGGGGATGGGGATGGGAAAGATGTAGCCCCTCTGCCACCGACTCTGGCCCACTTCCTTCCCGGACTGGCCTCGTGGAGGCCTGTCCATGCCCGGGGGAGGGATTGGCGGGAGGGGGGCAGGGCACTGGTATGAAAACTGTGGGTGGGCACCACGGGTGCTACACACAGCCCAGACAGAAACCCGGTCCCTGTTGGGACAGCGTGGCACCCCTCTACCAGGTGGCCCTTACATGGCAACTTGGCGGCCCTGGGGCCTTGCGCGGGGGTACAACATGCACCCTCATGTGTCGAACAGGCACGGGCAGGGCTTCTTTTAAGGTGGGTAAATCCAAATTACCCCCACACTCTGTTACAAACCCCCCCCCCGGAGTTGCGCACCCCGCCCCCAGGTGTTGTTGCATTTACCCCCCAGCTTGTTACAAAATACCCCCCAAAATTGGATGCCACTATCGCTTGCTTCGCAGCTGGCAACAGTGAGACATGCACAGCAGGGTAGCAGCCCATGGGGGGTAGGTGCGCCAATTTGGGGGGGAAATTGTCGCAACTTTTTTGGTCTGTGCCTCCCAGCTATCCTGGTGGGGGCTCCCAGGTCAAGTAAGCGTTGACATGCTTTGCTCAGAGTTTTGAAACCGCAAACATATGCTACACAAGGCGTATGTACAGTGGTTGCGTGGTCGCGGAAGAAGGAGAAATATTGTCGCAACTGGCGGGGGGGGGGTAATTTATGGTCCACGACCTTTTAAGGCGTGGGCAGGCGGGTGGGTCCACCCCCCACCCCCCCAGTGGTGCTGAGTTGCCCAAGTGCCAAAGAACATCTCTGGCCTAAACTAACGGGAGCCGTAGGCGCCAGAGAAAATTTTTCATTAGGCAGAGGTCCGGAGAAATTCGGTCCAGTCACTTCAAACCCCCAAAGCGGTGCTGTTAAAAAGAGCCCAGGGCACGGGAATCCAGGAGTGGGACTACAGAAGATGGCGATGCATCAACGCCTGGCGGGGCACTCCGTCCCCTGGAGGTGTGCCGCATCCTGTCTCCTCCCTCCCTCCTGTGCGTATACACTCGGGGGTGGGGGTGGGATGGATGCACTGGAAGGGGACCTCAGAGGGGGCCCCAGAAGCGGTTGGACAGGCGGTTGGAGGAGGTTGCCAAAGCGGTTGGGGGCGGTTACTGTCGGTTACAAATGCCGTTGAAGCTGGCACTTGCCGTTAGGGGAACAGTGGCTAGGCACAGGCTGGGTACCCCGGAGAGGGGGGGTACCTCCCGCCCTTCCAATGCATCCCTCTGGGGGTGGGGGGGAGTCTCATAGTGCCCGTGTCCCGGGGTGTCAGCCCCTGCAGGCGCGCCGTCTCCGGCACGTGCTCATTCAGGCAGATGGCCCACTCACTGCGCTCACAAGTCAAAATGCATCGGGCCCGTAGAGGCCAGACGAAGGGTTGCAGGGGTGCACTGCTCCCGAGTACAGCAGAGCAGATCTGTCTCACCCCCAAAGACAATCTGGGCCACAGTGCGCGGGAGCACACAAACAATACCGGGCTTGACGACACCAAACGAGGGCCCTGGGCGACATGGGCCGCCTTGAGGGACAACCGCCGAGGGCACCGCCACAACACTGTCAACGCGGATGCCGCGAGAAGTGCGCCCAATTTCACGGCAAAAAGTTGATGGCAAAGTTTATCTAGACCACTGAGACGATGGTCTGCCAGCAACGCACGACAACAGCGCATGGGCCTCCGGTACGGGGCGCAACAGAACGTCGCTTGGCTCGTGCTGTCGCGTGTGCGGGGCACACGGGCCAGGCCATTGCTGACGGACCCCCGGGGGCAGAGAGGGGGGGTGGGGGTCTGTTGCCCCCTAGCCAGCCCCGGCTGAGTCACCCACCCACCCACGAACCTGGCCACCCACCCAAACGTACCCACCCCCCCCCCTCAACGGGATTGCCATGCAGAACACCACACCTGCAGGGCGTCAGGTACAGCCCGGGTCAGGGAAACCAATGGTCAGGCGGGGGGGCCTGTGCTGAGGCAAGCAGGGACTTCACCTGCACATCAGCCAGAGATTCCGGGGGGGGGGGGGGGGATGGGGATGGGAAAGATGTAGCTCTGCCACGGCCAACTTCATCCCGACAGACCCAAAAGGGCTCCGACAATCATGCGCAGCATCACGTCTTGTTGGGTCGGGCGAACACGCGACGTCCGACGCAGCGTGTGGGACAGTGTGCCGGTCCAGGCAGCGCGGCATAGGGCCGAATCCGCGAATTCGAATGTGGGGTCAGAATTTGCCCCGAGTGCGCCGAACTCAGTGGACCTTTGCAAATTCGGGAGCATTCGTCGAACGCGCCCGGGTCGGAATTCCGGGCTTGTTCGCCCGATGCCGGTGCTGGTAGTGCTCGGTATTGCCAAAGCAGAGGTCGACCATGAAGCCCACCCCATGTTCTGGTACCCCCCCCCCCCTTGTATAAGCTACGCCAATGTACGGAATTATTATGGTCCCCAACTGTAGCTTGGACAAGGGCGTAGCTTGCGCGCAACACATGTAACTACCGACACACACGTGCGCATGTGCATGGTATGCGTGCACCTTGACCTCCGCACACATTTCCAAGTGCATGTAAACACAAGAAAGCCTTGGGAACATGAAATTTTCAGGTTCACACCCATGTTGGCACAAGCAATGAAGGATGCGAAGCCTACAAATGTTCGGCTTGGAAACCCTTCTTGCGATCATACACCATGCGGAACAATTGCACATGCTCACCACTTGAAGATGCCTTTGGCTGAGGCTTAGGGGCTGGTTTGGGCTCGGGCAGCTTCAAATTCTTGGGAACGAAATTGCCTTGCATGTGGTCCCTTGTAAGATACAACTTCCCATCAAAGACATGGGCCATTCCCCACACGCGCAGCCTTAGCCCGGACCGATTGGGTCCGCATGCACCACTGAACCACCGCGCTCATAGTTGATGCCGATGAACCTGTCGCCAGGGGGCCAACAACAACACCATCTGCCATGTCCCCCAGTGGACCGCCTGTACCCCCCCCCCCCGTTGTCCTAGCTACACAAAAGTTTCCAATTAATACAGTCCCCACGCCTACTGTAGCTTGGACAAGGCCGCAGACACCCAGGTTCCAAAAGAGAAGATTGCATGAGCTCGTGCAAGAAAGGGGGATATGGTGCACAAATATCCCCAAAATCAGAGCTATGTGGGTCCAAATGGGCAAACACTCACAACAAATGTGTCCATGACTCTATGTAGCTGGCAAATTTGTCACCAAACCCATGTCTTATGTGGCTGCACTAAATTTGGTACCGAATTAAATCAGGTCCCAAATTAATACAGTCCCTACGCGTACTGTAGCTTGGACAAGGGCGTAGCTAGGACAAAGGGGGGGGGGTACTTTAGGGGGTACCCAAGGTGAAAGAAGAGACATTCAGGATTGCAGGACCGGGAATGGGAATCTTTCCCAAGCAAACAGGTACACAATTGGGCACTCAAACCGGCACAACACCGCTTGAACCAAATCTGTGTGCGTGTATAATGTTTTCATTCATTCGTTATCTGGCAGCTTAACCCCTGCCTGATCATGTGTTCATGGGTGATAACATTAACCCCTGCCTGCGAACATGTTCATGGGTGATAACAAAGTACAATCGGGTGTATCTGTAACATAGGAGGTGAGTGGATGGGGGGGAAATGCACGTGGTTCTGTCGTTCTGACTGCAGTCCGTGGTTTTGGATACGCAGGGTGAGTGGTCCGGGTGCGTGCTGGCTCTACTGCATTGCCCTTGGCTCATGGGGGGAAACTATGGGCTATAATCGCTTGACTCATTGCTGGATTGCAGGGAGTCGGGAAGGGGACAGACTGCACTGTGTTGTCTCCGCTTCTGTCCGGTGTGTGAAAGCCAGCAGGGCTCAAGTACAGATCTTGTAATTCTTTGAGGTATACCCCTGCCACTGGGGCAGGACAGTGGACACCCAGCTCAATGTGGTCTGGTGGTGGGGTCCAACTCCCTGTCTGGTCTCCTCGGCAATCAGACAGATACAGGAGTGGAGGTGTTTGCATTGTGTGGACAGGCTTGCCTGGACAGCGGACTCTCGTGCGGGATGTCAGGGTGACGGTCAGCTCATTGGGAGGCAGGCAGTCTTCAGGGGGGGACACGGGGGAAGTGGACTCACAATGCGTGGCTGCGGTCTGGTCTGTACACTTACACTGTCAACAGGCACAATGAGGAGGTGGATCAGAGTGAGAGCTCAAACATCAAAGTGGGTGCATAACACCTCCCTGCTCGCAGTCCCTAGAGTGGGAAGGATATCCCAGTGGCTACATAACCGCTACCTTCTCGGGCTCCCCAAAGTGGGGATATCCAAATGCCTACGTACCGTGCCTTCATTTGGTTGGGGGTGGAAAAAAAGGCGACGCGACGGTACCATGTGAATCATCAAAAACAAAAAAGGCGGCGGCGTATCTTACGTATACAGTCAGGCCTCCTCGTTTGCAGAGCTGGCAGAATGCAGGCAGTACATAAATGCAGGAAGACAGGTCCAAAGAAACGCCTGGCAGCGAACATGTTGTGGTGCGCCAGGGTAGGTGCAAAAGTGGTGGTGGCTCGGCTGGCCAAGGCCGGTGCTGCGAAGGCTGGAGAACATTCATGCAGGCTGTTCGGGCTCGGTGATAAGGGGGTGCGACCTCATTATGCAGAGATGAATGGCCATGTGCGAAGGGCGGGTGGGGGGGAAGAGTGGCTGCTGGCGCCGCTGGTCGGCAGCCCGATGTCTCGACGTGGTGCCTGGGGTGAAGCTTTATAGTGAAGATGGTGTGAAGATGGATAATGTATGTGGACACGCAAGAATGTGCCCCTGTAGCACACATGCCTCGCTCCTCTGCGTGCGAACACCCCCACCGCCCACCCAATGTCTGTCCACCGCCAACGGGGCGGAGAGGAGGAAGGCTGAGAGCCGAGGGCTGCAGGCAGTGGGTTGAGGCCACCGCCCACCGGCAGAGGGCTGCAGACGTCCCAAGGCACGCCTGTGGGGGTGGCCCGCTCGGACCTGTTGTCCGTTACCGGCCAACCGGCGTCGGTTGATCATCAACCTCCGTCCGCCAACCGCAATCCTGCCACCCAAGACTCAGGCTGCCCTGAGTTGAAAACAAAAGAAAGTATGTCGCTCCTAAAAAAGCAGCGCTGCTGCAGAACGCCTTGAGCACTTCAACGGAGTCAAGGCGCTCGAAATGCCCGCCCCCCCCCCCCCTGCACCCGTGGCTGAGGCCCCACGGTCCCAATTCCGTGAGGCGAGGCCCAGACCGGCAGAGACTGGGGATGCATCATGCACCCCTCGTTGAGCGGGGCAAGGGGCGGGGGAGGGGGGATCAGATTGGGTCGGTCATGGTTCGCCATACTTGGGCACTTTCCGCAAGGGGTAACACTCTCTGGAAACTCCCTAGCCCGCACTGCCATCGGCATCAACCGCCAACTCCCAACCACCAGCCAACCGCCAACCGCCAACCGCCAACCGCCATCCGTTCACGACAAAACTTAGCCGGTCCAGAGCAACGAAATAAGAGAGTCCATGACAACAGCCGAGGCCCCATTCAATGTGTCGCGGCATGCACGTGCATCCTTCGCATGCCCCGCCGCGTCCGCTCATGACTCTATCAGTTTGTTGTAGTCGTAGTGGCGGTCGATGACGGCCTTCGACGTCTTCAGAGGGGCCAAGAGGGTGAGGCCGCTGGCAATCACCAGCACCAATGCCACCATGTCCGACACAACGGCTGTCCACAGCGGCAGCAGGATCACGAAGTTGAGGCCCAGCATCACGGCCTTGAGGGCCACGGCCAGCGCAATGTTCCACTGCACGACGCAGCGGTAGCGCCGCGCCAACCGGAGCAGGACCGGCAGGAGCGAAAGGGAGTCGGACAGAAGCAGCACATCGGCGGCTTGAGCCGCTAGCGCGGTACCACCGGCACCTGCAGAATGGGACTGGAGCGTAGGGCGGTCCTTTGGGGACGTGTTCAGCGGTCTGGGTCTCCCAGTGGAGGTTTTACAGCCCACTTTAGGGTCCAGGGTGAGCAACGTATTTTAGCAGCAGCAAGCTGCAAACGAGTAACAAGTCTTTTGGGGCACACGGTGGCTCAAATCCGGGATCCAAGCAGCTCAAAATGACCGCAGAGCAACTGCGCATTATCTGAAACAAGCTTCGTCCAGGCCATTTTGTGGCCAATTTGGTGTCCAAAAGCGACCGTTTTCGTAGTTGGGGTGATCGTCCTGAAAGTTCAGCACAATTGTCAGTGTGAAGTAGGCGTCTCCAATGAGGGCTGTGCTGTCAAATGGGTGTTCAATGTGGCGTCTCTCACGCTGTTGTGCCATGCAACAGTCCATTTTTGAAGTGAGAATTGGCCTTTTTTTTTGCTTGTTTTGAGGACGATTGTCCTGACAGTTCAGGACAATCACCAACGTGTCATGTAGGCGTCTCCAATGAGGACCCTTCTTCTTCTACGTCAATTGGGCTATCAGATGATTGCAAATGGATGTTCAATGTGAGGCGTCTATCACACCGTCGTGCCATGCCATGGTCCATTTTGAGGTGAACAGGAGCCGTTTTTCAACCACGTTCAGGAGAACCATTGGTCCTAGTCGCCAGTCTTGATAGGGACCCCAGCGGTCGATGGTCAACAAATGGTCAACTACCGGGACTCTGGCCACTGAGGGGGGCTCGCTCGCCCCGCAAACTCGGGACATCGCTGCGTACCCCGCATGGCATGACCCTTGGTTCGGGGTCACTGCCTGGCGCCGGAAGGCACACAGAAATCGCCATGTTTAACATCTCATATAAATGCACTGCAATTGGCGAGTGCCTTGGCCCCAATTTTGCGGTTTTATTTGCGTTGACCCCATGAACGGACGGATGCGGGGCACACCAGTGAGACGTGGCAGCTGAACAACCTTTTAAATGGCTGCCCCCTGTGTGACATTCCGTCGGGTTGTTGTTCCTTTACGGGGCCCTGGACGGTCACCCGTTCTTCCGTTCGCATGTTGCGTCGGGTCGCTGCTTTCTGTCGGCCGCTGCGGCCGGTGCTCTTGCTGGTGTCGTTTCCGCGTTCGCGGAGCCCCGTCATTGGTGTGCCGGGGCTGTGCTGGATGTGGCAGGATGTGCCGTTTGCGCGTCAGTGGCGCCCTTTTTACATTGTGTCTGGGTGTACATTCCGTCCCCTCCCCCAATGCCCCCTTCAATCCCACTGTCCCCCAGGGTGGCGCTTTCACAAGAAGATGTTTTTTCCACTTTTCATTAACGACCACCCCTTAAGCCTGCGCTGGTGGTCAACTGTCCACAGCATGTGGTCAATGGCCTATTTTTCACTCTGCCAGTGCAGGTCCCTGAGTCTTCTCTTTCCCAAAGACGAACGTCAGATAGAGGCATTCCCGGATGGTCGGACACTTTGCTGCGTGTAGTTCCCAGTCGCCTTCTGCGTGGCGGTGAAAAGAGGGGAGGAGGGGAGAGGGGGGGCGACCATACACTCAGTCATACTTGGGCGTGAACCGACGGCGGTTGGGCAGTGGCGGCGCGCAGTTGGAGGGTAACCGCAGGTGGTCGGCAACCTGCGGCGGTGGAGGGTGACCTACGGCGGTCGGAGGGTGACCGACGGCGGTCAAACGGCTACCGCAGGCGGTTGAAGCATAACCAACCGGCGACCCTCAGGGCGCTCGTTAGCGCCAGCCCCATTCAGACTCCCACCCCCGCTCCAGGAACAGCCCTTGAGCAGAGGTCTGCCCCTGGCGGTGCGCGATGATCAACGTGAAGCCGGGTCAATGGCCTCCATCCATTCCCCATGTTGTTGTCGCTCCTGGGCCAGCACCAGCAAGCCAAACGAAGGACAGGGTTGAGGAACGAACCCCCTGACTACAACAGAACATCGCTTGGCTCGTGCTGTCGCGTGTGCGGGGCACACGGGCCAGGCCATTGCTGACGGACCCCAGGGGCAGAGAGGGGGGGTGGGGGTCTGTTGCCCTCTAGCCAGCCCCGGCTGAGTCACCCACCCACACACGAACCTGGCCACCCACCCGAACGTACCCACGCAAACAGGAGGAGGGATGCACAGGTCAGCCCAGCCCAAAGGGGGCGTTTTTGCACAGCGCGCGCACAGCGCCAATTATTACGGTGATTATCCAGGTAACAACCCTGAAAACCACCCACCTGCGGAATCATGCACAATCAATTCAAAACTCAAAAATTCAAACATCTGATGCTTGCCATGGGTCCCAGGGACCTAAATTCTGCCCCCTATAGCCCCGTCCACTGCAGCAGCCATTCAATGACGTCCTTTCAATCTTCTGAACTTACCGAACTCCCAGTGGTGGAGAACAGCCAACTTTTCGCACAGCGCGCGCACAGCGCACGGTACGCCCAAAGGCACAGCCATGTGGTTTGGAGGAAGGACACCACGCTGTTGGGGACCAATGGTAGTCCTCTGCACCCCAATGCCATTGGTAGTCGAACGTCATGAAGTAGCCCTCACTGTCCACACAGGTGTCACCGTCCAGCCGTCCTCCTCCACCCAACACCCCAAAAAGCAGACCCCAACCCTGAGGAAGGGTTGAGGGTTTGGGTTTGGGTTTGGTTTGGGACCCTTCTGCCAGCCATATTGCTCTGCGGCGTGAGTTGCTTTAGGTGTTGCAGTGTGCCCGGAGCTCAGGGGGCCTTTGCGGGTTGATTGAGGCCAGGGAACCACCACTGCTGCCTTCAAGATAGACAGGCGAAGCCGTCCTCATGCACGCGTACCCCCTCTCTGCTCAAGCATCCGCTGTACCATACTTGGCGCTAACACCTGCCACGGCAGATGTGGGCAGGTGTCACAAAAATCTTCGGCGGGTGTCGGCAGGTGTCAGGCAGTTTGGTAGAGGCACATGGAAACTCACACACACACACTTTGTGAGAGAAACCAACGAACCGACGACCAATGTGGGCGGGCACAGCAGGCAGTCAAAAGGATCTGGCACACACACACACACACATGCGCGCGCGCATAGGTCCGGCAGGTGTCAGCAGGTGTCACTAAAAGTTTTGGCAGGTGTCGGCAGGTGTCATAAAAAATTGCGGCAGGTGTTAGCGCCAACTATGCGCTGTACCCATGCCATCAGGGAGCTCCGGGTAATACCGCCACTGCTGCCTTCGTGATAGACACGTGAAACGGGATCCACACATACAAGCCGGCGTCAAATCACAGGGGCAACCAGGGGCAGGGTGAGTCTTGAACCCTCTGGTGGCTGGGGCTCTGGTGCTCAAAGCACAGTCAACAGTCAGTGCACTAAGCACTGAGGGCTACAAACTGAGTTCACGAAACGGGCGCGGCGGCCACACCGAACGTGAACGAACGCGCCCCTCACACTGCCACAGTCCACAACTAAGTTCATGGACCGGGCCTGTGGGCCACCGCTAACGTGAGGGAAGGGAACTTTGGGCTGTGTGACCTTGTGTGACGAGCTTGAGAGCCCCCGCTTCCCGATCCTCCACCACACAAGCCCCCCCCAAAGCGGACCCCATCCTTTTGGGGGGGGGGGGGGGGATGGCTGAGCAAAACGGCCCAAAAAATGGGTCACCCACCCACCCAAGTGGTCGCCCCGCAGCACGACAATAGGCAATGGCTTCCCCGGAACGTACGCTCAACGATACGCAGTTGTGTGCAGAACGCGGCCGACTGCATGGGACCCTGGAACAGGGGGCCACATCGGGGCCGTGTGCCCTGCAGAGCGTCGCATACCCATGGCAATGCCCACGTCGGCGTGCACCAGCGCAGGCCCATCGTTGATGCCGTCGCCCACCATGCCCACCACCCGCCTGGATTTCTGTTGCTTCTGGATCCACTCAAGCTTCTGCATGGGCTGCATGGCCGCATGAGACTCCATGATGCCGACCGACTGGGCCAATGCTGATGCGCAGTCCGGAAGGTCCCCAGTCAGAAGAGCCACCCATACTCCAGCGTCTTGCAGCACTTGAACTGATAGTGGAGGAGGGAGGTGCAGGGGGGGTTGAGTGCACCAGAAAGGCTGAAGTGTTATGCGGTCTGTACGTACATGTGCACCTTGAAGCGAGGAAATCCTCCGCTCATGAACAGTTGGATTCGCTGTCTACGAGTGGCTGGTGCAGTGTGCTGCCTGTGGCATAGACCTCCTGTTGCTGTGGCTGGTGCAGTGTGCTGCCTGTGTCATACATTTCCTGTTGCTGTGGCTGGTGCAGTGTGCTGCCTGTGTCATACATTTCCTGTTGCTGTGGCTGGTGCAGTGTGCTGCCCGTGGCATACATTTCCTGTTGCTGTGGCTGGTGCAGTGTGCTGCCTGTGTCATACATTTCCTGTTGCTGTGGCTGGTGCAGTGTGCTGCCCGTGGCATACATTTCCTGTTGCTGTGGCTGGTGCGGTGTGCTGCCTGTGGCATAGACCTCCTGTTGCTGTGGCTGGTGCAGTGTGCCATACACGAGGTGCTATGCCTCCACAAACTCTAGACCCCGACTACAGAGCCATGGGAGAGGCACCCGGCTGACGTTGTCTCCCTCCTTGACTACCCCATGCGTGCACGGCACAGCAGCGGGGCCCCAGAGGCCCTTCCGTTTGCTTCCCTGCCCACCACCCCGTACCCACCCCCGCAGCACATATCCCCGCCTCGCACTGCACACTTGTCGCTGCGGCGTCTGTCTTGGGGCGGTCGCACAACGCCAACGCGAGTTCCAAGCGCCCGCCCAGCGCCACGAAGGCGATGGTTTTGGCATCCTTCATCCACTGGTCCCACGGCAACACCCCATCTTTGCGCACACCCTCCGGCAAGGCCACCCCCAGGCGCTTCATCAGCCCCCAGTTGCCAACCGCAACGGGCGTTTGTTCCACCGTCCCTACGATACCCTGTGACACAAGACAAACGGGGGCCAACGTGTGGCTGTGCGGATCAGGAACTGGGGCACAGCCGTAGGCTTTGGGCTGAGGCACAAGGGGGCCCGGCAATGGGGTCGCGCGTGGCAGAGGGCAAAGCTGAAGTACCTGACGTGGCGGGACTTCCCGGAGCGGAGACCAGCCGTCCAAGTTTCGTGTGTACGACCGCCAAAACCGCGCGCAGTGCCTTGTCTGACAGGGGCCTCAACGGTCACCCGTTTTCGTGCGCCTCCTATTGTCCGCCCCCCCCTGAGTGTAAGCTCCCCAACCCACTCCTTCGCGAGGGCTGTGCCCTTCTGTTCATGTCCCGTCAGCACAGTGCAGTGCCATGCATGCGGATGCTGTGGAGGCCAGGGGCGGTGGGAGGGCAGCTTCAGGCCTCCTCCACTTCGTGAACATACATGCCATGGCCGTCGTATAGGGACCCAAAATGCAACAGGCAAACAACCGCAGAACACGGAATGCAGTACAGACCTACGAGCTCTTCCAGGCCGTTCCTCTGGTGCTCTGCTCCCATTTCGTGATTGTTGTTTGTTGTTTGTCAACGATGCCAGAACTTCTCCCGGGGCTGACTCCATGACAACTCCGCAGGCTGAGTGGGCCACTGTCCAACATTTTTGCTGTTTTCTGCGCCCAAGGTACCTTCCCACACGGGGGGCCCCACCCTCAGCTCAGGTTTGTCTTTGGCGGGGACATTCAGTCTATCAGAACCGACCATTGTTCCCCCCCTCGCTCAGGCAAAGTCCAACAGGCCCCAATCATCGTGGGGGGCACATCAATGGTTCCTTTCCCTGTCCAATGCATAACCCCGCCTTACACTTGTGAGTGCGTCTTGTGTGCGGGAACACAAGAATGCAGTGCACTGTTGGACTGAGGCGGTTGGACTGAGGAGCTGAAATCACAGTGAAGGGGCACACGGTCCCACAGAGCCGTGACCTACGCAAACGTTTTGTGGCTCGAAATCCGAAAATTGCAGTAAACTCATTTTCCCACGTCAAAATGGCGGTCCCTTTTTCAGCCCCCCCCCACCCCCCCGCCTCCTAGCCACGGTTGGGAGCTCGGGCCTACCAAGACTTTGTCCCAAACCCCCTATTTTGAAGCTGCCAGTCAAAAACACATCCCCCCCACAATGCCCAAGGTGCTTTCTGACAGTCGGGTTGATGTAACAGCATGGCTGGTGATGTGATTTTCTGAAGCTTCTTTTCTGGTTGTAGGGAATTCATTATGGCAGTGGCACTGCTGCCCCATTAGGATAGCACCTTCCGTGGGATGCGCAGCAAATGTCGCGGTGGTGGAGGCCCACTTTAATCCACCCGATTGGGAGTCGCGGGGTGAGTACCGTAAAGGCTCATTAGGGGTGTGCTACCGTTGGGCTTTCAGGAGGAAATGGTCAACATTGTCTGTCCCCAGATCGCAGGGGGGGGGGGACGTGTCTCTGGTACGTGAGAGTGTGATGGTTGTCCCTCTGCCCACAGGTGCCGCCCCTTCATTGCGCCCTTGGTGTCCGTGCCTGCGTGGGCATACTTTACCAAAACCATGAAGTTTGGAGGGTGCTCCCCACCGCTGCTATGCTGAATGCAACTCCGCGCCAGGCAGTTCCGGGTCACCAAATATTACATATCAGCGGTGCACAGCATTCCAGACAGTCCGCCCGTGGAAAAGCAGGGGTGCCTTGGCACTGTGGTCCACCGCCAGGTCCCTCGTGCGTTTCGGCCCTCGGCCTCTTCCTCCTCCCAAACGTCGTCACCTTCTCCCCACCTTCCCCCAATCCCCTCCCCAACCCCTTCCGTTTCAGCATACCTGTCCCACGCACACCTTAATGCCCAGCGCCGGGGGCAAACCATAGCCAGATCCCAGCGCGATCGACTGGTCCGAGAGGTGGCCCTTTTCACTGTGGGCGCCAAGGGCATAGGGCACGAGGGCCATCCCGACGGGGTGGCTGGATGTGGCCTCAAGGGCTGCGGCGTAGTGCAGGATGAGGTTGTGGCGCTGCATGGAAGTGAGAGTCACATGGGCCCCAGGGAACACACTTCAGAACCCGGCGCACAGAAGAGGAGCAGCGAGTGGGGCAGAAGGAGCAGGAGGGGGAGGTGAGACCTAATTAAGGTGGGCTAAGCGAAGGTGGAGGTGGTGTCTTTGGTAGACTGATGTTGTTCAACACGGCCACCCACCAAGAGCCACTGGATTGCACCCACTCAAACGCACATAACTTCAAAAAGGTGCCGGGACGAAAACAATGCAAATTGGTGTGAGAAACGAAACGCACTGTCGGAGCAAGAAACTACTGCATCGATGCTTTTCGGTGTGTTGTCTGCACACAGCACGGCATCAAGAAAGTGTTGCTGGTGACCAAGCCAAGGAGCAGGAGCGGGGGGGCATAAAGGTGGAGGAGGTCTGTGGTTCCACACACAGGGTTGTGTTGTGTGGAGGTGTGCCTGCAGGCGGTATGTGGATGGGTTGGGGTCCCACTACTCACAAGACATTTCACATGCAGTCAGTCCCAGACCGGGTGCAGTGGGATGTAGACCTCCCACCACAAACACCCAAGGCAGGAGCCGTGCAGGTATGAGGCAGTCTCAAGGCATTCCTTATGGGACCCGAGTCAACGAATGCCCGTGCCACCCCACAGCCACTGGCCATGTCGCAGCAACGCCAGCCGGACTGCGCCTCTGACGATCACATGGAAGCGGCTGGTCAGGGGATCAGGGGGGTTGCCGGCCCCAAGACGTGTTCGGAATGAACATTGGAGAGCAACATCAGAGACAGTTCTGCAACCCGTGCACAGGGTGCGGAAGGTCTGCCCCCAGCAGACGACACCCGGGTTGGGGTGTGGGTTGTACGTTGTTGGCAACGCTCACTGCGTTGCGGCGCCGCTCCATTGTCGGACCCAGGGGGGCGCCCCTGCGGCGTATATTGAAGGACCATGGGCATTCTTGCGCACCGTACCGTTCCATCGCAAGGGCGTCAAGGTCGTGGGGTCGTCATCAAGACAGCAGCAATGTGCATAGACTGCCCACCGCTCAACCACCATCCTCAGTGCCGCATCATGTAGGCAAGCGCACCGCCAAGCGCATGGCTCTCAATCCACCACCTGACAGTCCCCTACCCTTTGCCCTCCTCTGCATATCTGATGGTGGATCCCAGATGAGGAAGTTTGAAAAACCTCTTCGCCACTGGACTGCACAAAGGGAGGGGTCAACTGGAACTGGTGCGGTGTGCTCCACCCACACCATTCCGATCCAAGCAACACTGCAAGCTTCCCGTATGATCCACAAAGACATGCTCGCATCAGCCAAAGGCGGCACCCCCAACGAGGTGGAGTCATCCGCCCGCTCTGCCCGCACTGTCACCACCCACTCCACCGCGGTTGTGCATGCCACCATCGTTTGGGGGATTGCGGGTCGTGCTTGGCTGGGGGTGACCATGGCCCTGTTGCCATTTTGGCGGTACCCCTGTGGGTTCTTTGCCGCCGCATGGGCAGCATCCATCAGGAGGTCAGCTGCACGCAATGGACTCGGGCGTATAGAGAGGACGATGATGCAGATGACCCATCAGCCCCCACCCCCCCTGCCAGCAGGATTCCCATGCGGATGCCATGGGTGCCCAGGGTGATAAAGAAACGGAATGTGGAGGGGAAGCATCAAGGCCGCGGACCTGGTGTGACCCCACCTCAAAGCAACAGGCAAGTTCAACAACATCCCTGCGGGGAGGCCGTGGTTACGTATTCCCCGAGGTTTGTTCCCCACAAATCGGAACCTGGCCAAGCACAGCTTTGCTTGGGAGGCCGAAGCCTCAAACACCTTCGGACACCTTATGGAAGCCCAGCAAGCCAACCAAATGGGTGAGGCTGCGAGAGCAAGGAATATCTCATACCCGGACGCGCTCCGTTGTATCCCGGCGCATGTCGGAGGAGGTGAGCCACAATATGCAAGTGGCCCAACCCGCAACTCCTACTACAACACCCATCTCCGCCCACCACCCTACGACCGCACCATCACCACCCACCCAACACATCCCCACCCATCACTCTGCATCACCCCCACACACACACCTACCAGCCCGGGTGGTACACATGCCACATGAGGGAATGGTCAAAATGGGGTTGATTCGGTGCCTCAGTTTCCCTATGATATTCTGAGCCATATACCCCAATGGGCATTCTACGCATGTTGACCCGTGAGGATCATGGGGGCTCAGGTGTTTGCCAGCTCTGGAATGGCTGGCGGCAGGTTCCCCACCCAACCTTGGAAGTCCGCACGCTTACTGCGCCTGTGTCACATATGCACCGGGATCCCGATTTGCACCGCACCCGCACCCTCACTCGTCTTGCGCAGGGATGTTGTATCTGTCTCAGAGGCAGCGCCAGCGTGAGGATTTGAGGAGTGAACGGAGGGTTTTGGCACTGGGAGCAGGCACACCTGCATCGAATCCAGTGCCTTCCATGCCCCAAAGTCGCTAAGGGGGTGTGGCAGCGACTGGGCCCAGTGCCACGATGACCCGAGATGCGGTGATCCAGGAGGGGCGCTGCACTGATGCCCATGGCCGTGTCCATGCTCATGCCCACACCCATGTCCATGCCCATGCTCATGGCTGTGCCCATGCTCAGGCTCATGCCCATGGCCGTGTCCATGCTCATGCCCACACCCATGTCCATTCCCATGCCCATGGCCGTGTCCATGTCCATTCCCATGCCCATGGCCGTGTCCATGCTCATGGCTGTGCCCATGCTCAGGCTCATGCCCTTGGCCGTGTCCATGCTCATGCCCACACCCATGTCCATTCCCATGCCCATGGCCGTGTCCATGTCCATTCCCATGCCCATGGCCGTGTCCATGCTCATGGCTGTGCCCATGCTCAGGCTCATGCCCATGGCCGTGTCCATGCTCATGCCCACACCCATGTCCATTCCCATGCCCATGGCCGTGTCCATGTCCATTCCCATGCCCATGGCCGTGCCCATGCTCATGGCTGTGCCCATGCTCAGGCTCATGCCCTTGGCCGTGTCCATGCTCATGCCCACACCCATGTCCATTCCCATGCCCATGGCCGTGTCCATGTCCATTCCCATGCCCATGGCCGTGTCCATGCTCATGGCTGTGCCCATGCTCAGGCTCATGCCCTTGGCCGTGTCCATGCTCATGCCCACACCCATGTCCATTCCCATGCCCATGGCCGTGTCCATGTCCATTCCCATGCCCATGGCCGTGTCCATGCTCATGGCTGTGCCCATGCTCAGGCTCATGCCCATGGCCGTGTCCATGCTCATGCCCACACCCATGTCCATTCCCATGCCCATGGCCGTGTCCATGTCCATTCCCATGCCCATGGCCGTGCCCATGCTCATGGCTGTGCCCATGCTCAGGCTCATGCCCTTGGCCGTGTCCATGCTCATGCCCACACCCATGTCCATTCCCATGCCCATGGCCGTGTCCATGTCCATTCCCATGCCCATGGCCGTGTCCATGCTCATGGCTGTGCCCATGCTCAGGCTCATGCCCTTGGCCGTGTCCATGCTCATGCCCACACCCATGTCCATTCCCATGCCCATGGCCGTGTCCATGTCCATTCCCATGCCCATGGCCGTATCCATGCTCATGGCTGTGCCCATGCTCAGGCTCATGCCCATGGCCGTGTCCATGCTCATGCCCACACCCATGTCCATTCCCATGCCCATGGCCGTGTCCATGTCCATTCCCATGCCCATGGCCGTGTCCATGCTCATGGCTGTGCCCATGCTCAGGCTCATGCCCTTGGCCGTGTCCATGCTCATGCCCACACCCATGTCCATTCCCATGCCCATGGCCGTGTCCATGTCCATTCCCATGCCCATGGTCGTGTCCATGCTCATGCCCACACCCATGTCCATTCCCATGCCCATGGTCGTGTCCATGCTCATGGTTGTGCCCCTGCTCAGGCTCATGCCCATGGCCGTGTCCATCCTCAGGCTCATGCCCTTGGCCGTGTCCATGCTCATGCCCACACCCATGTCCATTCCCATGCCCATGGCCGTGTCCATGCTCATGCCTACACCCATGTCCATTCCCATGCCCATGGTCGTGTCCATGCTCATGGCTGTGCCCCTGCTCAGGCTCATGCCTTTGGTCGTATCCATGTCCATGCCCACACCCATGTCCATGCCCATGCTCATGGCTGTGCCCCTGCTCAGGCTCATGCCCATGGCCGTGTCCATGTGCACACCCATGTCCATTCCCATGCCCATGGCTGTGCCCATGGTCAGGCTCATGCCCTTGGCCGTGTCCATGCCCACACCCATGTCCATTCCCATGCCCATGGCCGTGTCCATGCTCAGGCTCATGCCCATGGCCGTGTCCATGCTCAGGCTCATGCCCATGGCCGTGTCCGTGCTCATGCCCATGCCCATGGTCGTGTCCATGCCCACACCCATGTCCATGCCCATGCCCATGGTCCTTACCACCCACGCCATCATGATGATGATGATGATGATGATGGCCATGCCCACACGCATGCCCGTGCTCATGACTATGGCCGTGGCAGCAGCCTCCCCCTTCGCTGTGATCATCGGCTGCATGTGGTGACTCGTCAACGTTGGGCCAATTGCTGCCAGGCACCTGAACGGCACAGAGGTGGTGCTTGGGTCCGCGCTGACATGCTGTTCGTGTCAGGCGCCAGCCCTGTACAAAGAGCTATGCACTCATACCCAGCCCACTGCACACCCAGAAGCCCCTCCACACGGTGCTGTGGATCCACTGCCTTGTAGTGCTGCATTGGAACTCCCTTCGTGGACGTGGCGTCTGTCCACGCGTACGCTGTCCATGCCTGTTACACTGCAGACAGGATCCTGCCCGGAGTAGTAACAATACCCAAACCTGGAGCCAAATACTACCAACGGAGATTATCCAATCCACAACACCGCTTCTTGAATGTGTGGGGTGCACCCACGGCGTAGAATGTCAAAGTTTGACAAAAAAAAGAGGCTATTGTTGGTGCTCCTATGAGGATGTACTGAACAGTGATGCCATTCCCCATTTGTAGCCCTTTTGAGTCCGGATACACCACCAAAACCACCCAATCACCTTTTGAACTCAAAATCGGGGGAGGTGTCCCTACTTGCCTCCACCAATCAAATGCATGAAACTGAGAGCACCAACCGGCGACCCAACCCCACCTCTGTGCCCCGCTGCACAGCAACAAAACGTTGCACACACGACTGGCCATTTCTCCCCCCCCCCCCCCATCCTGCTCCCATGCTCGTTTTGGATCACTATCCCTCACTTTCCCGGAATTGAGAGGCTGCGCGAATGCCCCCCCTCCTCCCTCTTGTGCTTGTGGGGATTCACTCCCCCGGAATTCAGACGCGATTCACTCCTCCCGGGGGCTGGCGAGCAGCGGACATTCATCCGACTACAGCCCGGAGGCCCGCCTCCACAAAACACAACAAAGGGCGTGAGGACGAAGGCATCAAACGGCATATGCACCCCGACCTGATGGTGCCACCCCCCCGGGCCCCTCACCTACAAAACCACCGCCATCCACACCTCCAGGGGGCATACGGCACTGCAGGGCAACGTGCTGTCTGTGCGTGCCGTCCCGGTCCCGGGGGGGAGTGAACCAGAACGAGCACGGGAGGGGGCGGGGGGCGGGGCATCGATGCCGTCTCAATCCATTTGCTCAATCCCCCGGGGGGAGTGCTGAGCCACGCACCACGGCCCCGGCGTAGTACGTCCGGCGTAACGCATTCGTTCAAGTTTCGTGGAGGGACCCCTGCGCACTGTGGACGACTGATGCTGGCCAATACCGCCTGAAGTGTATCGGGCCTGAGGTCGTTGCTGTGGCGACTGGCGGGTGGGGGGCGGGGCCGTACCGTTGCCCCCCCACCCCACCCCCCAGCCCCCAAACCCTCCTTCCCATCCTGAGAGAGTCGCGTAGTTCAGCGGTCATGCACGTGAAGCCTGAACTAGAGGTGCTTGGTTCGAAACCCAGTGGGGTCGGAACGCAGTGTCCTAGGCGCTAGGGTGTCTGTGACCCCGCGAGCCGGAAGGGATGCTGCGAGGGACAGGTAGGGATCACGGTTACGCTGGAGTTCGGTGAGCGCCCGAGCACTTTACCTTTACCTTTACCCTCCTTCCCCTCCTTCCCCTCCTCCCCCTCCAACGCCGCGTGCTGGCGTACACAGGCCCATCCAGAGGCTCAGCAGCAGCACAAAGCCACGGTACCTCCTGCAATCTCTCCCCCGGGACCATGTACACATCCGTGACCCGGAAGGACCCTTCCGTGAGGGTGCCCGTCTTGTCCAACCCGAGCGTGTTGAGCGCCGCCAGCCGATCCAGGGCTACCCCACCGGATTTGATCAGCACCTGAGCCCTTGCGGCAGCGGCGATGGCACACGCCGTGGCGACGGGGGTGGCCATGACGATCGAACACGGGCACGCCAGCACCTGAGCATTCGCAGGGCACGCGGGGCATGGGACGCCAGCGCTGCGTCACCCACCGTCCGCGACGGCGGGGGGAACCGGCACAGGCCCCGACCAACCGATGACGTCCGGTGCGTGGGGACGTTGTGGACACGGGCACCGCAGGTCGAGACACGGAGGCACGGGCCATTCGGCAGCCGGACTACGGGTGAGCCGTTGGATGGCGTTGAGCGCGGCGCCGCTCTGCCCCCGTCAACGCCATCCACTGCCTCAGCGGTATTCCGCCTGCCGATGAACTGGACGAGGCTCTCTTGGTCTCGACCGCGGAGGAGGCGTTTGGGGGGGCCACACACCACAACCGCCGCGTGCACACCCCCTGCGCGCCCCCACAAATCGGGAACAGACCCTCCACATCGAGAGGGAACGCGTCCCCGGGGCACATGTCTTCGCGTGGCTCCGCCCCAACTGCACGAGGCACGGCCCCTCTGTCCGGTGCCGAGTTTGACCACAAAACCGCTCCCCTACCCCCGCCCGCCAGCGCCGGAGGCACGAACCCACAAACAAAACACACAGCGCTCGCAAATGCTTCACATTCAGTCATTCCCATGACCTGCGGACTGTGTTGGGGGCGGCGGAGGCGGGGAAGTGGGGGGAGAAGGGGCGATGCGATGCGCAATTGGTTTTGCATGTTGTCGCGCTGCCTCCTTTCTCCCTCGCACCGTCCCTCCCCCCCTCGCTGCCCCTGTCTCCCTCCCTCGTTGCCTGCCTGTTGTGCCTGCCTGTCCCACTCCCTCCACTTCTCCACTTCTCCACATTCTGTCTCTTTGTGTGGGCACGCCTCTTTTCCTCACGGCATCATGCCCGCCTCTTCCACATTAACCTCCCGTCCTTCTCCGAACAGGCCACCCAGCACCTCAGCACACACCAGCAGCACCCTTGCCTTAATCGGGGCCCGAAAGAGGGCGTAATTGGTACGTAACCCCTGCATTCTCGGGGGTCCCCAACAAAGGAAACAAAATCAGAAGTGGCTGCCTCAGCCCTGCCTTCTCGGGGGCGCAAAAGAGGGCACACTTGCTACGTAAACCTTGCATTCTCCGGGGTCCCAAACAAAGAGGACAAAAACCAAAACTGGTTGCCTCACCCCTTTCTGGGGGCCGAAAAGAGGGCGGAATTGCTATGTAACCCCTGCATTCTCAGGGATCCCCCCCGAGAATGCAGGGGTTACATAGCAATTCCACCCTCTTCTGATTTTGGCCCGTTTGTTGGGGACGCGCGCGAATGCACGTGTTATGTACTAATCTCTCCCTCTTGGGGGCCCGTGAGATGGCGTGGGTGACATAGCCACTTCCCCCAAGAATGCAGGGGTTACATAGCAATTCCGCCCTCTTGGGGGCTCCCTAGAAGACACGGGTGAGGTGGCCACTTCTGATTTTGTCACCGCGCTTGGCGTTGGGGACCCCGAGAATGCAGGGGTTACGTAGCAATTCCGCCCTCTTCCAGGCCTCGGAGAAGGCAGGGGTGAGGTGGCCACTTCTGATTTTGTCACCGTGCGTGGCGTTGGGGACCCCCGAGAATGCAAGGGTTATGTAGCAATTCCGCACTGTTGTCCCCTGATTTTCATTGGGTGTGCCTTTTGGTGAGTACCGTGCGCCAAAAAGGGGGGGGGAAGGGGGTCAAGAGCATTGGGGGCGTGAGGGCAGGGCACGTTGGTCTGCAGAGCCCACAAAGACCGGGACCGTTGCAGGGGAAGTCACGTGGTCTTTGGGCACATTCGCGCGGGACCGGGTCCGGTACATCGCCCAGGCACACAGGCCAACACCACGGCCGACACGAGGCAACGCCCGGGGCCGGGCACATGAAGCGGGGCATCATACGAGAATCAGCAACGCCGTGTGCAGCGACGCCCCAAACGGTTGGCTCGTCAGTAGCGGCGGGATGAAGAGCACCGCCACCGCGAACACGAGCAGCGCCGGGGTGTAGAACCGGGCGAACCGGTCCACAAACACGCCGATGGACGACGGCTTGGCCTGTGCCTCCTCCACGATGGCCTGCGCAGCGTGGCGGTCGATGGGTGGGGCGGAGGAGTGGCAGGTGCGGGGGAGTGGCAAGGTGCGGGGGAGGGGGTCTGCCACACAGGGTCCGTAACAAGGAGGTAAGAGGGGGGGGGGGGGGCAGTGTGTCAAGCCTCTGAACCCCTCCCCCCCAGGGGCAGCGGTGCATTCCGCTACAGTCGCCCCCAGCCGCGCCCAAGCGCCCTCGAACCGTTCCGGAATCGCCGGGAGTTGCTGCCCCTCCCCCACAGCCCCCAGCCCCCCCCCCAAACAACAGCCAGTAACCGCTTTGAATTAGGTCCTGAGGCCTCCTACACGAGCCTCCGTCCCATCCAAGCGCACGCCGTGGGGCGCAGAGCGAGAGGGAGAATCACGATCCATCGCAGCAATCCACCTTCCATCCAGGGAGCTGGTCCTCCTTTGTGCAGCAGGTGCAGCGGGTGTTCTGGCGACGACGGGGGTTGTCACGGCAACACCGTATGCCCCCGAAGGCGGAGAATCACGGCGGCGGCGCGGTACGCCCTCCAGCCAATGCCACGTCCGTGGCCGATACTTCACCCCCCTCAAAATGGGAAAACCCCCTGAAGGCGGGCCAAATTACGCAGAACAGATGGCGTGCGTTGGCGGTGCCAAAGCGACGCGGTTCACCTGCACTATGCCCCAGTAGTGCCCGCGAAAAAGGACCCAGAATTCGGTGGACCACAGGGGCAGAGGCTCCGAGGCAGTGGCACAGCAGCCGTGGGAGGGTGGGCCATCCACCGTTTGGAGGGCCTCCGCGGTTTGGGTCGTTGGGGGCCGTAAAAGGCAGCACGAGTGTACACACCCGCAGCGTACCCGGGGGGGGGGGGGGGGGGCAGCACCGTCGTCTGGTGCAGCGACAAGCACAAAGTGGGGCCTGTCCGGCTGGCGGACAAACCGTGTGGACGGAGCTTGTGGAGGACGGACCTTCTCTGGCACATCCATTCCCTCCTGAAGAAGAGCGGCGGCGAGGGGGGGGGGCTGTCTGTAAAAACCGGTTGGTCACCGTGTCGTACACCCGGTGTCCAGCGCCGTGTCTCTTTGTGTGACCTGTGTGTTGGTTGAGGTCTTTGGGGTGGGAGACGATGGGGAAGGCGTACCCTTTTGTGGGTGATGGGGTGGACGGTTTGCCCCACGGATCACGATGGCAGCCCCAACGTCCGTGACTGTGAAGTTTGGAGGGGGCTCTCCAGGGGCCACACATGATTGGTCTGCTGCAGCTCCAAGCATTTGGCCCGTGGTGTCCTCGTGAAATGTGCGAGACCAGGCTGGTCCCCTACCAAATCTGTGCCTGGGCTGAGGTCTGTGGACCCCGGAGCCCGGACCCGGAGGGGGAGGGGGGCGAGACCTAATGAAGGTGGGCAGGGGGGGGGGGGTCCTGGAATCAACCCTTCAAACTGAATGAAGGAGGTGTGCCACTGAATAACGGGCTCCAGGGTCCGGCGAAATCAAACAAAAAAAAGGCAAGTGCAGCCTGTCGCCACAATGCGCCAAAGACTCCGTTACCGCCAGGTCAGGCACAGGCAGATTGTCGACATATCTGTTGATACACAACACACACACTCACAGCGAGCAGCGCATCACGCCGATCACCTCCCGGTGTATATGTTGAGGGCATCAGGTGCCCAGCTCTGGAGGGAAGGTTGCTCCGACAGGGGGCCTCCAAGCCCCCCGGTGCCCTATCCTCCCTGACTTCCGGGAGCAGTGGCCCATGGCGATCTCTGTACGGGTGCTGGGGCAAGATGAAGACCGGGTGACCGGTGCGCGGGACATTCCGCCACCCCCTCAGACCCTCAGCCGTCAGGTGGAGCGGTGGCGCTGCTTACCTCGCACCCCCCCGAAGATACGGGGGTACTGTGGTGCGCCGATACGGCGTCCCTGATAGACCTCCCTCGTGTACTGAGTGGGCCTGGGCATGGGCAGTGGCTGCCCTGTGGCCGGGCGTGGCTCCGGGTCCATGAAGTGGCCGCGGTTGTGCTCGTGGTCGTGTGCGACACCGGCGGTGATGTGGTGGCCGCGCCAGCGCCCTGTGGCTTGCCTTTCCTCAACGCAATTGGAAAATGGAAGCAAACAACAAACCGGAAATTTGCTGACGGCAGCTCGATCCCCCACCACCCACCCACCCACCCCCCGGACCCCCTGCTGTACATCTGAATGCAGGTCCCTCGCAAACCGGTCGAGCACAATCGGCCCCGTCCTGTTCCCCTTTGTCATCCGAGTGCACCTCTCCACAACCATGTTAGCACATGGTGCTGGAGTGTACGTGAGAAGGCTGTCGTAAATGATGGTAGGGCACGGGGTGTCGCGCGCCCAGCCAAGGCCGCGTGGTCGTATTTCATCTCACGTCTCGCGCCTGCTCTCGTCGGGTTGTCCAGGCGAAGGTGCCCCAGCCCTGATCCGAACCGACATCCTCCACCTTTCCTCGTATACTCCCCTCAGTGCCTACCCTCGGTGCCTCCGCTAAGGACCCCCTATCATAGCCTCCCCTTGTAGCTTGCCCCTCATAACCTGCCCTGGTTGCCTGCCCTATTACCCCCCCGTACAGCCTCGTCTACGGGCCTCGCATCAGAGCCTCCACTTGCAGCTTCCCCCTAATGACCTCCCCTCATCGCCTCCCCTCAAGACCTCCTCTAACACAACACAACACACCACAACACAACGCAACACACCACAACACAACGTAACACACCACAACACGATAATAACACCAGATGACACGACACACCATCGCAATGCGTCATAGAGTCATGAGGCGCGGAATAGTTCCACACCTGAATGCTGGCAACTGTGGATTCACTGGCCGTGCCCGTCGTCCTCACTTCCATGAACCCGTTTTGAACGATTGTACCGGCAGTCACCGAGTCCCCAGGGCCCTTACTCAAAGGAGCAGCCTCGCCAGTCACTGCGCTCTCATCCACCGCTGCCGAGCCACTGACTACTTCGGCGTCCAATGGTATTTGATCCCCAGCACGGACTCCCAGAAGCGTGCCAACAGCCACATCCTATTGAGAGGGGCACGGGGTCTGGCGGATCCAACACCCAACCCACACCCACATACAGCCCCCCCAAGCCCTGCTACAAAGCCTTGTCTTGAACGTAAAGATCGATGACTACCATGAGAACTAAGGGCGGTGTGGTATGGTGCGTGCGGGGTGGTGTCATTGCTATTCGGCTGTTCAGGCGTTGAGTTGTGCTCTGATGCGATGCTGCACTTTCACGTAATCTCGAACAAGTCATGACCAGGACCATGACAATCATGAACACATCAATACCTCCACATTGACCACCTCCCCCTTCCTTCCAGGCTCCGCCAGAATCGCCACTTGCACGTGGCTGACATCGATTCCTCGGATGTCCCTTCGGACCTTCTCAAAGCAGACCTTCTCCAATATGCCTGAAAGTAAAGGAGCATGCAGTGCTGTGTCCTGTGCTGCTGGTGTGTGCTGAGGTGCTGGGTGGCCTGTTCGGAGAAGGAGGGGGTTAATGTGGAAGAGGGGGGCATGATGCCGTGAGGAAAAGAGGCGTGCCCACAGAAAGAGACAGAATGTGGAGAAGTGGAGAAGTGGAGGGAGTGGGACAGGCAGGCACAACAGGCAGGCAACGAGGGAGGGAGACAGGGGCAGCGAGGGGGGGAGGGACGGTGCGAGGGGGAAAGGAGGCAGGAAAAGAGACAACGAGGGAGGCGCAGCAAGGGAGGGAGGGGAGAGAGGAGGCAGTGCAGGGCATTGCAGGGCAGTGCATTGCACGGCATTGCGGGGCAAGGCAGGGCAATGCATTGCATTGCAGGGCAGGGCAAAGTAGGGGGCACAGCAGGGCAGCAGGGCACCCTGTAATGCCCCGCGCTGCCCTGCAATGCCCTGCTCTGAGCTGCCCTGCCCTGAGCTGCCCTGCCCTGCCCTGCCCTGCAATGCAATGCCCTGCCCTGCACTGCCCTGCTCTGCCCTGTACTGGACTGCCGTGCCCGTGCCCTGCAATGCAGGTCCTTGGGTCCCCTTGGGCCCCCTCCCATTTCGCATCTTGCACACTGTATTACCTTGGCACCTACTTAGATACCGGCCAAACAATGAAGGAGGCAGGCGGGGAGGGAGGGCACCTGCTACCCCAAACAGAAGCACCACCAGTGTGGCATCGAACATGTCTCCCAAACCGACAGCGCTGCAAACCGCCACCACTACCAAGAAGTTAATGTCGAAGGCGTACCGCCTGAGGCTCCGAACGGCCTTAAGGACAATGGGCGGTAAGCCATACAGGAGGAACGCCGCCATGGCAGACCACGCCACTTGATAATGTGAATCCCGGAACGCAAACCACGTGTAAATGGCGGCCACGAAGAAGACCGCCTGGACACCCATGTAGATCACGAAGCCCCGGGGCAGAAGGAGACCGAAATCCTCTTTTTCAGCGCGGTCTGAAAAGAACGAGAGACACGGACGGCACCAGGCATACGGAGTGCAGATGAGTAAGCGTCCTCCCCTGCAAACCTGGTGGCACTGCGGGCACAGTACAGGGCTGGCATGTCGTGTTGGAGCTGTAGAGTATTCCAGGCGCCCCACTTTCGGGCAACCCACGGCCAAATGATTCGGAGGTTTGCGATCGAAACATGCAAGGACACGACACCATTGAAACCAAGTGGCCCATCCACGGGGCCGATGGTCCCCAAGCCACAAAAGGTCCGGTGAGCTGCACTTGGCAGGGATCTGGGAGCAACCACCGGATCGGGGGGCGCAGCAATGATGGCGGAAGGTTCTCGGACAACAAAGACCCCACGTTGGTAACCCCCCCCCGCCGCAACACATACAGTGCGACCCGTGCCTCCCCAAACCATACCCACAACTGGGTTTCGACCCGCCCGAGGCTGGTTGAGGTGTTACATTGGATGCGGGTTCAGCAAGCCACCAGTAGCCCCCGCACCCGCAACGCCCCCGCCGATGGCTGCTTTCCACTCGGTCGTAGTAGGTGTTATTTTTTTTGTGGGGGGGGGGGGGCACCAGGGTTTGTGCTATTGATGCTGTCATGCTACTGCTGTGGCTGCTACGACACGAGCACAACTAATAATATTCGTAGTTTGTTTTAGGTTGTACTTAGGTGAGGGTCCACCACACACTTTTCAAGCAGTGCCACGTCGTAGGTTGGTTGGTTGCCCCAACGACTCCGGACTTGGAGGCCCATGACATTTCTCCCCATTGGGTGCCCACGAGACCGCTCAAAGCTTGCGGAACCCATGGCGCGCTAGTTTTGGGAGGTCCTTGTACCACATGATTACTACGGCGTTTGCAGCACCGTTTACATGTCCACTAGTGAGTCACTCTTGCCCGAAATAGGTGGCTTGGTCTGCCGATACGTATCCGTGCACACGTGTGGGTGGGTTGGTCTACGAGTACGTATCCATGACTCACATGTGCATTGCACGCATCCCCAATCCCCCATCAATGTACTCCGCTTTCCCCCTTATCCGTTCAACTAAACCTAGCAATCGGCGCAGCGCAAATGAGATTTATGAGAGGAGTGGTGTGACACCTGAATGAGACTGAATGCTGCATCCAAGGTTGAATTTATTGAGTGCGTCCACTAAAACACACACTTCTTGAACCGCGGCATTGTAGTGAACAATGACGATTTGTCCGATGACATTGACAGAAACTTTAGTGACACCTTCAATAGGCTCCAAAGTGTTGTGCACGAGGCCAACTTCGCTCTCGCAACACAACCCCGTGACACGTAGCCGCGCCGTGCGAAGCTTCGGGGACTTAGGGCCCGCATCGACCACCTGCGATTGTGCGACGAGGTTCTCTCAAGCGGGCAAGTTAGTTCTATACAGTATTTGTGCCTATGCCACGGACATCTGTGTCGTATCCCGTGGCACATACCACGGATCTCGACCGGAGGGAGATATCCGTGGTATATGCCACGGGATACAACACAGATATCCATGGCATTAAGGCCCGAGGATATCTGCAGATGTCTGTGGTATATGACCCGAGGAAATTAGCGCGCATCCTTGCACACTCCCCATGAACACCCTTGCATATGAGACACGTGAAGAACACATTTGTGAACACCACTTGGAGTAAAACACATCCCAAATGAGCTTTCTCCCTTGCAACTTCAAACAAGCTCTCCACAATCATGGAACATATAAGCACATATACACACAGCCTAGCCAAAGGGTGATGGAATCGCTAACAAATCTTAGCTCATTGGAGCCTTGGCAGTTGTTGGCAAGGCTGCCCATGCACGAGAACGGTACACCTCACACTCATATACAATGCCCTCCTGCTCATTAAGCTCATATGTAGACGGTTCCTTCTCACTCAATTGTGTCAATGGGAAGGTGGCATGCTCCTCCCCGTAGTGATGGTCACGGGCATGAGATCAATGATCATCTTTGCAGAGGATGGAGAGGGTGTTTTTGCCTAAAAATAGGCTCATTGCGACAAGCATTTTGTGAACACGCATATTATTGAGTTTTGAGGGAGTTATCCGCAGATATCCGTGGTATATAACCCAGGATATGACCGTTGCGATATCCCGGGTCATATACCACGGATATCTGCGGATATCCTCGGGCCTATGCCACGGATATAAGCGAAAGGAGAGCTTTGATCCTGAAAATGGCCTTTCAACCACTGCGGCATCGGAACCCTCCGCACATAGGAGGTCACTTGCACTCCAAAAACGGCGAGAAAAATAGAGAGTCGATGGTCGGATGGTGCAAACCAATCGGTGCCAAGCACCCCAAATCCTACGACCTGGTCAACAACTGGTCAACCGCAACGGTAGGTGCAAATGCACGCGAAGCAACAATATAGTGATAGCAGGGGACTCGACGCCGTAACATGCAACCTTGCATGCGAACGAGGCTCAAGCATGAACCTTTGACCATAATCATTGGAGAGTTCCATCACCAATCCACTTCATTATCATCATCATCGTCATCGTCATCGTCATCATCATGATCATCCTCCTCATCAATTGCCACAATAGCGCCACACAAACGAAAACGCGAGACCAACTCACTTGTCCGGCGTATCAATGAACATGCACGGTTCCCTCTTCGTGTTGGAACGGACCAAATGCATTGACCCATTTGTCGGACCGCATCCCCGCGCTTCGAAAACATAACCCAACAACAGTGCGTTTTTCGGTGCACCATTCAACGCTTTCTTGGTGATCGCGGTGATGGTTGAGAAAACGTGATGTGTCGTAGGTTTCTAGTGCAGAACATCGTAGTGAAGCTTTACGTCCTACTCGAAAAGTTCGCACATCGTTGTCCTTTGTTTGTTCACATCGTTTCCCGGCATGAGCTAGCCGCGCCCTTCTATCGGTCACTTGCGCCGTCATTGGAGATAATCGTTCATTCTAATGCCCTTCAACGCGAGACACAAAATTCACACCAGTTTCGTGGTGTCTTTTGAATTTGGTTGCCCTTCGGTTCCTTGAGCGCATGACATGGTGCTCCTTACAAAACGAAAGAGAAATGGTGATCATGTTGGCAAACACAATGCAAGGCACAAGGCCTCTTTGGCCCCGACCCCCCCATGGCGGCACGGCACAACATGGCACAAAACGGTGCGGCACGCGAGATTCCGACCCCCCCCCTATTCCTACCCCCCCCGACCCTACCCAGAGCTGGCCCTTAGAGACGACCAATATGGAGTGCCATTCACATACATATGGGCCCAATGCATTTGTTTCCCGGTCTCGGGCCCAATGCTAGCATTTCTTGGTGGTCCCTGGGTGGATATTGTTGCCTCTTGGTGGTCTCTGGGTGGGCACTGGTATTTCCTAGTGGTCTTTTGATGAATGCTGGTATTACCTGGTGGTCTCTGCATGGACGCTGGTATTTCTTCTTGGTCTCTGGATGCATGCTGATGTTGTGGTTGGTAAACAAGGAATTTTTTTTCTTAGTCTTTTGCTTCCCAGGCGTCTTGTTGGGTTGGAACACTTGGCACGAGACAGCACAAGGCCTCATTGGCCCCACCCCCCCATAGGCGGCACGGCACAGCACGGCACAAAACGGCGCGGCACGCGGAGATTCCGACCCTCCCCCCTATGCCTACTGCACTTGACAGCGGGGTGTCTACCGAATGTCCACACATAGGTTAAACCACAGTGTCTGACTACATCCGGGTGCAGGCTCCGGTTTCTGCATAGGGACGTCCTAGCACTGCACTCACAAAACGAGAGAGAGAGAGAGAGAGAGAGATACGGGTCAGGAAACATCATCTGTCATCGATTCGTACATCTCCTACATGTCTCTACAATGAGACCATGCCCCTATGCAGCTGCAGATTGGACAGAAAGTATACCCTCCTTCCACATGTCGATGGGAGGGGGGGCCTTGTCCACAGAATGATTCCTATAATCAAACCAGGCCTTGCAAGATGGTGGAAGAAACATGCATTATGGGGAGTAGGCGGAGGGGGGGGGATGGGGTGGTCTTTATACTGTCCCCGATGCATGACCGTGTCCAACCTGATGCACCCATTTTTGGAGGCGCGCACCCTTGTCGGACCGGGTTTGTCTCCAGTGTTTCAACTTACTTTGCCACCAGTGTTTCACCTTACTTGTGACGAGACTCTTCCATTGGAAATGGAGTGGCAAGCACTAGTTTGCGTGCTGTCAAACACAGCTGCGGATGAAAGAGATACTTTGCACAAAATACGTTTTCCAGAATTCTACCCCGGAATGCGAGTCCAAAAAAGCCTCTAGAGCTCTGTACACTACCCCACCGCCCCTTGGTTGGGAGGAAAAAAAGTCCTTAATAGGGGACAAGGTCTAAATAAGGTCTATGGGTCTAGGGGACCCCAAAGACACTTCCTCCCCTATTCCCCCAACGGAGGTACTCACCCTGTGGGCTCATTTGGGTGGTGCAGGGTCAAGGGCAAAAATCAGGGGTACCTCAATATTCAACCCACCTCTGCCAAACACCTATCTGAGAAACAAAGGCACATAAGGCTTCAGGCATGCAAACAGGCAATCAAAATTAGAAGGCACAGCAATGGGACAATCAATGCAACATGTGAACACACATCATCCACCGGCATTAGCATCAGGTCCAGGACCAACAAAGCTTTGGATGAGGCATATGGCATTGTTTCTAACGTGCAAATGGGTCAGGCATTTCTCCACAGCTTGCTTCCTGTCCCTGCAATGTTTCCACCTGGCCCATCGGCGCAGCCAATCAAGGTGCTGTGCCTCCATTGGCTCTTCATCCGCCAAGCCTGAAAACAGATTCCTTTGCACAAAATACACACCTTGGCTGACAGCAAACAGTTCTTTTGGAGTGGGCCGATGGGAAGGGAAATGGGATGCAACAAATCCTGCAAAGCTGGCTGCACGGACAACCAGCTGAGGCAGCAGGTGGGGCATGGCAGCAAAGTCGTAGCTACCTCCCAAAAGTTGCTGCACAGCACCCCACTTGGTCAATCTAAGGACCCACGCCTCACGCCTTTGACATGCACGAACCCACGCATCAGTGCGCTCACGACGATCAGTGCGAGAGAAGCCAAACAACAGAGGGGCAGTGATGGCCACTGCGACCTCAGATTCGCATAGTCTTTTGCAGTGTTTACCAATGTATGCGTGCCCAAAGTAGCACGTCTTTCGTAAACCTAACACCAGCAACGCCTTCTCTAGGAGACGCATTCTATCACCTCGAACCTTCTTCAGATTGTGCTTCGCAGTAATTAACAGTTTCTCGGCCTTGTGCAACTTCTGTTCGGTCACCGCCAGCTCTCCTTGTGCCGTCGACAGCTCTTCCTCGCTCTCACGCAGACGCAACTGTCGCGCAGCTTCGCGTGTGGCCAGTCGACGCCGTCGACCGCGCGTCTGTTGTCGACGAGTGGGCAACCACCCCATACCCTCAGCCTCCCTGCGTGCCTGTCGTGCATTCGCTCTAGCATCTCCCTCCTGGTCAGAGGATTCGGACTCGGATGAGGACACAGCGTTGAGGACACAGCTGTGCATCTTGTGGTCAGAACTCAGGAAGAAAACAAGCTCCTTCATGGCACCATCGAACGGAATCAGAGTTTCATGCATAGCCTGAATCTCTCTAAGCAAGTCTCCACAAGCCTCCTCTAAATTGTCATAGGACTCATTACCTTCAAAGATACAGATGCAGTCAAGGTTAGACACAGATCTCACCTTGTCATGGGGCACGTTCAGCAATCTGAGGGCAACCTTTGTGGACCCTTGACCTGAGTCTGCATGAACTACAACAGCTATACGGCCACCCAGGTACTCATGATCTCTGAACCAACCTGCAGACCGCAGAACTTCTAATCTCTGAAACAACCAGCTCTTAACACTAGGTGCTCTAACAACCATCACTGGTTCCATGCTCTTTTCCTGACCCACCTCCAACTCTTTTAACTCGACTTTCAGAGGATACCTCAACTTCTTCTCCTGTGCCGCAAGCCGGCGCCAGCCGGCCAGTTTGTGGCCTCCCCAGGAGGCAAAGATGCGTCGCAGGGTGCGCAGTTGCGAGTCGCACAGCAGCAGATCCGTCTTCAATTGCAGAGTCCCATACTGTGGCACCACCAGCTGCATGACCCCAGGATCCTGCACAGATTTAGTAAGCTTCTCCATAACAGCAGTATGCATGGGGACTTGACCACGGCATGTCCATTCAGCGAAGGTGTTGACAGCTTCCTTTTTGTTCCTGAACTGGCGAGCAGTGACACTGTCCTTGGAAGGGTTCGTCACTTGCATTAAGATCGTAGGCCGGCCACCAGTCTGGACCTTGATGCACTTCAGGCCGTGGTGATCATACATGGCCCTTTCGACGAGGACTCTTAGGGCACTCTGTTCAGTCGCACTCAACTCCTTGGTCTCCTCATTGCCTTTTCGACGCGTCGCACGCTTGCTGACCAGGAAGTAATCTCGTCGCAGGGCCCTGACAGTGTTCGCAGCAGAGAGGTACCTGGATTTCCAATCCACAGAGGACTTCAACCATGTTGTCTGCTTGGAGTCGGCATATGTGAACAGCATTTCACTCGAAGCAGTTTCTTTCGCCCATGTTTCAACCTGTCGCAAGAAAGCTTCAGGAGTGGCAGCGAGACCCACAAACATATCATAATCCGGCAGCAGTGGCTGCGAACAGATGGGTTCGTCTTGAGAAGGCTGTGAGCAAGGTGGATCCATGCACTCTGATTTGCGACGCTTTCTCTCTTGAGTTTGTGTGTCCCAGTTTTCCTGGCTGAATGGGTCTGCGATGGTCTCATCGCGCCGGCGGCCACAGTGCGAACAGAGCCCTTTCCTTTTCTTAAGGTGCCTCATCTGTGATAGCTTCTGAGCATAGTAGACCTGTTCATTGTCATCCAAAGGCCTTCCCCAGCCATGTGAAGGGTGCCGACCGCACTGAACGCAAACCCATTCCGTTTGTTCCCATGCCATACCAGCGACGCACCACTGCTCCTAGCGACGAGTGTTCCTGTCCCAGATGCCGATTTCGATGAAATCCACCCACAGCGCTTCAACCATGCAATGGGGCAGGCTCACATAGCAGCACACTGTGTATGGCTGCTTGAATGCATGACAGACACAACTAAACCAAGGAAAATAGACATTCACGAAAAATCTGCTTTGCCATGTGAGATTTGGTCGATGCGAATGCTATAAATCGTAATCTATTGAAAACACATCAAATCCTGGTTAGGGGAGCTTCGGTTCACGAATGGGCATTGATCTGTGCTTTTTCTATATTCGCCCGTTCTTTTTACATGTCCCTACCTTTATTTCCGCCTGGTGCGCTAGTGTGTAAACGTGTTTTGATTCCCCAAGCGCCTGGGACCGTTGCGCGTGCGGGATGCTTGGTCCTGCAAAATTCTGTCATTTTACCTTGGACATGACCCTAAGGACTGTACTTGTAGGATTCAATCTATCCTTGCCAATACACAAGTGCCCAGCTGAAGCGCACTTTGCACGATCCCGTTGCGCAAAAGTTGTTGGACCTAACATGTGCAGTGGCGGACGCCAAGAGAGGACCGAACAATACAAAGTCAATCTAGGAGCAAAGGAACACCTGGTCGGTCTACTGATCGAACTCACCCTTGAAGCGAGACAGTCACCGGCACCATGTCGACCAATGTCCCCTTCTAGTACACTAATGCGGGATCCCGAGAGGGCGGGGTCATGGTCCCGGTGAAGCCACAGGGCAATTTCACGCATTCTGATACAAGAAGAAAGATTGGATGCGTGTGCCTTACATCCCGATTGACTACTCGGGTTTAGGCGTCTTTTTTGAGTTCGCCTTAGTTTGCTTTATGGTTCTATGGCGTCCTTGCGTTGGGAAAGCATGTGTCGTTGTTATTGGCTGTGTTGAGTTTTCTTTGGTGTTTGTGGAGTTTGTCACAAGTTTTGTGTGGGGCATAATGTGTGCACAATACAGACAACAAGACGAGCAATGGCTTAGTAGTGTCAAAAAAGCAAGAACCTTACCCCACAAGGGTCGGAAACTTTGCTCTGTTGTGCATTCATTGGCCCAACTAAGGAGTCCGTCAGAGTTCATCTAAATAAGAACGTGGATACCACCTTTGCCCCTTTTTACATGTGGCTCCATCACAACACGCCACTCAATCTTTCTGACCAGCAGATACGAAAAAATTATTCGATAATGATGCTCCGGCTCGGGTGGCGCAAATAGAAGACATTGTGCTTGACGTGCTTGGCACACATTCTTGCCATGTCGTGCCACGAACGAGGGTTGCCCGCTTGCGTGTGTGTCCTCTTCTTGTTCCTCGCGTCGTATTGGCAACATCACTTCCAAGGTAACTGTGTGCATGGCAAGTTTCGGGCCGAGCGATCAAGCTTCGTTTGTTTTGTTTCATATTTGATAATACATTTGAGGACGAGTTTGGCATAATATAATATTCTAAGGGTGTTTTTGTGCAAGGCATCCCGTGTGGGGGCCCGCAAACTAGTGCTTGTTGCTAACAATTCTGGTTTGACATATTTCCTCATCTCATTTTCATGTTTAACATATTTCCTTAGCTTATTTTCCCTCATTTTCCCACAGGCCTCGGATGTGCGACTGTGGGTGGAGTTGCACATTCATGTTGTGGCGGCTCCAGCATTTGTCGTTTTTTGGGTTTGTCGCGTATCGCTCACCGCAAGGTGATGTCTTTTCTCATGCCCTTCTTGGGAGGTTTGAATTAAGAAGCATTGCGACCACACTTGTGCCCATGATTTGCCATGAAGCGCTAATGATAACCAAACAAATTGTATCACCATCACCGTTGCCAACCCAATGACACCATGGATAATGCGGGATGAGAAATTTGAATAATCTCTTAGTGGCATTCGCACATGAGACGATGCAAACATGCGGTCCAAACGTGCAATGACGTGGCCTCCTTGCGAATACCAGCTTCCAGGGGTATGCACACGACCCGCCATGCCTCTCACAAGTTTTTGTGGTTCACTCTCATCGTTGAACTCTTCTGCCTCTGCTTTGCATACTTGCATTGTGTTTGCCAACATGATCACCATTTCTCTTTCGTTTTGTAAGGAGCACCATGTCATGCGCTCAAGGAACCGAAGGGCAACCAAATTCAAAAGACACCACGAAACTGGTGTGAATTTTGTGTCTCGCGTAGCACCAACTTGCTTGATTACTACTTACTTGATTGTTTCCCAACATGAGCCAGCCGCGCCCTTCTCTCGGTCACGTGCGCCGTCAGCGGAGATGGTGGTTCGTTCTGATGCACTTTGGTGAACAAACAAAGGAAAACGATGTGCGAACCTTTCGAGTAGGACGTAAAGCTTCACTACGATGTTGTGCACTAGAAACCCACAACACATCACGTTTTCTCAACTATTGCGTTCACCAAGCAAGCGTTGAATAGTGCGCCGAAAAACGCATTGTTGCCATGCTTGGGTTATGTTCGCAGCGCGGGGATGCGGTTCGAAAAATGGGTCTATGCGCCAATCCACTTCATCAACATCGTTCATTATTGAGCAACGATCACTTCATCTGGTCCTCGTGCTTCTTGGTCGGAGGAATTGCCACAATAGCGTAACACAAATGAAAACGCGAAACCAACTTGTATCAAGGAACATGCACGGTTCCCTCTTCTTGTTCACTCCCCAATGATTTTGGTGAAAGGTTCGTTCTAAGGCAACGTGTAGTGTTGCACAGGACGCTTTTGTGACGTACCACACCCGACACACGGCAAGACCCCTCTGAACGCTCCGCACACATAGGGTCACTTTCACTCCAAACGCGGCTAGAAAATTAAATATTGTGAATGGATTGTGCAACGCAATTGTGTACAACATGACCAACCAAGCGCGCCAACTCCTACGACAACCCTAGTGGTCAACCGCGACGGCCCGGTAAGCAATTGGGAATGTTTTCTTTTGGCATGATGACCAAAGGAGAGAGACTCCGAATGTGGGGTCAGGGCATGGGGAAGAGACATCATGTCATGGTGCACAAGAGATGGCGATGCTGAGCATCCATCCCAAGTCAAAGAAAATCAGCAAGCAAAAGCAAGTCCTCTCACGATGCAGATAGCCATTTCATCTACACGGGGCACGAAGCACGTGTGTTAGGCCGCTGTGGTTAGAAGCCCATTGAAAGGGCGAAAGCCCTCCTTTCGCTTGAACCAACTTGCCCGCTTGAGAGAACCTCGTTGCACAATCGCAGGTGGTCGATGCGGGCCCGAAGCTTCGCACGGCGCGGCTACGTGTCACGGGGTTGTGTTGCGAGAGCGAAGTCGGCCTCGTGCACAGCACTTTGGAGCCCATGGAAGGTGTCACTAAAGTTTCTGTCAATGTCATCGGACAAATCGTCATTGTTCACTACGATGCCGCCGTTCAAGAAGTGTGTGTTTTAGTGGACGCACTCAATAAATTCAACCTTGGATGCAGCATTCAATCTGCCTCGGGTGTCGCTCCTTTCAACCGTTGCTCATTTGTTGCAATTGCTGGCTTGTGCGGCTCCAAGCCAGACCTGGTGCTGGTATCCGGCAAAAACATTGTGCGTGCGTGGCGGTTCCTGCCGGGCCAATGGGTATGTATCCGGTGGCATTCAGCAACAGGGAGGTGTATCCGGCAGCATCCGGCAGAGCATGTTGCAAACGTTTTCCTCCACTTGTGCCACGGGGGGCCACTTGTTCACATACCCGCCCCCAACAGCCCCACCCCCCCCCCACCCCCCCACCCCCTTCGGGCCTCCGGCTACCACATAGGTCTTGACCGTTGTTGGCTAGGATCTTGGCGCTAGAGGCGCCAGAAATTTTTTTGTTGATTGCCGGGTGTACATTTTTCTTTTCACTCGATGTGTGTAAACCCAAAATGCACAGAATTTTACGGACAATCCAAAAGTGATGGCAAAACCGTGGTTGGCACTTTCTCCGCACATAACGTGCACGCTTTGGATGATGTTACACGGGGATGGTAGATCTCAACAATAGCTTAGTTGGTTGAATGCCTACTGGTGGATCAATATCCAGTGTGCACAACTTTTTCTCTGTTTGTGGTCTTTGTTATTTTCTCCTTTTCCATACAACTCATTGTGAATGTATCCTGCAAATGTGGCATGACCATCCGAGGTGCCCGACTCAACCAAAGCATTGCACGTGTTGGCCCAAAAAAGCATCCGGCAGCTTCTGGCGGTGTCTGGCAGGGGGTGGGGCTTGCATCCGGCAGCATCCGGCAATGACGTGCGCTCGCATGTGCCGACATGTGGCACGCCGGATACTTGTGCCAGGTCTGCTCCAAGCCATAGCTTCCAGTGTTGAACTCCATGTTTTCGCTTGCATTCTTTCGGCAAGCCATCACTAGCTAATTGCGAGTACATCAAGGACACTTTGTTTTTGTTGGACCGGTTTCATTGCGCGGCATTTGAATAGGCATCGTTTACAAGCGTGAGGGAGGGGGCGTGCCTCAGCGAGCTAAGAATCTCTGATCCCACCCTCTCATGTTCAGCCCCAGGTGGGTGGGTCGTTCTGTAGACACGGGGTGCCGACTGACGTTGTCCGAGGGAAGCTTTTTGCCCTTCAGGCAACAAGGTTGTGCAGGCCGGGGGGTTCCTGTGGGCTGCCCTGCGTGTAACGCACACGTGTGAGTCACTGATGCGACCCGTGCCTCCCGGACCACACCCAGAACTAGACGTGTGAACTTGGCCCCCGCGCCCCCCAACTCCCCAATTTCACAATGAGGAAATAGCAATGAAAGACGCCCCTCCCCCGCTTGGCGTACCCCCAACCAGGTATCGGCGCACCGCGGGGCTGAGGGAACCTGTGTTACATTTTCCACACCAGTGGTAGGGTGCGCAATGGTTTGCCTTTTTAGGAATAAATTGCTGACGTTGGTTGGTGCAGCGTCTTTCCCAAGACAGTGAAGACATGTCTCCCGTTCTTTTCAGACAATGCTGAAAAAGAGGATTTCGGTCTCCTTCTGCCCCCGGGCTTCGTGATCTACATGGGTGTCCAGGTGGTCTTTTTCGTGGCCGCCGTTTACACGTGGTTTGCCTTCCGGGATTCACATTATCAAGTGGCGTGGTCTGCCATGGCGGCGTTCCTCCTGTATGGCCTACCGCCCATCGTCCTTAAGGCCGTTCGGAGCCGCAGGCTACGCCTTGACATTAACTTCTTGGTAGTGGTGGCGGTTTGCAGCGCTGTCGGTTTGGGAGACATGTTCGATGCCACACTGGTGGTGCTTCTGTTTGGGGTAGCAGGTGCCCTCCCTCCCCGCCTGCCTCCTTCATTGTTTGGCCGGTATCTAAGTAGGTGCCAAGGTAATACAGTGTGCAAGATGCGAAATGGGAGGGGGCCCAAGGGGACCCAAGGACCTGCATTGCAGGGCACGGGCACGGCAGTCCAGTACAGGGCAGAGCAGGGCAGGGCAGTACAGGGCAGGGCAGGGCCGGGCATTGCAGTGCAGTGGGGCAGGGCTGGGCATTGCAGGGCAGGGCAGGGCATTGCATTGCAGTGCATTGCAGGGCAACTCAGAGCAGGGCATTGCAGGGCACAGCAGCACATGAGGAGGAGGAGGAGCGCCACCACAAGCCCATGTACGATGGGCCAACACCCACGTGGACACAAGGAGGGAGTCCTGTTTTAACTCCACCCAAAGTGAGAAAATCTGGGGGCGCGCCTGAGAATGCCCCTCCTGGCACGCTGTCCAGGTCCAAGGGCACCGCAAACGCTATACGTTGATCCTGCAGCGGGTCCATTCTCTGGCTCATGGGTGAGACCCGTCCGTCCAAAGAGACTTCAGGCATGGCGGTTTCCATTCCAGGGGGGTTGCCCTGGGGCACGCCCTGCCGGCACGTCACAGGACCAGCGAGGGGGGCCTGTGCTCGGTGCCATCCTGCCACCCGGCGGAGACTCGATGTTGGGGCCAAACAGGGAGCTGGGACGTTATGATACCCTGCTGACACCCGTTGAGGACTCGGCCCGGGAGCACGGTGCTCCCGCACCAAAAGAGAACGTGACTGCAGGACAGGGGAGCCAAGGCCACGGTGGCGCTCAGCTACTACCCTGGAGTTTTGCCTTGTGCAGAGGGGAGCTGGGCCCACGTCGGTACCCTGCTGCAACCCACACAAATGCATGAGAGAGGCACCCTGAGGGTTTTTATACTTGTGGCAGGTCACCAAAGGGCAGGGCAGTGCAGTGCAGGGCGGTCCTTTGGGACCGAGATTTTTTTTTTTTGTTAAGGACCGCCCTTAAGGACCGCCCCAAGGGACCATCAACCGCCAACCGCCAACCACTGTTAACCGCCATCAACCGCCAATCCCCAACCACCAACTGCCGCCAACCACCATCAACCGCCACCAACTGCCATGAACCGCCAACCGCCAACCGCCAACCGCCAACCGCCAACCGCCAACACATGGTGTGCCCGTCGGCACTTTTGGGAAACCAGGGTACAGGAACACTTCTTTTTTTTCTCCTTGTTAAGGACCGCCCCGGTGCAGTGCAGTGCAGGGTGCTGCACAAGATGTGAAAGGGGACGGGACCGAAGGACCAGTATGCAGCATGGGACACTCTGTGCCTGCAGGCTATGCATATCATCCTCAGGGGTCCTTGGGTCCCCTCCTGTTTCTTGCGCGACACCGGCATCCCTGTGTAAGGTCCTTCGGCCCCACCTCCAGGCAGCATTGGGGTCCTTGGGTCCCCTCCCATTTCGCATCTTCGATTGATCGCACCGCAGAAAACAGTGGGAAATCCCGGTCTGCGATATGAGGAGTGGCAACAGGAGCCGTTGGTAAGGGACAGAGCCTAACTCGCAGCCACATAAACGGGCCCTGGGCAGGCGGTTTGGGCACCGTAGATCATGCTCTGCTCCAATTGCAACTCCCTCACTGCCCCTCCCTCCCTCCCTCCCTCGTCTCTTCCTAGCCCTCTTTCCCATCACTATCCCCCTCCCTCCTTCCTGCCTCCTCTCTCCCCTCTCCCTTGCTGCGCCTCCCTCTTTGTCCTTTCTCCCTCGCACCGTCCCTCCCCCCCTCGCTGCCCCTGTCTCCCTCCCTCGTTGCCTGCCTGTTGTGCCTGCCTGTCCCACTCCCTCCACTTCTCCACTTCTCCACGTTCTGTCTCTTTGTGTGGGCACGCCTCTTTTCCTCCCGGCATCATGCCCCCTTCTTCCACATTAACCCCCTCCTTCTCCGAACAGGCCACCCAGCACCTCAGCACACACCAGCAGCACAGGACACAGCACTGCATGCTCCTTTACTTTCAGGCATATTGGAGAAGGTCTGCTTTGAGAAGGTCCGAAGGGAGATCCGAGGAATCGATGTCAGCCACGTGCAAGTGGCGATTCTGGCGGAGCCTGGAAGGAAGGGGGAGGTGGTCAATGTGGAGGTATTGATGTGTTCATGATTGTCATGGTCCTGGTCATGACTTATTCGAGATTACGTGAAAGTGCAGCATCGCATCAGAACACAACTCAACGCCTGAACAGCCGAACAGCAATGACACCACACCGCACGCACCATACCACACCGCCCTTAGTTCTCATGGTAGTCATCGATCTTTACGTTCAAGACAAGGCTTTGTAGCAGGGGTTGGGGGGGCTGTATGTGGGTGTGGGTTGGGTGTTGGATCCGCCAGACCCCGTGCCCCTCTCAATAGGATGTGGCTGTTGGCACGCTGCTGGGAGTCCGTGCTGGGGATCAAATACCATTGGACGCCGAAGTAGTCAGTGGCTCGGCAGCGGTGGATGAGAGCGCAGTGACTGGCGAGGCTGCTCCTTTGAGTAAGGGCCCAGGGGACTCGGTGACTGCCGGTACAATCGTTCAAAACGGGTTCATGGAAGTGAGGACGACGGGCACGGCCAGTGAATCCACAGTTGCCAGCATTCAGGTGTGGAACTATTCCGCGCCTCATGACTCTATGACGCATTGCGATGGTGTGTCGTGTCATCTGGTGCTGTGTCGTGTTGCAGCGTTGTGGTGTGGGCTGTTGTGCTGTGTTGTGTTATGGTGTGGTGTGGTGTATCGTGTTGTGCTGTGCTGTGTGATGCTGTAAATCGCTGTGTTGCGTTGTGTTGTGGTGTGTTGTGGTGTGTTGTGTTGTGTTAGAGGAGGCGATGAGGGGAGGTCATTAGGGGGAAGATGCAAGTGGAGGCTCTGATGCGAGGCCCGTAGACGAGGCTGTACGGGGGGGTAATAGGGCAGGCAACCAGGGCAGGTTATGAGGGGCAAGCTACAAGGGGAGGCTATGATAGGAGGCACTGAGGGGAGGCACTGAGGGGAGGCACTGAGGGGAGTATACGAGGAAAGGTGGAGGATGTCGGTTCGGATCAGGGCTGGGGCACCTTCGCCTGGACAACCCGACGAGAGCAGGCGCGAGACGTGAGATGAAATACGACCACGCGGCCTTGGCTGGGCGCGCGACACCCCGTGCCGCACCATTATTTACGACAGCCTTCTCACGTACACCCCAGCACCATGTGCTAACATGGTTGTGGAGAGGTGCACTCGGATGACAAAGGGGGACAGGACGGGGCCGATTGTGCTCGACCGGTTTGCGAGGGACCTGCATTCAGATGTACAGCAGGGGGTCCGGGGGGTGGGTGGGTGGGTGGGGGGTGGGGGATCGAGCTGCCGTTCGCACATTTGCGGTTTGTTGTTTGCTTCCATTTCCAATTGCGTTGAGGAAAGGCAAGCCACAGGGCGCTGGCGCGGCCACCACATCACCGCCGGTGTCGCACACGACCACGAGCACAACCGCGGCCACCTCGTGGACCCGGAGCCACGCCCGGCCACAGGGCAGCCACTGCCCATGCCCAGGCCCACTCAGTACACGAGGGAGGTCTATCAGGGACGCCGTATCGGTGCACCACAGCGCCCCCGTATCTGCGGGGAGTGCGAGGTAAGCAGCGCCACCGCTCCACCTGACGGCTGAGGGTCTGAGGGGGTGGCGGAATGTCCCGCGCACCGGTCACCCGGTCTTCATCTTGCCCCAGCACCCGTACAGAGATCGCCATGGGCCACTGCTCCCGGAAGTCAGGGAGGATAGGGCACCGGGGGGCTTGGAGGCCCCCTGTCGGAGCAACCTTCCCTCCAGAGCTGGGCACCTGATGCCCTCAACCTATACACCGGGAGGTGATCGGCGTGATGCGCTGCTCGCTGTGAGTGTGTGTATTGTGTATCAACAGATATGTCGACAATCTGCCTGTGCCTGACCTGGCGGTAACGGAGTCTTTGGCGCATTGTGGCGACAGGCTGCACTTGCCTTTTGGTTTTGGTCGGCCACTGGAGCCCGTTATTCAGTGGCACACCTCCTTCATTCGGTTTGAAGGGTTGATTCCAGGACCCCCCCCTCCCCCCCCCCCCCTGCTCACCTTCATTAGGTCTCGCCCTCCTCCCCCTCCGGGTCCGGGCTCCGGGGTCCACAGACCTCAGCCCAGGCACAGATTTGGTAGGGGACCAGCCTGGTCTCGCACATTTCACGAGGACACCACGGGCCAAATGCTTGGAGCTGCAGCAGACCAATCATGTGTGGCCCCTGGAGAGCCCCCTCCAAACTTCACAGTCACGGACGTTGGGGCTGCCATCGTGACCCGTGGGGCAAACCGTCCACCCCATCACCCACAAAAGGGTACGCCTTCCCCATCGTCTCCCACCCCAAAGACCTCAACCAACACACAGGTCACCCAAAGAGACACGGCGCTGGACACCGGGTGTACGACACGGTGACCAACCGGTTTTTGTAGACACCCCCCCCCCCCTCGCCGCCACTCTTCTTTAGGAGGGAATGGATGTGCCAGAGAAGGTCCGTCCTCCACAAGCTCCGTCCACACGGTTTGTCCGCCAGCCGGACAGGCCCCACTTTGTGCTTGTCGCTGCACCGGACGACGGTGCTGCCCCCCCCCCCCCCCCGGGTACGCTGCGGGTGTGTACACAGCCCCCAAACGACCCAAACCGCGGAGGCCCTCCAAACAGTGGATGGCCCACCCTCCCACGGCTGCTGTGCCACTGCCTCGGAGCCTCTGTCCCTGTAGTCCACCGAATTCTGGGTCCCTTTTTCGCGGGCACTACTGGGGCATAGTGCAGGTGAACCGCGTCGCTTTGGCACCGCCAACGCACGCCATCTGTTCCGCGTGGTTTGGCCCTCTGCCCATTTCGAGGGCGGGAAGTATCGGCCACGGCCGTGGCATTGGCCGGAGGGCGTACCGCGCCGCCGCCGTGATTCTCCGCCTTCGGGGGCATACGGTGTTGCCGTGACAACCCCCGTTGTCGCCAGAACACCCGGTGCACTTGCCACACAAAGGAGGACCGGATCCCTTGACGGAAGGTGGATTGCTGCGATGGATCGCGATCCACTCCCTTGTCCAAGCTACAGTAGGCGTAGGGACCGTGTTAATTTGGGACCTAATTTTAATTTGGTACCAAATGTAGTGCAGCCACCCACGACATGGGTTTGGTGACGAATTTGCTAGTTACATAGGGTTGTGAGTGTACTGTACAAGAGACCACATGCAAGGCAATTTCATTCCCAAGAACTTGAATTTGCGTGAGCCCAAACCAGCCCCTAAACCTCGGGCAAAGGCATCTTCAAAGGCATCTTCAAGTAGTGAGCATGTGGAGTTGTTCCACATGGTGTATGATCGCAAGAAGGGTTTCCAAGCCGAACATTTGCAGGCTTCTCTTGCCTCATTGCTTGTAGGAACATGAATGTGAACCTGAAGTTTCATGTTTCAAACCCTTTCTTGTGTTTACATGCCTTTGGGAACATGGGCGGAGGTTAAGGTGCACTCATACCATGCACTCACCCACGTGTGTGTCGGTAGTTGTATGTGTTGTGCACAAGCCACGCCCTTGTCTAAGCTACAGTCGGCGTAGGGACCGTATTAATTTGGTACTTTTGCGCAGCTATTACAAGCGGGGGGGGGGGGGTACTTGGGGCCGTGGCTGCCACTGACAAAAAACCCAAACTGTGTGTTTCTGTCTAACTGACTGCTGGCCTGGCTAAGGGACTGATTGGCTGACTATCAGCCTCTCTTCGAGGTGCACTGCCAAAGGCAATAGAATTTTTACCAGGCGCCGAAGCTGATTTACACTGTGATACTATGGTACAGATTTGTGGTGCAATCCACCCCCAGGAGAGGGAAATGTCACTTCGTGACCCCCCCCCCCCCGTGGGGGAGAGCATTGGTCGGCTTCAATTGACTGAATGCCCCCGCCATAGGCACTTTCAGCCTTTAGTCCAATAGTTTGTGTGCGCCACAGCGAAGCTGTCATCCACTAAGTACAATGTTGTTGTGCTTCCTTGTTTATGTACACATCATATTATAAGACCTAAGGCCATCCATGCTTTAGAGCCGGACAACGGTCATGTGAAACCTTACGAGAGGCGGCATAGATTGTCCCCCTCGGCACTCCTTTGGCCTTTGAGGTTGACCTTCTGTTCCCCTGCGTTGTGCTTTGTGTGCTTGGTGTGGGCGGCGTCACCTGTGCCCTTTGGTGTGTCTGTGTGTAAAATATATCAGGAGGAAAACCAATAGTAAATGGTAGTCTAACATACAATCATGGAAGATGCAAATGGGAAGGTGCCTAGCGCAAACGAGAGTCGCTCACATCCGTGCTGAAACCGTTGGAGCTGCAGGCCCATGAAACGGTTGACGCCGTGTCTGAAGCGCCTGAGTCGAGCCCGGAATCGGTGCAACTCGCATCTGTGTTATCCGTGTCAGGATCCGAAAGAACCTCGAGCTGGACTGACTGCAGGATAGACTCGGCTCTCGCTGAGTGCAGTGGAATGGCTGGCAGCGAGGCCACAGGAAAATCAATTGTTTTGGAAACATCAGGAGCGGGGGGAGTGTTGACTTCAAACTTGGAACATTTGAGTGGCGGTGGGGGAGTGCAAAATTGTGTGGCTTCTTTTTTGTGTGGCGTGGGATTGAAGGGGTATAGTGCATGTCAATGGAGTCCGACAGATGCTAGGCGGTCAGCCTCATTGTTGCCCTCCACTCTGACGTGTGAGGGGACTTTGATCCAAACAAGCTCACGTTCATTTCGGTCCAGTTCCAGCAGCACTTCTTCCCAAATGGGAACTTTGCTGACTGGTCTGCATGAGCCCACCCACCTTTTGACTTTCCAGCGCTTGGCTGCCCCACGGACTCCAAGCAGGACGTACTCAGAGTCAGAACATATGGTGACCTTTCCATGTGTGTGCAATCGCAGAGCGCGAAGCGCCGCCATAAGTTCTGCTGCGTTGTTGGTTTGTTTCATCCCAATAGGCATATGTTGTGCAATGGACTGCCCATCTTGACTATATACTCCATATCCCCCGAGTTTGCCAACCCCATCAAACTTCTTGGACGAGCCGTCCGTAAAAACCGGCCTGACAAAAGGGGGGACATTGCAAAGGGGGGGGCACTCCTAGCCAGTCGGCAGCAGTCGCACACTTCGAAAGTTGAGCAAAAAAAAAGAAAGAGAGATGAACGAATGTCTCGGTCGATGTATCACACATTGTTTAGGCAAGTTTAGTTAGAGCCATCCGAACCAGCCCACAGTACTGCCTCTTCTGGGTACCTCTGTTGAGGCTTCTATGACCATGTCACCGAAGAGCTTCGTGTTCAGGCTGTGTTGCTCTGCGGCCTTTTGCCTTGTGGGGTTTGCAGGTTCGCACTTGACATTCGCATCCCACAGCAGGGAAGGGGGGGGGGGTCAGAGGCCAAAAAAGAGGTTGTGCACCTACAATCGGCGTCATGTTTCCGGCCTCTTTAATGATTTTCATCCCCCCCCCCTGAGGAAGACTTTTCGGATGTGGGTGGGTGGTGGGTGGGTTGGCCGGGGCTGGCCAGCCCCCCCCCCCCCCCTCTGGGGGTCACTCAGCAATAGCCTCATATGAACCTCATGTTTGTTCAGGAGGGTCTAGGCCAGGTAACCCCGACCTTGACCCAGGGATGTATTAGAATGGCCGTACACCGTAGGAGGAAGGACCTGAGCCTCCATCCTACGTGGGATCTTCCGAGGAGAGAGCTCGGGCTGTGCGCTCCCGTCCGGCTGTGGGGGGTTGGGTGTCCCCCCCTCCCGATGGCTGCACCTGCCGAGTGAAGCCTAGGCTCAAGAGCCCCCCCCCTCCCCCCGGGCCGGCATGCGGGCTGCTGCACCCCTGTGCTGCGAGGGGCGCCGCTGACGGTGTGCCCCACGTGCTGCCCTGCCACCCCTTGCCGCATTGCTGCGTACCTGAGCCTGCCCTGCCCGCCCACGGAGGGAGGGAGGGGAGGGGCTTCGCCGCACCGGGGGGAGAGGTGGACCACCCTGTCCCTGACACCCTTGATCCAGAGCAGCAGCCTCTGCCTGCAGCACAGCACGCCCTGCAGCACCCTGCTGCTCCAGATCCTGCCTGCAATACCCTGCTGCCCCTGTTCGCGGAGGGGTGTGGAGGCACCTGGATCCTTCCCAGCTCGAAGCCGCCCTGCAGCCCCCTGCAGCTTGCGGTCCCGGGGAGGAGGGGGTACACCCGGTGTGCCGTCTGCTTGCGCCGCTGCAGTGAGCGTGGCCGAGATGGAGCCAAAAACATCCACCAGGCTCGCGCGCCCCCTTCCCTGCTCCCTGCCCCAACCGCGGGAAGTGCCCATGGGTGGGGGGGGGGGGCGGTGATGCTGCGGCCAGCTGTACAGCCAGCGGGGGTGCCCGCAGCCACTGCCCCCCCAGGGGACATGAGGCCGGAGCCACTGAGGCTGTTCGCCCGTGGCTGGGACTATAACCGACCCATCCCCCTATCCCACCCCCCCCCCCCCGAATTCCCGTGGGTGGTGGGGGCTGGAGTCCCGGAAAGAGGGGGAAGAGGGTGACCCAGCCCTGGGGGGGGGTCTCCCTCTCGCTCTGCGCCCCGCGGCGTGCGCTTGGATGGGACGGAGGCTCGTGTAGGAGGCCTCAGGACCTAATTCAAAGCGGTTACTGGCGGTTGTTTGGGGGGGGGGGCTGTGGGGGAGGGGCGGCAACTCCCGGCGATTCCAGAACGGTTCGAGGGCACTTGGGCGCGGCCGGGGGCGACTGCAGCCCCTGAGGGGGGGCAGGGGTACAGAGGCCTGACACACTGCCCCCCCCCCCCCCCTCTTGTTTTGGTCGACGCAACCCGCCACCATGGAGAAACAGAAACGGCGGACCAAAACAGCGGCTTGGTGGACCTTCACTGAAGGAAAGGGAAGGGAAGGGCAGCGAATGGCGATCTGCCAGTGGGCGCCGCCAGCTGCAGACGAGAACACAAGACCATGGCTTCTTGCCAAAACCCCCCCCCTCTTACCTCCTTGTTACGGATCCTGTGTGGCAGACCCCCCTCCCCCGTACCTTGCCACTCCTCCGCCCCTCGGGCGCTGCCCACCCATCGACCGCCACGCTGCGTAGGCCATCGTGGAGGAGGCACAGGCCAAGCCGTCGTCCATCGGCGTGTTTGTGGACCGGTTCGCCCGGTTCTACACCCCGGCGCTGCTCGTGTTCGCGGTGGCGGTGCTCTTCATCCCGCCGCTACTGACGAGCCAACCGTTTGGGGCGTCGCTGCACACGGCGTTGCTGATTCTCGTATGATGCCCCGCTTCATGTGCCCGGCCCCGGGCGTTGCCTCGTGTCGGCCGTGGTGTTGGCCTGTGTGCCTGGGCGATGTACCGGACCCGGTCCCGCGCGAATGTGCCCAAAGACCACGTGACTTCCCCTGCAACGGTCCCGGTCTTTGTGGGCTCTGCAGACCAACGTGCCCTGCCCTCACGCCCCCAATGCTCTTGACCCCCTTCCCCCCCCCCCTTTTTGGCGCACGGTACTCACCAAAAGGCACACCCAATGAAAATCAGGGGACAACAGTGCGACAACATGCGAAACCAATTGCGGATCGCATCGCCCCTTCTCCCCCCCCACTTCCCCGCCTCCGCCGCCCCCAACGCCATGGGAATGACTGAATGTGAGGCATTTGCGAGCGCTGTGTGTTTTGTTTGTGGGGGCGTGCCTCCGGCGCTGGCGGGCGGGGGTAGGGGAGCGGTTTTGTGGTCAAACTCGGCACCGGACAAAGGGGCCGTGCCTCGTGCAGTTGGGGCGGGGCCACGCGAAGACATGTGCCCCGGGGACGCATTCCCTCTCGATGTGGAGGGTCTGTTCCCGGTTGTGGGGGTGTGCACGCGGCGGTTGTGGTGTGTGGCCCCCCCAAACGCCTCCTCCGCGGTCGAGACCAAGAGAGAGCCTCGTCCAGTCCATCGGCAGGCGGAATACCGCTGAGGCAGTGGATGGCGTTGACGGGGGCAGAGCGGCGCCGCGCTCAACGCCATCCAACGGCTCACCCGTAGTCCGGCTGCCGAATGGCCCGTGCCTCCGTGTCTCGACCTGCGGTGCCCGTGTCCACAACGTCCCCACGCACCGGACGTCATCGGTTGGTCGGGGCCTGTGCCGGTTCCCCCCGCCGTCGCGGACGGTGGGTGACGCAGGGCTGGCGTCCCATGCCCCGCGTGCCCCGCGAATGCTCAGGTGCTGGCGTGCCCGTGTTCGATCGTCATGGCCACCCCCGTCGCCACGGCGTGTGCCATCGCCGCTGCCGCAAGGGCTCAGGTGCTGATCAAATCCGGTGGGGTAGCCCTGGATCGGCTGGCGGCGCTCAACACGCTCGGGTTGGACAAGACGGGCACCCTCACGGAAGGGTCCTTCCGGGTCACGGATGTGTACATGGTCCCGGGGGAGAGATTGCAGGAGGTACGGTGGCTTTGCGCTGCTGCTGAGCCTCTGGATGGGCCTGTGTACGCCAGCACGCGGCGTTGGAGGGGGAGGAGGGGAAGGAGGGTTTGGGGGGTGGGGGGTCTGGGGGGGGGGCAATGGTACGACCCCCACAAGCACAAGAGGGAGGAGGGGGGGCATTCACGCAACCTCTCAATTCCGGGAAAGTGAGGGATAGTGATCCAAAACGAGCATGGGAGCAGGATGGGGGGGGGGAAGAAATGGCCAGTCGTGTGTGCAACGTTTTGTTGCTGTGCAGGGGGGCACAGAGGTGGGGTTGGGTCGCCGGTTGGTGCTCTCAGTTTCATGCATTTGATTGGTGCAGGCAAATAGGGACACCTCCCCCGATTTTGAGTTCAAAAGGTGATTGGGTGGTTTTGGTGGTGTATCCGGACTCAAAAGGGCTACAAATGGGGAATGGCATCACTGTTCAGTACATCCTCATAGGAGCACTAACAATAGCCTCTTTTTTTTTTGTCAAACTTTGCCATTCTACGCCGTTGGTGCACCCCACACATTCAAGAAGCGGTGTTGTGGATTGGATAATCTCCGTTGGTAGTATTTGGCTCCAGGTTTGGGTATTGTTACTACTCCGGGCAGGATCCTGTCTGCAGTGTAACAGGCATGGGCAACGTACGCGTGGACAGACGCTACGTCCACGAAGGGAGTTCCAATGCAGCACTACAAGGCAGTGGATCCACAGCACCGTGTGGAGGGGCTTCTGGGTGTGCAGTGGGCTGGGTATGAGTGCATAGCTCTTTGTACAGGGCTGGCGCCTGACACGAGCAGCATGTCAGCCCGGACCCAAGCACCACCTCTGTGCCGTTCAGGTGCCTGGCAGCAATTGGCCCAACGTTGACGAGTCATCACATGTAGCCGATGATCACAGCGAAGGGGGAGGCTGCTGCCACGGCCATAGCCATGAGCACGGGCATGCGTGTGGGCATGGCCATCATCATCATCATCATCATCATGGACATGGTGATGGGCATAAGCCTGAGCATGGGCACAGCCATGGGTATGGCCATGGACATGGGTGTGGGCATGAGCATGGACACGGCCATGGGCATGAGAACGGACAGAGCCATGGGCATGAGAATGGACACAGCCATGGGCATGAGAATGGACACAGCCATGGGCATGGACACGACCATGGGCATGAGCCTGAGCATGGACACGACCATGGGCATGAGCCTGAGCATGGGCACAGCCGTGGGCACGGGCATGGACATGGACATGGGTGTGGGCATGGACACAGCCATGGGCATGAGAATGGACACGGCCATGGGCATGAGAATGGACACAGCCATGGACATGAGAATGGACATGGGTGTGGGCATGGGCATGGACACGGCCATGGGCATGAGCCTGAGCATGGGCACAGCCATGGGCATGGACATGGCCATGGGCATGAGAATGGACATGGGTGTGGGCATGGACATGGCCATGGGCATGAGAATGGACACAGCCTTGGGCATGGGAATGGACATGGGTGTGGGCATGAGAATGGACACGGCCATGGGCATGAGAATGGACACAGCCATGGGCATGGCCATGGACATGGGTGTGGGCATGGACACAGCCATGGGCATGAGAATGGACACGGCCATGGGCATGAGAATGGACACAGTCATGGACATGGGAATGGACATGGGTGTGGGCATGAGAATGGACACGGCCATGGGCATGAGAATGGACACAGCCATGGGCATGGCCATGGACATGGGTGTGGGCATGGACACAGCCATGGGCATGAGAATGGACACGGCCATGGGCATGAGAATGGACACAGTCATGGACATGGGAATGGACATGGGTGTGGGCATGAGAATGGACACAGCCATGGGCATGGGAATGGACATGGGTGTGGGCATGGACACGGCCATGGGCATGAGAATGGACACAGTCATGGACATGAGAATGGACATGGGTGTGGGCATGGACACGACCATGGGCATGAGAATGGACACAGTCATGGACATGGGCATGGACACAGCCATGGGCATGAGAATGGACATGGGTGTGGGCATGGACACGACCATGGGCATGAGAATGGACACGGCCATGGACATGGGCATGGACACAGCCATGGGCATGAGAATGGACATGGGTGTGGGCATGGACACGGCCATGGGCATGAGCATGGACACGGCCATGGGCATGGCCATGGACATGGACATGGGTGTGGGCATGAGCATGGACACGGCCATGGGCATGAGTGCTCTCCTGGATCACCGCATCTCGGGTCATCTTGGCACTGGGCCCAGTCGTTGCCACACCCCCTTAGCGACTTTGGGGCATGGAAGGCACTGGATTCGATGCAGGTGTGCCTGCTCCCAGTGCCAAAACCCTCCGTTCACTCCTCAAATCCTCACGCTGGGGCCGCCTGTGAGACAGATACAACATCCCTGCGTAAGACGAGTGCGGGTGCGGGTACGGTGCAAATCGGGATCCCGTTGCATATGTGACACAGGCGCAGTAAGCGTGCGGACTTCCAAGGTTGGGTGGGGAACCTGCCGCCAGCCATTCCAGAGCTGGCAAACACCTGAGCCCCCATGATCCTCACGGGTCAACATGCGCAGAATGCCCATGGGGTCCATGCCTCGGAATATCATAGGGAAACTGAGTGACAGCTCATGTGGCATGAGCACCACCCGGGCTGGTAGGTTGGGGGCTGTTGCAGAGTGATGGGTGGGGATGTGTTGGGTGGGTGGGATGGTGCGGTCGTAGGGTGGTGGGCGGAGATGGTGTTGCGGTGGGATTTGCGGGTTGGGCCACTGGCATATTGTGGCCTATCTCCTCCGACGTGCGCTGGGAAACAACGGAGCGCGTCTGCGGGTGAGATATTCCTTGCTCTTGCAGCCTCACCCATTTGGTTGGCTTGCTGGGCTTCCACAAGGTGTCCGAAGGTGTTTGAGCCTTCGGCCTCCCAAGCAAAGCTGTGCTTGGCCAGGTTCTGATTTCGGGGGAAGAAACCTAGGGGAATACTTAACCACGGCCTCCCCGCAGGGATGTTGTTGAACTTGCCTGTTGCTTTGAGGTGGGGTCACACCAGGTCCGCGGCCTTGATGCTTCCCCTCCACATTCTGTTTCTTTATCACCCTGGGCACCCATGGCATCCGCATGTGAATCCTGCTGGCGGGGGGGGGGGGGCTGATGGGGCAGGGATTCGTCCAGGCACTGGGGGGCGGGGGGGCATCATTTTGAAATGCCGCCGCTGTCAATGGTCATTGGGGGCCGGGCCACAGGTCATTGGCGGTGGACCCGGGTGGACTGCAGGGCATGAGGTTCCAACCATCGATGGCAGCCCTCGGCATGATGGGCTTGCCACAAGGAGGACTGCACACGGGAACGGACAGGCGGAAGGTTGTTATGTGCCCCGGTCAGAGACGTGGCCCCGCAAGTGGACATCCTGGGGTCCAGAAGTAGCCGTTGGGGAGGGATCCCCCACCACCAGTCTGGGGTGTCCACTTGGATGCACCTGGCCAACGGCGAGGGTGGTTCCCCTCCTCTGTGTGGACCCGACACAGAGCAGTGAAAAAGGGACAGTCCGGGCTTCGTTGGCACAATCTACCAGGGGGAAAGGAAGGGTGAGTTGGGAGGTAAGCCGGGTAGATAGATAGGCCGGTAGATAGATAGATAGATAGGCTGGGTAGGGAGAGGGAGGACACAAGGTGGTGAGAGGCTGATGGGTACCGCTGCCTATGGGAGGGAGCCTATGGAGGGAAAGGGTTCAAGGGAAGGGCAGCGGTAAGTGGCAAGAGGGCAGTAGACACCGCCAGCTGCAGACAGCAACACAACCAGGTGTCATACCAACCCCCTGTCGTCCCCCCCCCACCACCAGACACGGGGGGTGGCTTAAGTGTCGGACCGGACCCCAACCCTTCACCCCCTCCCCTCCTCCTTCTGCTCCTCCTCAATTTCGCCCATCTGGGTCATCTGCATCATCGTCCTCTCCATACGCCCGAGTCCATTGCACGCAGCTGACCTCCTGATGGATGGCCATGCTGCCCATGCCGCGGCAGAGAACCCACAGGGGTACCGCCAAAATGGCAACAGGGCCATGGTCACCCGCAGCCAAGCAAGACCCGCAATCCCCCAAGCGATGGTGGCATGCACAAACGCGGTGGAGTGGGTGGCGAAAGTGCGGTCAGAGCGGGCGGATGTTTCCACCTCGTTGGGGGTGCCGCCTTTGGCTGATGCAAGCATGTCTGTGTGCTTCATACGGGAAGCTTGCAGTGTCGTTTGGATCGGAATGGTGGGTGGAGCACACCGCACCAGTTCCAGCCGCCCCCCCCCCCTCTGAGCAGTCCAGTGGCGGAGAGCTTTTGGAAGTCTTCTCGTCTGAGACCCACGATTCGGAGGAGGGCAAAAGGTAGGGGACTGTCAGGTGGTGGATTGAGAGCCATGCGCTTGGCCGGTTGCAGGGGCGCCCCCCTGGGTCCGACAATGGAGCGGCGCCGCAACACAGTGAGCAGTGCCAACAACGTACAACCCACACCCCAACCCGGGTGTCGTCTGCTGGGGGCAGACCTTCCGCACCCTGTGCACGGGTTGCAGAACTGTCTCTGATGTCGCTCTCCAATGTTCATTCCGAACACGTCTTGGGGCTGGCAACCCCCCTGATCCCCTGACCAGCCGCTTCCATGTGATCCTCAGAGGCGCTGTCCGGTCTGGCGTTGCTGCGACATGGCCAGTGGCTGTGGGATGGCACGGGCATTTGTTGACTCGGGTCCCATAAGGAATGCCTCGAGACTGCCTCAGACCTGCACGGCTCCTGCATTGGGTGTTTGTGGTGGGAGGTCTACATCCCACTGCACCCGGTCTGGGACTGACTGCATGTGAAATGTCTTGTGAGTAGTGGGACCCCAACCCATCCACATACCGCCTGCAGGCACACCTCCACACAACACAACCCTGTGTGTGGAACCACAGACCTCCTCCACCTTTATGCCCCCCCGCTCCTGCTCCTTGGCTTGGTCACCAGCAACACTTTCTTGATGCCGTGCTGTGTGCAGACAACACACTGAAAAGCATCGATGCAGTAGTTTCTTGCTCCGACAGTGCGTTTCGTTTCTCACACCAATTTGCATCGTTTTCGTTCCCGCGCCCTTTTAAAGTTATGTGCGTTTGAGTGGGTGCAATCCAGTGGCTCTTGGTGGGTGGCTGTGTTGAACAACATCAGTCTACCAAAGACACCACCTACACCTTCGCTTAGCCCACCTTAATTAGGTCTCACCTCCCCCTCCTGCTCCTTCTGCCCCACTCGCTGCTCCTCTTCTGTGCGCCGGGTTCTGAAGTGTGTTCCCTGGGGCCCATGTGACTCTCACTTCCATGCAGCGCCACAACCTCATCCTGCACTACGCCGCAGCCCTTGAGGCCACATCCAGCCACCCCGTCGGGATGGCCCTCGTGCCCTATGCCCTTGGCGCCCACAGTGAAAAGGGCCACCTCTCGGACCAGTCGATCGCGCTGGGATCTGGCTATGGTTTGCCCCCGGCGCTGGGCATTAAGGTGTGCGTGGGACAGGTATGCTGAAACGGAAGGGGTTGGGGAGGGGATTGGGGGAAGGTGGGGAGAAGGTGACGACGTTTGGGAGGAGGAAGAGGCCGAGGGCCGAAACGCACGAGGGACCTGGCGGTGGACCACAGTGCCAAGGCACCCCTGCTTTTCCACGGGCGGACTGTCTGGAATGCTGTGCACCGCTGATATGTAATATTTGGTGACCCGGAACTGCCTGGCGCGGAGTTGCATTCAGCATAGCAGCGGTGGGGAGCACCCTCCAAACTTCATGGTTTTGGTAAAGTATGCCCACACAGGCACGGACACCAAGGGCGCAATGAAGGGGCGGCACCTGTGGGCAGAGGGACAACCATCGCACTCTCACGTACCAGAGACACGTCCCCCCCCCCCCTGCGATCTGGGGACAGACAATGTTGACCATTTCCTCCTGAAAGCCCAACGGTAGCACACCCCTAATGAGCCTTTACGGTACTCACCCCTCGACTCCAAATCGGGTGGATTAAAGTGGGCCTCCACCACTGCGACATTTGCTGCGCCTCCCACGGAAGGTGCTATCCTAATGGGGCAGCACTGCCGCTGCCATAATGAATTCCCTACAACCAGAAAAGAAGCTTCAGAAAATCACATCACCAGCCATGCTGTTACATCAACCCGACTGTCAGAAAGCACCTCGGGCATTGTGGGGGGGATTTGTTTTTGACTGGCAGCTTCAAAATAGGGGATTTGGACCAAAGTCCTGGCGGTAGGCCCGAGCTCCCAACCGTGGCTAGGAGGCGGGGGGGTGGGGGGGGGGCTGAAAAAGGGACCGCCATTTTGACCTGGGAAAAGGAATTTTACTGCAATTTTCGGATTTCGAGCCACAAAAGGTTTGCGTAGGTCGCAACTCTGTGGGACCGTGTGCCCCTTCACTGTGATTTCAGCTCCTCAGTCCAACCGCCTCAGTCCAACAGTGCACTGCATTCTTGTGTTCCCGCACACAAGACGCACTCACAAGTGTAAGGCGGCGTTATGCATTGGACAGGGAAAGGAACCATTGATGTGCCCCCCACAATCATTGGGGCCTGTTGGGCTTTGCCTGAGCGAGGGGGGGAACAATGGTCGGTTCTGATAGACTGAATGTCCCCGCCAAAGACAAACCTGAGCTGAGGGTGGGGCCCCCCGTGTGGGAAGGTACCTTGGGCGCAGAAAACAGCAAAAATGTTGGACAGTGGCCCACTCAGCCTGCGGAGTTGTCATGGAGTCAGCCCCGGGAGAAGTTCTGGCATCGTTGACAAACAACAAACAACAATCACGAAATGGGAGCAGAGCATGAGAAGAGCGGCCTGGAAGAGCTCGTAGGTCTGTACTGCATTGAGTGTTCTGCGGTTGTTTGCCTGTTGCATTTTGGGTCCCTATAAGGCGCCTATGGCATGTATGTTCACGAAGTGGAGGAGGCCTGAAGCTGCCCTCCCACCGCCCCTGGCCTCCACAGCATCCGCATGCATGGCACTGCACTGTGCTGACGGGACATGAACAGAAGGGCACAGCCCTCGCGAAGGAGTGGGTTGGGGAGCTTACACTCAGGTGGGGGCGGACAATAGGAGGCGCACGAAAACGGGTGACCGTTGAGGCCCCTGTCAGACAAGGCACTGCGCGCAGTTTTGGCGATTCTACACACGAAACTTGGACGGCTGGTCTCCGCTCCGGGAAGTCCCGCCACGTCAGGTACTTCAGCTTTGCCCTCTGCCACGCGCGACCCCATTGCCGGGCCCCCTTGTGCCTCAGCCCAAAGCCTACGGCTGTGCCCCAGTTCCTGATCCACACAGCCACACGTTGGCCCCCGTTTGTCTTGTGTCACAGGGTATCGTAGGGACGGTGGAACAAACGCCCGTTGCGGTTGGCAACTGGGGGCTGATGAAGCGCCTGGGGGTGGCCTTGCCGGAGGGTGTGCGCAAAGATGGGGTGTTGCCGTGGGACCAGTGGATGAAGGATGCCAAAACCATCGCCTTCGTGGCGCTGGGCGGGCGCTTGGAACTCGCGTTGGCGTTGTGCGACCGCCCCAAGACAGACGCCGCAGCGACAAGTGTGCAGTGCGAGGCGGGGATATGTGCTGCGGGGGTGGGTACGGGGTGGTGGGCAGGGAAGCAAACGGAAGGGCCTCTGGGGCCCCGCTGCTGTGCCGTGCACGCATGGGGTAGTCAAGGAGGGAGACAACGTCAGCCGGGTGCCTCTCCCATGGCTCTGTAGTCGGGGTCTAGAGTTTGTGGAGGCATAGCACCTCGTGTATGGCACACTGCACCAGCCACAGCAACAGGAGGTCTATGCCACAGGCAGCACACCGCACCAGCCACAGCAACAGGAGGTCTATGCCACAGGCAGCACACTGCACCAGCCACAGCAACAGGAAATGTATGACACAGGCAGCACACTGCACCAGCCACAGCAACAGGAAATGTATGCCACGGGCAGCACACTGCACCAGCCACAGCAACAGGAGGTCTATGCCACAGGCAGCACACTGCACCAGCCACAGCAACAGGAGGTCTATGCCACAGGCAGCACACTGCACCAGCCACAGCAACAGGAAATGTATGACACAGGCAGCACACTGCACCAGCCACAGCAACAGGAAATGTATGCCACGGGCAGCACACTGCACCAGCCACAGCAACAGGAGGTCTATGCCACAGGCAGCTTACTGCACCAGCCACAGCAACAGGAGGTCTATGACACAGGCAGTACACTGCACCAGCCACAGCAACAGGAGGTCTATGCCACAGGCAGCACACTGCACCAGCCACAGCAACAGGAGGTCTATGACACAGGCAGCACACTGCACCAGCCACAGCAACAGGAAATGTATGACACAGGCAGCACACTGCACCAGCCACAGCAACAGGAGGTCTATGACACAGGCAGCACACTGCACCAGCCACAGCAACAGGAAATGTATGACACAGGCAGCACACTGCACCAGCCACAGCAACAGGAGGTCTATGACACAGGCAGCACACTGCACCAGCCACAGCAACAGGAAATGTATGACACAGGCAGCTTACTGCACCAGCCACAGCAACAGGAGGTCTTCACCAGTCATAGCATCAGGAGGTCTATGGCACAGGCAGGACTCTTGCCGATTGCACAGTACTGGACTCTCTGGTATCCCTCGTACAGTTCTACACATAGGTCCAGTTGTTACACGATGGACAACTATTTTGTTTTTCTTGCGCACCCATTCTATTGCATGCCTCGACAATACTCATTCCAACCTCCCCCCCCCCCTCTCCTCCCAATTTCACTGTCCTGGGAACGATTTTGTGTGGAGCACGCCGATGCGGTATTGCAGGGATGCTCAGGGGCAGACGCAGCAATTCTGAGTACCGGGACAAATGTCCCACTCCCGCGAAGGAACACAATGTTTCCCCCGGCTGGTCTGAACCCGCCCTCGTGACCCCCAACCCAAAGGCTGGACAACCAACCCGCCAGTCCGCGAGCGGAGGATTCCCTCCCGAAAAGGCGCAGACGTACGTACACCAACCCGCATACTCCCTCACCCTTTACCCCCCCCGCCCCCTCCGCATGCCTCGTGCTGACACGTCTAGAAGTATTTCATGTGATCGGTCTGCATTAGAGTTGCAGGGGTCGAGGGCCGTTTGAGTACACTTTGCTTGTCTGTGACTTGTCCATCTGCTTTCTCAAGGAGGACGTCATCGTGGACAGACCGGTAGTGCTGTGTTCGTGCCCGGGGGCGCCTGCCCCCAAGTGGGTCGACATTCTGGTGGGCCCAGGGTGGATCATGGCGTCCGACCAGCACTACTCCATAGCGCCGTTGGTCGACAGTTGATTTCTGTCTCTTGCTGACTGTCGTGTCGTGCCAGGTGTCGGGTGCCCGGCCCAGTCTTCGTCTAGCTCGTACAGGCCCGAGCAACCCCTACCTACCGACCTACCCTCCGCATGCCTCCCTCCTCCACTATCAGTTCAAGTGCTGCAAGACGCGGGAGTGTGGCCGGCCCTTGTGACGGGGGACCTTCCGGACTGCGCATCAGCATTGGCCCAGTCGGTCGGCATCATGGAGTACCACGCAGCCATGCAGCCCATGCAGAAGCTTGAGTGGATCCAGAAGCAACAGAAATCCAGGCGGGTGGTGGGCATGGTGGGCGACGGCATCAACGATGGGCCTGCGCTGGTGCACGCCGACGTGGGCATTGCCATGGGTATGCGACGCTCTGCAGGGCACACTGCCCCGATGTGAAACGACACCCAAGCGGCATCTGTCGCGTGCCCCCCCCCCCCCCAAATTGAGCGTACGTCCCAGGGAAGCCATTGCTTATTGGGGGGTGGGGGGTAAGGAGTGCTGGCACCAACTGCTACCTGCCGCTGCTGCGAATGACCCAGTTCCGGGTAACGCAATACACGTTCACACGTACAGCGCAATCGGACCGGCGCGCAAACCCTAGTGCAACACGAAGGAACCATGGGCGTTGGATCAACAGCAGAGCACCACGCCAAGGGAAGGATTGCTGGTGGGGGGTTGGACCCGCTTTTGGGCCATTTCGCCCAGCCCCCCCCCCCCATCGGCGTGCTCCACACAAAATCGTTCCCAGGACAGTGAAATTGGGAGGAGAGGGGGGGGGGGGAGGTTGGAATGAGTATTGTCGAGGCATGCAATAGAATGGGTGCGCAAGAAAAACAAAATAGTTGTCCATCGTGTAACAACTGGACCTATGTGTAGAACTGTACGAGGGATACCAGAGAGTCCAGTACTCCCCCGAGAGGAGCGGTCACTCGGGTGGTGTGCCCTCTGGGCCCCCCGTTTACGCGGACAGTAGCATCGCACAGCCCGGGCAAGCCCCAGGGCCCTGGGGCCCCTGCCACGCCCCAGCGCCGTGGGTGGTAGGTCCAGCCCAAAGCAGCACCACCGGTGCCCAGAGCAGTCAGGGAGTGCGGACCACCCCCCGTCACGTGCAGGGCAGGGCTTATGGGCCATGGCAGTCGTGGGGCGGGGGGCAGCCCGTTGGGTGACGTGGAGGCGGCGTGTCCAAGCCGGCGACTCCCCCGCTGGGCTCAGAGGCAGGCCCCCTCAGCCTCCCCGCCGGGGCCTGGAGCACCAGGCAACACACAACACACAACACACTCACCCCCCCCCACACAGGCACGGCAGCGTCTCCCTCCCGCTTGAGATGGTGCACGCAATGCCCCCGAGCCTCTTCAGTGACCTCCATGAATCCCGCCGTGAAATGTACTGCCGCGGGATTGTCCCCACACGAAGTCTGCCCCCTGCCTCTCCCACTAATTGGGCCCCAAGTTTCCAGGGCAAGTGAGCCCCTCAGAGGGTGGAGCCGTGGTAGTCGACCACTCGTTGACCGCCAACCGCCAGTTGTTGACCAGCAACTGCCGGCGATTAACGGCCGTGTTCTGTACACCAAGCTGCAGGCTGCCGGTCCCTGCGTCATCTCTTCACCGATGACCACCGCCAGCAGGAGGGACATGAGGATTTGAAACGCCGGTGTGCAGTGATGCCGTGTTGCCTTCTCCATCGGCGTGGGCATTTGTGGGGTGACGCGTACATCAACCGGAATTTTCTTTTGTCCCGTCCAGACCTTTGCTTAAGGGTGGTCCCACTGGACTTGGGGGGGGGGGGGTCCGTGGCCTGTGGGTGGGTGGGTTAGTTTGGTTTTGGGCAATTTGGCCCAACGTGCCTACTCCCCCCCAGGGGGGGGGTCTGGGTGGGTGGGTGGGTGGGTGGGTCAGCTTGGGTGGGTCAGCTTGGGTGGGTGGGTGGCTTGGCCAGTCCTGAGGCAGCCCCAAAATGACCCCCCCCCCCCCCAGTCGCTAAGCAAAGGTCTGGTCCCGTCCCTAAAGGATCGCCCTGTGCCGTTCTGCAGGTGCCGGTGGTACCGCGCTAGCGGCTCAAGCTGCCGATGTGCTGCTTCTGTCCGACTCCCTTTCGCTCCTGCCGGTCCTGCTCCGGTTGGCGCGGCGCTACCGCTGCGTCGTGCAGTGGAACATTGCGCTGGCCGTGGCCCTCAAGGCCGTGATGCTGGGCCTCAACTTCGTGATCCTGCTGCCGCTGTGGACAGCCGTTGTGTCGGACATGGTGGCATTGGTGCTGGTGATTGCCAGCGGCCTCACCCTCTTGGCCCCTCTGAAGACGTCGAAGGCCGTCATCGACCGCCACTACGACTACAACAAACTGATAGAGTCATGAGCGGACGCGGCGGGGCATGCGAAGGATGCACGTGAATGCCGCGACAAATGGAATGGGGCCTCGGCTGTTGTCATGGACTCTCTTATTTCGTTGCTCTGGACCGGCTAAGTTTTGTCGGTTTAACGGTTGGCGGTTGGCGGTTGGCGGTTGGCGGTTGGCTGGTGGTTGGGAGTTGGCGGTTGATGCCGATGGCAGTGCGGGCCAGGGATTGCCCAGAGAGTGTTACCCCTTGCGGAAAGTGCCCAAGTATGGCGAACCATGACCGACCCAATCTGATCCCCCCCCCCCCCCCGCCCCTTGCCCCGCTCAACAACGGGTGCATGATGCCGTTGTGGCATTGGTGAAGCATGGCCTCAGTCTGCCGGCCTGGGCGTCGCCTCAGGGAATGGGGCCGCAGCCGCGGGTGCATGTGGGGGGGGCATTTCGAGCGCCGTGACTCCGTTGAAGTGCTCAACGCGTTCTGCAGCAGTGATTGTGTATTGCAGGCCACTCACGTCTAACACAATAGGGACACCGGCATCTATCACTACCAGCTTCGAGGCATCTGGGGGGATCGTTGCCGGCATAGCAGACGTGTACAGTACACAGGTCCCGTGATACGAGATACTTCTCTTTCTTTTGTTTTCAACTCAGGGCAGCCTGAATTTTGGGTGGCAGGATTGCGGTTGGCCGGTAACCGACAACAGGGCCCACCGGGCCAGCCCCACAGGCGTGCCTTGGGACGTCTGCAGCCCTCTGCCGGTGGGCGGTTGCCTCGACCCACTGGGGTCGGAATTCGCCCGAAATGCGCCGGATTCAATGGACCTCAGCGAATTCGCGGGCATTCGTCGAATTCGACCGGGTTGGAATTCCGGTTTTGTTCGCCCCTATTCTGAGGTGAGAGACAGGCAGGGGGTGCTGAACACTCAGGGGCCTGCCATGAGACAAATGCCACATCACCAGAACACGGATTCGGCCCGATGCCGCGCCGCCTGGACCGGCACACTGTCCCGCACGCTGCGTCGGACGTCGCGTGTTCGCCCGACTCAACAAGACGTGATGCGGCGCATGATTGCTTCCGCCCGTTTGGGTCTGTCGGGATGACGATGCCGGGAATACGGCATCGTCTGGGTGGTCTGGTGTGAGTATACATTTGCCATCAAGTTTCTGCCGTGGAATCGCCCCCACTTCTCCTGTTGTTATGTATCCTTGTTTGACAATGGTTCTCTGGTATCCGTGACTGTTGTCCCTCAAGGCAGCCCACTTCCCCCATGGCTCTAGTTTGCTACGACCTCATGTCCGAACAGCCCGCAACGTTGGTTTCCGTCAATTTTGCGGGATGAATTTTTGTGCATTATTTCTTGTCTCTTTCTGAGAGAGACGTCGCTATTCTGTGCTGTGTGCCCCTGGAGTCGAGTTGCAAGACGGCCCACGCTGCTCTGCTCCTGTTGTACTGCTATCACGCCTTGTGGGAGCCCGGAATTGTTGCTCTTGTCCCCTTCCTCCCATTCCAACCCGACCCGGTACTATGGCAGCGTTGATAGGGTAGTGACGATCGCTGTCCTATTGCCAGCCCGGCCCGACGGGCCTGCCCAAGATGCCTTTTTGGGCCCCCTTCGGACCGCACTTCCGGGTCCGGTTTTGCCTGCCCGTTTGGCCTGACGCCTTTCAAAGGATTGTTCGTATGATGCAGCGGATGGGCCACGGATGACGGACCCCATTCCACAGCCGCACCGGTTTCCCAGACCCCTCCGCTGATGGGCTCCGGACCGCCAAATGCAGCCCAGCGGAGGTGCACTGCAGCCGTTGGGGAGATGTGGAGCCTGGCTCGGGCGCTGCCTCAAGCCGCCGTCCGCGATGCACGCAAGCTCCTCTTGCGATCTGCAGCGGTGCTTGTGTCATTATAACTGTGCGATACTCTGTGACGTGGTATCCCTTGCAGTCCCCCCTTCTTCTTGGCGCTGCACATCGTCCTGCCGCCGCCCCCCCGCTCCCGTCCAGGCCCTCAGGGGATTGCACACCGCCGACATTGCTGGCGACGAGCACCCCCTTCCCTCGCGGCCATGGGTATGGGTGGTGGTGCCCGTGAGGCACGCCATGGCGGGCGGCAGTGGTGGGGATGTGATCAGTGTCACCCTCCCTCTTGGTCCCAACGACCTCATGTCGGAACAGCCCGCAACGTTGGTTTCCGTCAATTTTGCGGGATGAATTTTTGTGCATTATTTCGTATCTCTTTCTGAGCACAGAGAGACGTCGCTATTCTGTGCCGTGTGCCCCTGGAGTCGAGTTGCAAGACGGCCCACGCTGCTCTGCTCCTGTTGTACTGCTATCACGCCTTGTGGGGGCGCACCGTGCGATGTGCGCGTGCTGTGCGAACAGTCCGCTGGTTTCCACCACCGGTAGCCAGGGGACCCAGGGTCCTGCATTCTGCACCCTCCAGCCCCTGCAGGTGCACCAGGGGTTTTTTTTTGAGTCTGATGCTTGCCACGGGTCCAAGGGTCCTGAATTCTGCACCCCCGATGCTGTTTTGAATGGATCATGCATGCTTCTGTAGGTGGGTGGTTTTCAGGGGGTGTTCCCGGGACAAACACCGTAATAATTGGCGCTGTGCGCACGCTGTGCGAAAACGCCCCCTGTGATGTACATGCGCATGCAACTGTGATTCACTGTGCACACCGATTGGCCATATCTGGACACGAGTGTTGTTTGCATGCTACGGCGCGTCATGGTCCACACGGAGGGGAGCCTACATGTCACATGTAGTGGGGAAGTGGGCATGTATGCCAACATTGTGTGGGTGCACGCCAAGCCATGACACGCACCTGGTGACTTCACATTCAGGTTCTTTAGCGAGGGAGGGGCCTGGTAAAATGATTGTGAAGTTTCGTAACAATCGTCAAAAACATAAATTTTCTGCCATTTTGTTCCAGCCAGCAGACTGCATCCTTTGAGCAAGGATGATACCTCCACACCACTGTTTGGTGCAGGCTTTCACTACCCACCCGAATGTTTGTACGTTTTTTGCTTGTTTGGCTGTCTTGTGGGCAGCTCTTCATCTCCTCAATTCAACACCATGCCTCCCAAAACTGTCCCTAGGAAGCGGAAGCTGTCGCACTCCAATTCCTACTATGCCATGAACTCCACTGCTGGAAAGCGGGCAACACAGCGCCCTGGCCTTGAAATGGCATCGCTTTGTCAAGAGGTTGTGTGGGGCCCTGTGACACCACCCGAGGTCCCACGAAAGCACATGTGTACGAATGGGGGTAAAAAACCCTCTTGGGGTTTTGTCGGAATGCTTCTTCGTGCTTGGTTTGTACACGGGAGGGCACTATATATGTTTTGTGCACGGGAGGGTGCTATGTATCTTTTTGTACATGGGAGGGTGCTATACATTGTTTGTACATTCCAGGGTGCTATATATGGCTTGTGCATGGGATGGTGCTATATATTTTCTGTACACGGGAGGGTGCTGTGTATTGTTTGTACACCTGAGGGTGCTACATATGGTTTCTACACAGGAGGGTGCTATATATTGTTTGTACACAGGATGGTGCTATATATTGTTTGTGCACGGGAGGGTGCTATATATTGTTTGTACACAGGATGGTGCTATATATTGTTTGTGCACGGGAGGGTGCTATATATTGTTTGTACACAGGATGGTGCTATACATGGTTTGTGCACGGGAGGGTGCTATATATTGTTTGTACACAGGATGGTGCTATATATTGTTTGTGCACGGGAGGGTGCTATATATTGTTTGTACAAAGGATGGTGCTATACATGGTTTGTGCACGGGAGGGTGCTATATATTGTTTGTACACAGGAGGGTGCTATATATTGTTTGTGCACGGGAGGGTGGTTTGTATTGCTTGTGCACGGGAGGGTGCTATATATTGTTTATACACGGGAGGGTGCTATATATTGTTTGCACACAGGATGGTGCTATACATGGTTTGTGCACGGGAGGGTATTATCTATGGTTTATATGCACAGGAGGGTGCTATATATTGTCTGTCGGTACATTGCCTCTGTCTTTTTCAGTCTGTGGCCTGTTGAGGAGTCCATGTGCTTTGCCTGTTCATAGTATATTCGAAATTCCCCCCACCCTCCGGGATGGAAGGCCCTTCAGGCGACGATTTGCGCACAGTATTGATAGCAATAGGATCAGGGTAGCCAATTAAATTACCCCCAACATTGCGAGGTACCATATCAATATAATCAATCAGTATAATAACTTCTAAAGCTGATGGAGTGCCCATGGGAGGGTGCTACTTATTTGTACACAGCAGGGTGTCAACGCTATGTATCGTTTGTACACAGGAGGGTGCTATATATTGTTTGTGCACGGGAGGGTGGTATATATTGCTTGTGCACGGGAGGGTGGTATATATTGCTTGTGCACGGGATCTCTCGGCATCGTTGCTGATTGTGCCAACTTTGTGCGTTTTAGGGGGTCCAAGCCTTTGTTGCCTCATTTGTGTCCACTGAGTGTCCCGGAGGTAGGGGTATATGGGGTATATTCGGAAAGCCCTTGAAAAGGGCTATTCAGAACACCCAGGTTCGCATGCTGTACTGACGATATGTTTCACATTTTCATCCATTTTGGATGGCGCCTGTGTTGCCTGCTGCCTGGTTTTGTCAACAGGCAGCTACCATGCCTTCATACAACTTCACGCCCCGTGCTGTTTCTTCCCCCGATGCACCACAAAAGCCTTTTGGTGCGCAAAAGCTCGCTCTGGGGTTGCTGAGTGGGTGCAGGTGAGTCGAGGTTCCATGGCGCAAGGTCCGGTTGACCAAACAACAAAACGTGGACCTCACAACTGACGGCCTGTGGGCTATGCCTCTTACCGGGGGGGGGGGGGGGCAGGAACACAGGCTGCAGGATTGGGAAAAATTGAAGCAATATGTCGTCCACAAACAGGGCAATGCTTCTCCCAATGAGGTCCCAGCCCTGCCTGAAAAAGGCAACACAAATGACGACAACGATTCAGAATAAATGTGATGGAATTGTGCAGGGCGTGTTTGTGTGCACCATCCAATGTGCAGCTCTGTGCTGAAAAATGTGAGCACCTACCCCCCCCCCTCCCCCTCGACGAGGGATGAACTGCTGAACAGACCTCGAGCTGAGGCTCCGCCGAACATTGGCAGATTGGACAGATGGCGATGACAGCTGTGGGGCAGGCGCAGCCAGAGCCAAATGCGGACACTGCAACCTGACCATTTGAGGCCCCCTCCCCCTCTTAACCCGTACATTTCTGAAATGGTCTTTTCTCACAGATTTCAAAATGTATACACATGATATGTTTGCACATTGTAGCGAATCTTGTAAAAAATCCTAAAACTGGCAAAACACACAAAGTTGGCACATTCTGAATGAGGCCGAGAGATATGGTTTGTGCATGGGAGGGTGTTTTCTATGGTTTGTCTACCGGAGGGTGGTAAAGTCGTTTGTCACAGGAGGGTGCTCTATATCGTTTGTGCAGGTGACATGGTTTGTACACGGGAGGGTGTTATGTTTCGTTTGTTCGAGGGAGGGTGCTAGATATTTTTGTACGTGCAAGGGTGCTCTACATCATTTGCACATGTCCCTGAATTTCTGTCGCAGGAGCCAGCAAACGGAAGGGCTTTTTAGGAATTACAAGTGCATACAAAGGTCCAAATAGTACAATATTTTGGTGGGATTTGGCAAAATATTTTGCTTGAAAAAGCCGAAGTAAAAGAAGTGTGTGTGAAAAGCGCAACAACCAAAACAGTGCAACATGGGCACAAATAGTGTATTTTTTGCCGGATCTACAAAACATGGCGTTGAAAAGAGGTAGAAAAAATTCTTGGATCTTGGTTGGAAACACCCTCCGTTCAAATTGAGGGTTTGACTAAAACACAAGCCAGATTTTCTGTTTTAAAGCTACAGCCAAAGGTAAGGCGCTTTTCAAAGGCCAACCTTGTTTTGAACCCAAGGCTTTCCTGAGTTTCGAGGGAACATTAGCACATGGGGCATCTTTTTGGGCGGTAATACCCTGGGCCAACACTATCCTATCCAAGAATATCCAATTGCTATACAAGATTTCTAGGCAGGGGTTATGTAGCCACTTTGATTCCTCTCTGCTTTGTGGCATTGGGGTTTGGTAAGGAGCATCTGGTGTGGCGGTCCAGATAAGTTGCATTAGTGCGCATTTTGTTGCGCTTTGCACAATTTTGTATTTGGAGCCAGGTTTATCACCCCCATTATGGACAATGGGAACACATTCACACTTGTGTCACGAAGACAGGGGATGAGGTTGAGGATTGTGCTGCTAGAAGCACACCCACATTTTGTGGTGAATGGAATTATTGTACAGAGTTTATTGACCCACACACTTGTGGGGATATGTGGGGATAAACCTGTTTTGTAGGCACAACACATGTCACATTTGTTTTGCAAACTGAATTCACAGATTTGGTTGTATGTTGTGTGCTGCGCAGGGAAGGGTTTAGGGTTGAGTCCATTTGCTTGCAGGGCTTCTCGAGGGGAGGGTAAAACTAGGAAAAACGTAGTCGCGCTCGGGGCGTGCGCCTAGCAAATGGGGGAACGTCAACCATCATGGCCCCCAACTTCGAAATCAAAGAAATCACCTCGGGTACGAGAAGGTCCATACCCATCCCAAATCAAAACATCTGCTGATGCCCCGGGGCCAAGGGGCAAATCTATAGGGGGCGCCTCAAGCGCAGTGCGCGCGCAGTGCAACTATTTGGGCGTTTGGCCGTACTAGAGACCCATACTTTGAGATACTAGGGGCCCCTAGGGGCATCATGGTGACCCGTAGCGGAGGTTTTGAGTTCTGATTTTGTCCCCCTTTGTTGGGGACCCCCGAGAATGCAGGGGTGATGTAGCATTTCCGCCCTCTTTTGGGCCCCAACCTCCCGGTGCTATTGAGGAAACCGGGACAATCTTTGAATCCACGCTTTGATACTAGGAGCATCATGGTGACCCCTAGCGTACGTTTTGACTTCTGATTTTGTCCCCCGTTGTTTGGGGACCCCCGAGAATGCAGGGGTGATGTAGCATTTCCGCCCTCTTTTGGGCCCCAACCTTCCGGTGCTATTGAGGAAACCGGGACAATCTTTGAATCCACGCTTTGTTGCGTGGTGCATCATGGTGACCCCTAGCGTGGCACTGGGGCATCGTAAGGAACATATGGAGGGGATCCGGTACGGAGTTGCATGAGTGCGTGCGTGTACTCTTGCATTTGCAGCAATTTTTGATTTGAAGACAGGTACGGTACCCTCCATATGGTCCGTGGGAACACGTACCTGCACATGTATGGACTGCACCTACACAGGAGGACAATGATGATGAGGATGTTGTGGGTGATGACACATGTGATTTTTCTTTGATTCTGCAACTGTGTCATGTTGTGCACACAAGTTGCGTATTCTCAATGTGTACTTAGTTGACAATGGAACAGAGAGACAATTGTGTGTTCTTGAGGGTGGCGACCAATGCGTTGTTCATGGCTTTTCCAGTTGTGCATGATGTGTGTTATGTGAAGGGAAGGTAGTTTGCAACTTTCTTGAGCTGGGGCAGTTTGGGTCACCTAATTCTAAGGGCGTTTCCAAGGGGTGTGCTTGGGGGCTCTTCGGGGGGAACATAGTCTAAAAGTAGCGCGCAGTGCAAAGACTCCCCCATATAATGTTGCACAACATATCAACGGCAATAGTCCACCGGTAGGGCACGGGTCACAAAAGATGCCCGGCGCGCGCCGCTTATAAAGGCCGGATTCATGTCATTGTGCCATTCATTGGAAGAAAGAATGGCACTTTGACAGCCCGCCAACAATGTTACAATGACGTGCACGGGTGGTATAGGGCACGCATTGAGCAGCTGTTTGCTCGGTTGTGGCACGCAAGATGAGGCAGAGGATGAGGCAGAAGTGTGTGTGTTGTGTTGCCAGAAGCGCTCCACCGTCGCAGTTTGTGATGAGTGTAAGGAGCACTATTGTACTGAATGTATTGACACCCACACTTGTGGGACCAATGTTGTTTGTTAAGTACAATACAGATGACAGTTGGAGTTGCTGAATTCACAGATATTGCTTTATTATGCAACGTGCTTTGTAGGGAAGGTGTGCAATGCAACGTGGTCTACTTGGGGGGCTTCTCCATGAGAGGGTAAATCTGGGGCTGAAGTCGGGATACTTAATAGAAAAGTAGCGTGCCAGGCGCGCGCCGGGCAAACATTCCCCCAATGCTCCTTCTTTTGCAAGATCCGCCGAACAACGTACCTTTGGTACAACCCCCCCCCCCCCAATCCCCCTAGACTCCGAATTTGCGCCACGCCCCAACTCAGCACTGAATGGTGGTTTGATCTGGCGCTAATGCCCAGAACCCAGGCACCATCTCTGACCCCCTCCAACCCTGTCCAACCCTCACAATTAACCTCTTCAACACTCCCCAATACACTGCAATCTTCGTGAAACTTCGCCAGCCCTCACCAACCATCACCAACTCTCCCGAAACGTGCCCACATACAGCGACTTCATGTCTGTTGCCTACAATTGCGACGTACTTCACAACTTCCTCATGTGTGCCGAATGACCGTGATCTTGCACTTCCACTCTTGTGGAAGGCTGCACTGGCCCTCTGTGCATCAGGGCATGTGCCACGCAGTCTAAGCACGAGGACCAGGTCCCATGGACAGGAAGACATCCACCCGGTACCGCAGTGGCAGGGGTGGCACCCCGCACTCACACGGGGGCTACCCGATCGGAATGGAGTTCGATCAGTGGAGTGACGGGCGCCAGCGCTACGAGTATGACGATCACCCTCTTTGGAGGGACAGTTATGTGTGGGATAAGCCCATGGGGGACATCCAGTATTGTGACGATGAGGATTACAAAGGAAAGCACAAGAGGAGGAGGAAGAAAGAAGACAACGGCGAGCGGGGCGGCGACAAGCAACAGGGCCGTCACGACTATGTCCCCCCAGTTCTTGCCATTGGGCTTGATGAAGAGGACGAGCCTGAAGAAGAGGATTGGGTCTACGAGCATATTGAGAAGCCCTATGAGGAGCCCTACCCACAGCTCCCAAGGCACAGGTCTGTGGCTGTGTCCCTCCTTCTGCACGCATCTTTGTAACGTTTGTGAGCACCTGACCGACGTACGCACGGTGCCATACTCAGCAGGTCTTCAGCCACCACCGACGCAACTCCACCATCACGCCAGCAACACACTTGTGGTAAGGGGGATAGCCAGCCACGTGCGAAGGCTAACCCCGCCTCTGCCCCTCGTGTGTCTCCCGGCGCTGCGCTCCAACGCCGTGTCCCTGCTGCGAGGGCGTCGCATGCGCTGCGCGCAAACTCAGCCGTTTTGGACCCCCTTAAAGAAGGCTGATGATGTTCGTTGTGCACGAAACAAAGGTGGATAGGTTGGCACTGAACGGGCAGCAAATTAATAAATTGCAACAGGCTGTGGGAAAGGGGACACCTATCGTTTACTGACAGCTTTTGGCCCCTCCACGTGGTGTTTTGGGCGGTTGGTGGTGCGGCGGCTGGCTCTGGGAAACCCACGCCAGTAACGGGCGCTGTGCGCAAGCTCCCCCTGTGTCCCCACCTGGTGCCACTGCCCTGCACCCCTGACTCTGGGCCGGCGTTCCATTGCAACGCCAGGGGGGGGGGGAGGCTCCAAGCCTGACCGAATAAGGGGGGGGGGGGGGCGGAGGAAATAGGCTCGAAGGGCCAAGCTGTACGACGTTGGCTTTTTTTCTGTTTAGAACACAACAAGAGCAGATTTTTGCAAGAATGCCAGAATCGCAGGAGAGTTTCCCCCACTGCTTGTTGTCCCCCTCATGCCCCAATCTGCACCTTGCTTTGCTTTCAGAGAATGATGGTGGAATGTGGCTGTTGATGTGCCCCAAAGCAGATGAAGGGGCTAGTTCGGGACATGGATATGTGCGTGCAATGGATCCCGGGCCCTGCGCCCCTGCCCTCTGCCCCCTATGTACCCTGCCGTGCGCCACTGCCCTGTGCCCCGTGAGCAAACGTAAAGGACGGTGGGAGGAGCCTCTTGTCATACAGGGCAGCAGCTCTCCTGATACCCGCACGACTTGCCCCTTGGGTGAATCTGGGTGATGGAATGGGCAGAAGCCCCATGGACTATTGCTCCTTAATATGATTTCCTTCCTGCCCTGTGCCCCTGCCCACCTGCTCTGTGACCCTGCCCCGTGCCCCTGTGTCCCCAGGTCGAGCAGGCGCTGGTTGCTGGAGCCGCACGACCATTACGACCTCGACGACGATCCGCCAGAGGAGGAGCCTGAGGAGGAGCCCAAGGAGTTGGTCCTCGAGCTCCCGACCGAGTCCCCCCCGGAGAGCCGCCAGACCAGCCGATCCACGCCGCGGGTCTCCATCTCCTCCGGGAAGTCGGTCCCGGCTCCGGAGCCGGAGCCGGAGCCGGAGCCGGAGCCCGAAGAGGAGCCGCCGCCGCCGGAACCCGAGGAACCGCGCCCCCCAAGCGCCGTGCCGCGGGTGGATATCGGCGTCCCGCCCCCCCGACAGAAGAGGCCCCCCTTGCCCCCCAAGCCCGCCCCGAAGAAGCGACCCCCGGGCAAAGCGCCCACCCTGGGCCCGAAGATAAAGAAGCGACCGAGCGTACGGAAGCCAGTCGCGCTGCCACCACCGCCCCCCCCGGAGCCGGAGCCGGAGCCGGAGCCTGAGCCGGAGCCGGAGCCCGAGCCGGAGCCGGAGCCGGAGCCACCAGTTGAGAAACCCAAGCGGGAGAGCCCCTGGAAAAGGGTGCTGAAAAAGGTCAGAGAAAACGTCCAGGAGAAACAACGGCCGGATTCGGGGCTGTATCGGTTGTGGAAGGCCTGGCAGATCGTCAATACATTTTGCCGAGAGCTTGATTTTCAGCCCCCCGACGACGGCACTGCGCTGTACGACCGGCTCCTGGCCATGCAGCAGCAACGCAAGCGGAGGGCAAAGCAGAGGGGCATCAGGACGCAGCGCCAGGCTTTGCTGAAGGGCTTTTCGGTGTGTATGTACGTTGCGGGCACGTGTTTAGTGGTGGGCAGTGCTGTTGCCACAATGATGTGCAGGAGTGGTGGTCATCCACATGTTGCTCAAGAGGGCACCATATCTCTCAGCATCGTTGCTGATGGTGCCAACAGGAGGGTTCTGGGGGTTTGGTGTGATGGTTGCTTCATTTGTGTCCACTGAGTGTCCGAGACGGTGTGTGTGAGGGGTATATTCAGAAAGCCCTTGACGGAGCCTCGTCAGCACATCACAGCGAAGAACCACAAGGCACGGCACATTACAACACAGTGCAATGCAGCACGGTCCGGTATGGTCCGGTATGGTCCGGTACGGCACTGCACAGCACGGCACAGCACAGCATAGAACTGCATGCCGCGGCACAGCACAGCACAGCACAGCACAGCACAGCACACGTAACCCAAACCAGCACAAGCATATCTCTTGGCCTCATTCAGAAGGTGCCAACGCGGTAGTTTTGGCACTTTCTGGGAAGTTTTGCAAGTTTCGCTTCAATGTGCAAATAGAATACCCCTTTTCTGTGCTTGAACGGCAGTCCTGGGGCCACCTCGAATGCAGGCTGTCCAGGGCCGCTTCCGGATCTAGGCTACACACATTGCTCACACGGGGCTCACAGCCATGGGGATTGCCATGGCATGGTCCTAGTTGCTGTCTGCCGTCCGCAGGGGCATGGCCGCCCTAGTGGGTTCAGTTGGATCCACCAGGCACAGGAACATGAGTAGAAGGAGGAGGACATGCTGTGGGGAGAGGGGTGTGTGTGCACTGCTTCTGTTTGTGTATGGCTGTATGCAGCCTCGACTTTGTTGTATGGGCCTTAGCAACGGAGTTGACTCCTTTGTTTTGGTCCTGTGTATTGCCGTCTTGCATCGCTGGTTTCGCTCTTGGGGCTGTGAAGTGCTGGGTGAGTGTGATAGTCACATCACACTGCATCAAGTTTTGCCGATATCTTGGGGCAGATATCTTAGAGGTGGATGAGTGCCGGGGAGGACGGCGGAATTGTGGTCCGTAATTGAAATCAGAGGTGAGCGGGTCCACCATAAAGCAACGGGGGACACGGTGCCAGACAGTGGTCGCGGTGATGTGACAGGTAGGGCAATGTGGGGTTTTGGTGCAAATTCCGTCGATTCAGGGTGTGCGGCTGCCTAGCGCCCCTTGGCAAGTGTCAAAACTATCCCAAGATGACTCGTCAAAATTTGGACAACTGAAAAATTAAGGTACCATTCCTTCCCCATCGAGGGGAACTTGAGGCGTAACACCCATGGGGTAGCATCGGACTCATGGTCTTTGGCCCCACAAGAGTGCCACCATATGGGCACTGACGTGCTGGTTCCATGGGCCACCCCAACGAATGCAAGAGACGGGATGACGGATCTTGTGCGCGTTTAGCACACCCCTTGAAAAACTGTACCTACTCGACCCCTTTCTCCACTTTTCTTCACCAATGCAGTGTGTACAACCACTTCACTATCTTTGAACAAACACGGCGTAAGCCATCACCACTGGTGAGGCTTGTTCGAGAGTAGTAGGGGTTGTGTTGCACGGCCCCCATTTGGGTGTGTGTGCACCACATTTTAAGTCCTCCCCACCCAGGGACGTCAAGATAGCACGGGTTATGCAGCTGATTTCATTCCTCCCCGCTCATTGGGACGTCAAAGGGCAAGGGTTGTGGGGCCCATTTGATCCTCCCTCCCCTCCCACTGTCCCTAAGAAAACATCAGATGTGTTGCCTTTTGCTGTCCCCCCTCTTGGGGACCCCCAATCAGCAAACGTTGTGTAGCCCGTTGGATCCCCCCCACTTGGGGACCCCAACAATCGCATGGGTTTTGGAGCTCATTTGATTTGTCTCCACTTGGGGACCCACATACGGTAGCACTTGCCCATTTGATTCCTCCCCGCCTAGAGATCTTGAGATCGCAGGGGCTATGTCTCCTGTGCCGATTCCTTTGGTTGTTTTGGGTAGAAGGATACAAGGGGTTGTGAAGCCCATTTCATCCATTCCTAATGGTGACTGCAACACGGCTGGATGGAACTGTGCAACCCATTTGGCTCATGCCCACTTGAGGACCCATGGACGCCAAAGGCCAAGGCCAAGTTTGTGATTGCTATTGTGTCATTACCCACATTCTTCAAACCCATGCGAACATAGTAGTACGACAACGATTTACCAAGACACCCATCGCCAACATGGCTAGTTGTGCATTAAGGTGTGAAGACTTGTCCTACATCGTTTGGCATACGGCAGACAAAGTATGGGTAGTATGCTCCATGCCTTGCAACATTCATCTTCCAGCCCATCAAAGAAAACAGCATTTCCCTTTCTATGATCCCATGTAGCCCTCCCAAAACTGTTTCCCCCGATAGGCTAGAGGGGGAACGTTAGCGCGCCGGGCGCGCGCCCGGCGCGCGCCGGGCATCTTTTGTGACCCGTGCCCTACCGGTGGACTGTTGCCGTTGATATGTTGGGCAACATTATATGGATTTGCCCCTTGGCCCCCGGGACATCAGCAGATGTTTTGATTTGGGATGGGTATGGACCTTCTCATACCCGAGGTGATTTCTTTGATTTCGAAGTTGGGGGCCATGATGGTGCTTATAAGGGGCGGATTCATGTCATTGTGCCATTCATTGGAAGAAAGAATGGCACTTTGACAGCCCGCCAACAATGTTACAATGACGTGCACGGGTGGTATAGGGCACGCATTGAGCAGCTGTTTGCTCGGTTGTGGCACGCAAGATGAGGCAGAGGATGAGGCAGAAGTGTGTGTGTTGTGTTGCCAGAACGCTCCACCGTCGCAGTTTGTGATGAGTGTAAGGAGCACTATTGTACTGAATGTATTGACACCCACACTTGTGGGACCAATGTTATGATGCAGCTCTACTGTTCGCGATACCTCAATAACGCCTATTGCTTCTACTGGAGATCGATGCGGTTGTGCTATCCTAACCCCCAATTCTCCCAACTTGCTAAGGTGTTGACCAAGGTCGCCCTTAAAGGAGCGAGAGTGGTACTGTGTACCCCAGTTTGCAACTTTCTTGAGCTGGGGCAGTTTGGGTCACCTAATTCTAAGGGCGTTTCCAAGGGGTGTGCTTGGGGGCTCTTCGGGGGGAACATAGTCTAAAAGTAGCGCGCCGGGCGCGCGCCGGGCAAACATTCCCCCAGAACAAGTCCAATAGCAAGCACACCGTTGAAGAGAGTGCATGAAGTTGTCAGGAGGCCATGGCATTACTTCCGCAATCATCAGCGCCGATTTGGTGAGTTGGCAATTGCCAACAATGTGCCTTGGGCGAAGCTCACTGTTCCTCTGTGGTTTGCACCAACGACGGCAAGATAATAAGGCCCAAGCCTGCTCATCTGCACACGGGGCATGGTAGAGGGACCATCAAAGCATGACCAAGGCTGCTTGTCTATGCTGTCAGTCGAAGCCTGGGTCCACGCTCTGACTCCGTAGGCTAGTCTGGTGCACTACTGTGATCGGTTTCAACGTCCACAAGATCAATCAAAAGGCACCTGCCAAAATCCGATGCTTCTTGCCATTTTTGTGCACCTCCCTTTCTTCGTTCGTCCCTTCCCGCCCGTAGTCAGCGCACATGTAGCACCCGTCATTCTCATCCAAAGCCACAAGTACCAAGTTAGGACCCACTTTTGACACCACAAATGCCAAGGAGGGACCACATTTTGACACCACTTTCACCACTGCTTTCACCAATTGTACATGAATGAAGGCAATTGTTGGTGAATTGTTTTTCTTTGCAGTTTCTCTACCCTTGTGTCTTGCTTGCAAAATTGAATGCATCAACCGGAAGCAAGCAGTTTGGCACATGTGCTTTTGAATGTTTTCATGCCATGTGGGAATAAAACCCAAGGGTCAAGGGGGTTGTTCCAAAAGGGGAATGGTAGAAGCGAGATCACACCCTGTTGAAAAACGTGGATCACATAACTGATAGTGCTTGTCACCACGAGTGTTTGTCACCACAAACAATGTTTTACCATTTTGTTTTAGGGTCTTTCTGAATTTTGTTTACTGGTAGTATGTTTACATGTTCTCCAACAAACTCCCGGGCCGGCATGTCTGCCCAAGGCCAAATCTTACTCCTACACCCTGCGGACACTGAGATTTTTATAGCGTGCCGTGCATACTGTCGTGTTTTTGTTGCGATTTTCAGGTTCGGCCTGTATTGCTTTCGACTTTACCGCTTCAGGATTTTTCACGATTTCTGTGTCCCTTAGGGATGCTATTGTTATGCCCTTTGACCTTGGTGAGGAATAGTGATGAAAAGTAGAAAAGTCATAATATAAGGAGCACGCAGGGCAAACACTCCCCTGTAGGCGCCGCGGCCATTTGATCGGCTGATCCCCCGGGTGGGTGGGCTTAAAGGCGTGCAGCGTGCGCCGGTAGTCTGCCTCATCCTCCGGGGTCAGGGTCGCCGACATACGGCACTCAGGGGTGCGAGCCAGTGCATCCGGGTGGAACTTTTCGTCCCGGACCAACGGGTGGGTGACAACCACCAGGAGGGGGGGATGGTGGTGGGCGAGTAGGGTGCTGGTGCCTGCGGGGACGGTATGCATGTCAACGAGGTATTGGAGGTCAAAGGCTCGGAGGAAGGCGCGGTAGCTGACGTCCTCTCCTCGGGGCCTACTGCGGCCCTCCGGCCGTGCCACTGAATTGGTGTCCGCCAATAGTAGGATGGACGTGGGGTCCACCATATCTGCCCACCACTGGAGGTAGACATCCTGGCCCACATGTGAGTGCACGGCTAACACATGATGCCAGCCCCACGGCATGAGGACCTCCATGAGCAGGGCATTTTCGTCGCCTCGGTCCCAGAGGAGGTCGGCCCTAGTTGCGATGCTCTCACGGACATAGACATCGATGCCCGTGCCCGCTTGTCCCATGCCCACATGCATGTGGCGGGTGTATCTTTTTTGGAATTTTTTTTGCATTTTTTTTGAAATTTGTTTTGGAAATTGTTTGGATATTTTTTGGATATTTTTGTGCAGGGTCGTCCCCGAGGATGTCCAGATGAGGGCCTATAGTGGGGCGGTTCTTCCCCACTGTGGCAGTCACTGTCGTCGGGGCCATGGGCCTCCCGTTGGGACAGCGTCCCCCATTCCCGCAGGCAGGGGGGGGGAGGGGAAGCTGACTGCCCCTCACTGTCCCCCGCTTGCAGGGAAGAGCCTGCATCGGAGACTCGGGCAGGTGTGGTGTGGTGTGGCGTGCTATGTGCTGTGCTGGGTCGCAGGCAGCTGTGCTGCATGTCATTTGCCAAGCCGACCACATCTTGCTGCTCTGTACAGGCGTCCATCGGTTCCAGTGGGGCTGGCAGACACATCAATGACGAAAGCTCTGACGAAGCATTCAGCGACACCACCTCCGACTCTGCTGCATATGAGTATGAGACGTACCAGATCAATGAGTTCGGGGGCTTGTCGCGTGTCAAATCAACCTTGTCGATGTCGATATCGAATGCTGGTGTGGCAGCAGCGGGGGAGGTGGCAGGCCACGCCCAGGCCGGGGCACAGCTGATCTCATCGCAGGGGGCATCGAGCATCCGCACGGGTACCCCCGCCCGCACCGCCCAGCTGACGTCATCAAGGGATGCATCGAGCCCCCGCACTGGTACCCTCGCCCGCACCGAAACCGCACTGGCCCTCGACCAAATGTCGGGCGTGAGCCGAAGTGTCTCCAGCGATGACGCCATGCCCAAGAGCCAGGCCTCCGAGATCTTTGCAGCAGGTCCGCATCGGAAATTACCCCCAACACAGCAAGGCACTCTCAGCACCCTGTTTCGCCAGGCCTTGCCGCGCCACCTTTTGCACCCAGAGCGTGAGCTCTCAGAGACAAAGTACATTGTTTCTTGCCTCAGGTGTGTGTGTGTGTGTGTGTGTCGACATCAGGGTTGCGGCTTCAGGGCTTTGAATAGACGATACACACACTCTTCCCTATGCTACTGGCAGAAAGGCGCCTAGCCTCAAACATTCTTTGTAATGAATGGCCTGACGAGGTGTCCGGAGACTTGGGCTCAGCGACTTCTGCCCTGCCGTGTCTTGTATCGACCACAGGGGGTTTATTGGTTGTTGGCTCATTGTTTCCCTCACGAAGTGTGTGTGTGTGTGTGTGTGTGTGTGTGTGTGTGTGTGTTGGGCTGTGGCTTTGTCCTGCAGGCCTCTGCACCAGAGGAGCTGGCAGTAGTGCTGAACATTTGCTGGTCCTGATCCTCATCTCCGTGTGCCCTGTACTGCAGAAAGGCGCCTAGCGCAGCCAGACAATGACAATGCTTTTGGTCTGACTGTGCCTGACGAGAATCTGTGCAAACAGGCCTTCTTGACTGCTACCTGCGTCTTGGCTGCTGCCCGTTTGTTACGTGTATTGTGTGTGGGGGGGGGGGGAGGGGGCATGTATGTGTGCCACTAAAACACACGCACGCACACACACACACACACACACACACACACAAAACACACGCACGCGCGCACACACACACGCACACACACACGCACACGCACACACGCACACGCAAACGCATACGCACACGCACACGCACACGCACACGCACACACACACGCACACACATTGCAGTGCGGCCGTATAGTGAAGGAGGCCCCTGCCCAACGCCCCCTACAGTGCCGCAGTGAAGTGAAGGGCCACATTAGTAACAACGCCTTCGGCACACACACGCACACAGAGACGCACACGGACGCACACACACACACACACACACACACACACACACACACACACACGGAATGCGCCACCCAGGGGCAGTGCACCTGGGCCCAGGGTACGGCGCATCTGATCCGTTCGCATTCTGTTGCCTATTGGTCTTAAGATGCATCAAACGCATGTGTGCCTCGTGCATTTGCATGCGCAGCGCGTGTACGTATTTGTGTGTGGTCCTGTCAACTCGTGCCCCAGGGCCGCGCAGGAGAGCGAGCACCAGCGGCTGCGGAAAAACCAGTGGTCCCAAATCAATGCGGCCCGAGACCAAGGCAGAGTGCAGCAGTCCGCGGAGCTGTTCCCGGTGGTCGCAAAGGGGCTCGTGCGGATGGCGGTGGAGGCCCTACCGCAGCTGACGGGCGCCCCCGTGAAGCCCAAGAACCAGCGGAAGCCTCTGCGGACGCCCAGCCACCTGCGGAACGTTGTCACCACTCCGCCCCTCGTACTCAACCGCACATGGCCCCAACCGCTTGTACTCAGCAGTACATCGTCCTCGCCGCTCGTCCGCAGCAGTATAACCGTCTGACTCCGTGGCCCTGCTTGGCCTCACGCAGGCGGGTGTCCTCCAGTGCCCACGGCCACCGCGGTGCTGCACTCTTTCCTTTTGGTTGTTTCTGGCACGAAGGACCGCCCTTCCGGACCACCGCTCAGACGTCGGTGGGGGGGGGGGGACCCGTAGTGCCAGTCCATTGTGTTTCTGCGGAACCCGACATCCCCTGACCATCGACGGCCCCTCTGGGTCTGCAATGTCCATGGGCCCTCCGCCCGAGGGATGCCCGCCCAACGGCACGGGGAGCATGGCGCTGCATGGCCCTCGGCCCTCTGGCGTGGCTGTGGTGTGGCAGGGCCGTCCTTAAGAACTCTTTTTTTTGTTAAGGACAGCCCTTAAGGACAGCCCCTCGGGACCACCAACCGCCAACCGCCAACCAACCACTAACTGCCAACCGCCAACTGCCAACCAACCACTAACTGCCAACCGCCAACCGCCGCCCACTGCCAACTGCCAACCGCCACCAACCGCCAACCGCTAACCAACCACTAACTGCTAACCGCCAACCATCAACCATTGTTCAATAATGCTTCTGTGGTCTTGTGTCTTGCCCATGTCTTGACCATGAAGCAGAGAGCATCCCCGTGGAGGTTTGTTCCTGTTGGTGTTACGAACCCCCCCCCCCCTTTTCCCCCCTTAGGACAGCCCTGTGGTGTGGTGTAGTGGAGCCGAGGGGACGGACCACAGCCCCACCAGAAACAGGGCTGCAATGCAGCGCACCACCAATGGGTAACCCTTGGCGATCCAGAACCCAGTGGTCCTGTGTTGCATTGCCCACAACCCTCCAGCAGCACCTCCCCCCCGCCTTCCCCGTGGTAGCCTCATTCCCCCCTCCCGGCAGTGCCGTGTACGACCACATCAACCGCCCTGACAGAGCCCCCTGCCCCGTGCTCTTCTGACGCTGCCCGCCAGCGGTACGTTGTAGAATGACTGGAAACCAGGTGGTGGGAAGAACAGTGCTTTGGCAGGAAGAGATGCTATGCAGACAACAGCAGGAGGATTCTGGCGATAGTGCCCCCCCCCCCCTCCGTTGACACAACCAAAACACGTTCGGGCCCACAGAGGGTCAGAATGAGCAGTGGCGAGAGGCCAATAGGCGCCGCCAAAGGCAAACAATCAGATACCGGGGCCTTGTGCCACCCCCCCCCCCCCACTTCCCTCCCTCTTCTTCGGCCTGTAGCCCTGGGCTGATTCCCCCCCCCCCCCCCCGGTCTCACACGCGGAGGTTGCGGAGGTTGGGTCGGGAAGCACACCTCAGCGCCCGGATCCCCCCGTCACACCCGTCGCCGCGGTGTTGGCACCCTCTTGTACTTCCATCGCCGTCATTCGGTGCCGCTGCCGGCGCGTGCGTGTGTCTGGCACTTCATTTGGCAAGGGCCGCGCGCGCGTCACCTCTTGCCCCTCGGATTCAGCGCCCTCCACGGGGTCAGGTCCGCTCCAGCGACGAACCCCCTCAGGATGGGCACGGCCGGCAGGGTCACCCCCGCCCCAACGGCGCGGTCATGGCATGGCCGATACTACGGCGGTCGCCACCATCTTCCAGTGCGAGACCAGCCAGGCCAGCGTGAGGCCCTGTTGGCACACCACCACCACCACCACCACCACCGCCACCACCACCGCCGCCGCTGCCGCCGCCACCGCCACCGCCACCGCCACCGCCACCGCCACCGCCACCACCACCACCACCACCACCACCACCACCACCACCACCACCACCACCACCACAGCGCTCCACCACAGCGCTACGCTGTGTTCAGGACGCAGGAGCTGTCAAGGTGGTGTACTCGGCAAACACCCGCCGGTCGGCATGTGGGATGGGATGGATGCAGCACCACACGCTCAAGGGGCTGCCTGCGCCATGCGCGCCCTGCGTGCGGCCTTTGGACCATTTCACCGAGAAACCCAAGTTTTCCCAAAAGCTACGGTTTTGCCACCTGCCTGTACCATCGGTGCTTGCTTCTGCATTCTGTGGTCTGTGCAGGCGTCGGCGGCAGTGAGCCATGGCACCATCCCCGCAAATCGATGAATCCTGCGTTGTGTTTATCCGGGGCACAGGGTGCAGGGCGGGACACAGGAACAGGGAGACAACACAGCAAAACCGCCCCCTTCTCCGCATGCATGGAGAGACCCCCAGCAGCATCTCAAAAGAGTCCAGAGGAGTACCCTGGCAACACACCGGGCCCTGTCTGGCGTTGCAGTGGTGCCTTCTCGGAGCCGGAGTGACCACCCCCGGCACCAGCAGACCCCACAACGACCCTGACCCTCCCGAAATCTTGAACCGTGGGATTACCGATGCAGACGTTTGGGGAATGCCGCTTGAGGGACTGCACCACAGATCCGAAAGACATGAGACCCCCTTGAAAGCCTGAAGAACGCGGAGTAGATTGTGTCCAAAGTCGCCCAGGCACGGAGCGCATGTCCCTTTGCCCGGCGGAGACGCCCCCCACCCAACCCCCTCTCCGGAATAGCTGAGACGCCGCTTCTCCGGCGTCCCTGGAACCGGACAATTATCCTGTGTTTTGGCTGAGGTTGAGTGTGCGCTCTTTGGGGAAGCAAAGGCCTGCAAAGGTGGGCGGTGACCCGTCCCCCCGGTTGTTGTGACCTGGGAAGGCGTGAGCCGGGATCACGCCACCGTACTCCAGGTTGCCTCCCGGTAGCTTTCATGTCTGTCTGCCCAATGTTAAAGAGAGGCCGATGGCATCCCCAGCGTATGCCACAGCGGGTGTTACCATCCGCTGCATCGAGACGCCGACGCTCCGCAGCGTCACCGGACGCTGCAGATGGAGAGACAGCGGTCCCAGCACATCGACTCTGAGGGCTAGGGGGCCGCCTGGAGTGGGATGTTCGTGTGGACCGCCGGGACTTGGACAGAGACGGGCCGTGATCTGCCGGCCGCACCCGCAGCAGCGTGCCCCAGGTCCCGTCAGGAAGTCTGCACAGGCGCCCTTCGCAGGTGCGATGTCCGCCTCATATCCACAAGATATGCCTGAAGCCTGCAGCCCCTGTCTACCTGCTCGCCATGCCAAGCCCCCATGCCTGGCGCTATAACCCATGCCTTTTGAAGGGGGGTCGGCGGTTGCCAATGGCTGGTACCCGCCAGCGATGGTTGAGTGGTGCAGTCCCCCTCAGAGCTGCCCGACACCGATCTCGGCTCCCAGCGCCGGTGATGTTGGGAACATGCCCGGTCTGCCTCACTTCCAGCATCAGTGCTCCACTCAATGGCCCGCTAACTGCGCTAAGCAAAATCAGAGGTACCCTGAGGCTGATGAGGGAGAGCCTCCAATCCTGACTGGGGGGGGGGGGCGTCTGACCTGAGCACATGACAGCAGATTTACAAAGTTGCAGTCTGTCAAGAGCAGGGGGTGCCATAAGGACGCTCACCCTTTTTTTTTTTTAACCATGGCATCCACTCTCTGATGTTTGGTGGCTACCCACCAACCGCCATCGGTTACACACCAACCGCCATCGGTTACCCACCAACCGCCATCGGTTACCCACCAACCGCCATCGGTGACCCACCGGCCGCCATCATAGGGCGTATTGGACACTCCGAGTTTTTTTTTCCTTCATTACGGCACCCCCTGGTCAAGAGGAAGGCGCTGAAACACGCCATCCTTTCCACTCAGTGGCCTCCCAAAAGGCTGCAGTGGCACACATTGGCGGCTTTGGTCAGATCGTTGCACTGATGTGTCGTTGGTCATGCATGGGGATCCAGCGTCGCTGCACCCTCTCCACCGGGCCTCAGCATCCCTCTCCCCTCCGGGCTGCACGGCCCCCAGGGCTATCCAAAGCGTGGCAGATCGTCGCGGCCCTTCGCTCTGCAGTCTGCCTGCAGTCTGCCCTTGCGCACACTGCAGGGCCCGCACTCCTTTTTTGCCCTGTCTTTCCTTCTGTGTGTCTTTGCCCCCCCCCCCACCCCACCCAGCCCCCAACCCCCAGCCCCCAACCCTAATCAAAGCCCCAGGCAGCGGGCACCCTGACCCCAGGTGAGCTCTCGACGTCGCGGAGGTGCCTTACGATGCCCCATAAGTTTGCGGCATTTTGGGTGCAGGAGAGAGCAAAACAAAGTTTCTGCATTTAATATCCGCCTCGGGCTCTCTCCAGGGAACTTTGCGGTGAGGAACAAGGTCCGCGGACCATTGTGGGCCCTGGCCAACTTCCCAGTTTGCCCTCTGGGGCCCCCGTGTGAAGGCGGCCATCTCTGAACTTGTGTTGCACCCTGTCGCCTGCTCCATGCACCCTCCTTTACTCGGCCCAGACGCCAACTCCGGTCGCACTGTGGTGGTGGTGCTCCGTCTTGCATGAGGCGGCGAGATCTGACGTCACACGTCGGTGCTTCCCCGTCTGCCAGTGGGTTCATTCCTAACCATTTCACGGGTTGCAGGAAGTCCACAAGGCTGGAGGCTCACACACGTCTTGTATCCACCGCATGAATAATCCGAATCCGAGCCTGAAGTCGACCCTGACCCTGACCCTGACTCTGTCCCCCTGACGTTGATGCTGCTGACCCTGAGACCAGCCCTGAGCTGCGTGACCCTCAAGGTACCGGGTGGCATCACAGGATCTACTGCCCATCCCAGAAGGCCATCCAGGGCCTCACAAGTCTGGCTCGCTCTGCTATTTGTGGACCCGTGCTGATCCAATTCCCTCGTACGGCACCTCGCCTTCAAACCCCAAACCCTTTGACCTTCTCGGTCCTGGAAAAGAGGGCGTGCGAAGCCTGTCAGCGCCGGCAGGACAGTGGCCGAGGCTGGCGCACATCAGGCTCCCCCAGGGTGTTGATGCTGAACGCGAGCAGTGCGTGATACCTGTGGGGGTGCTGTAGGACCCCCACAGGTCGGTGACCCGGCGGTATGTACTGCCGGGGTGCATCAGGAATCAGGAGAGTCAGGACCCCAACGCGATGCACTGTACCATGGTGTATCGCATAGGACGGACCCCGGAGTGGGGAAGATGTCATGGATGGCCACTCGCAGGTGACCTGTAAGCAAACCTCACCGGTATCCGGGGGAGCCTCTTGCGCTACTGGTGAGATGGTGACCCTCATCGCCTAGCGATCCGTATGGAGAGACAAGATACGGGAAGCAAGCATTCAGTCCAGGGGCTGCGCTCCTAGATATAATTTCCTTCCGCACATCAGGCTGCACACATCCGCACTGATGTGAAATGCTTCCTCTCTGTTCAACTTGGCAAGGCTCAGCCCCTTCTGTCTGAGTGATTGGTTTGTATTCGCAGCCTGCGGGTCTGTATTTATGTGTATGTGCTGCATGTCCATGTCCATGTATGCCAAACCCCGGACATGGAGGGGAAGCTGAGTGTTACCGCCAAGGGGACATTCTTGGCTGATTTGGTATGGATATCTGGTGCAGACGTAGGAGGTCGACGTGATTGCCAAAGTGAGCCGTGGATAGCTTGAGGGGGGATGCCTTCACCACAGACACGACAATGCATTGGAATGCCTTATGATCTTTGGCTTTGCACCTCGCCCCCATGTCCAACAAACAGCGAGTGCTCGAAGCATAATAATTTTGGGCCCAGTTTAGTTTGGCCCCTAATTTGAGGTAATAACAATTGGCCTGGGGAAGGTCAGGAAGATGTGCTGTATGTTTGGAATAACCATTGTGCGAATGTTAAGTTGTGGTTGTAATGCACAAAGAGCTTCACCTCTTGCAATATAAATATGCAATATGAATTCTTTGTTGGCTGCCGTTTGCAATTGGCTGCTGTTTAGAACTCGAACAGGATTTTTGTTTATGCTTTAAAGTGTACCAATGCTTGTCCAGGTATTGAGCAAGCTGTTGCCAAACATGCAAGAGTTGTTATGGCTCTATGTTGTTAATTAATCTGATTGGAGCCGGTGCTTTTGATCCAAATGAGAAAGGGGTTTATGCTGGAGATGGTGCCCCTTGTCATGTGCATGCTTTCACTGTTTCTCTGTTTAGAGGATTTCAGGTATGCATTCCCCCTTTCGTCTCTCCACCGAATGGCCCTCCCTATTCCCAGGCATGTGATAAGCCTTGGGGGCAAAGTGGTCCAGTGACTCACCTTTTCTAACAAGGATGTGGCTAATTGCGTCGTATGTGCCTTTGCGGCCATGACGCCTGTCGCGCTACCTCTGTTCCAAATGGCTTCAGGCTCTCCCAATTGGATGACATTGGGTACCTTCATCTTCATAACCTGCACTCATGATTCTGACCTTGAGTCTTACACAGAGAGCGACCATTCACAGTTGATTCCTCCGATAGTGCCTTATCAGATGACTCTGATAGCGACACTGGTGAGCCTTGTGACATTATCTGGGCAACGGCAGGTCGCGCTGTGCTTAAGGCGGCGAATTTTTGAGGAATTGTGTTTCAGTCGTGGTGTCGCGGAGGGCTTTTTTTTTTTGCTGCCTTGCCCTGTCTGTTCCTGGTGACTAATGGGTGCGCTTAGTCTTCTGCCCATGCTTGGCGGCATTGAGCATGATGCGGTGTGCCACGACAGCCTCTCGCAGCAGGAAACCGCAGGGTCCCCTCAGATGCAGCTGTGGACAGGTGGGCGGTCTATGTTGAGGGGTACTCCCCCTCCATGTCATAAACCCCCCCAAATTGAGTGCCTTAGGGTACCCCCCCCCCCTTGTCTAAGCTACGCCCTTGTCCAAGCTACAGTAGGCGTAGGGACCGTATTAATTTGGTACCTAATTTTAATTCGGTACCAAATTTAGTGCAACCACATAAGACATGGGTTTGACGAATTTGCCGGGTACATAGGGTCATGTACACATTTGTTGTGAGTGTTTGCCCACTTGAACCCACATAACTCTGATTTTGGGGGTATTTGTGCATTATATTCCCCCTTCTTGCACTAGCTCACCATGCAATCTTCTCTTTTTGAACCCGGACGCCCGGTTATTTTCACACGTTCCACCGGTGAGCGTGTGGATGCCACAATGAAGGGACCATCGGAGAAGGGGGGCCAGTTTGCGGTGTTGGAGTACATGAAGGCTGGGCAGGTGGTCACACACCCCTGTGCCCCCCTTCAAAAGATTGAGTTCTTCATTCGGTCCCCGTCCCCTTCCCCGGAACCAACCTCATCATTGCAAGAAGGGTTTCCAAGCCGAACATTTGTAGGCTTCTCATGCTTCATTGCTTGTGAGAACATGGGTGTGAACCTGAATTTCCATGTTTCAATCGCTTTCTTGTGTTTGCATGCCTTTGGGAACATGGGTGGAGGTTGAGGTGCACTCATACTATGCGCTCATTTACGTGTGTGTCGGTAGTTGTATATGTCGCGCGCAAGCTACGCCCGTGTCCAAGCTACAGTAGGCGTAGGGACCGTATTAATTTGGTACTTTGGCGTACCTTAGACAAGGGGGGGGGGGTACTAATTTTGGCTCAATAAGGCTCTATAAGGCCGGGGGGGGGGGGTACTAATTGTGGGCTCATGCATGCCACATGTGATTTTCAGATTTCGCTCAGTTTTCCTTTCTATTGACTGCATGGGACATTTGGATTCTGAATCTGATTTTGAGCTGCAAGAGGTAGACCCGGGATGCAGAACCTTTTGAAGATGTGTGTGTTACAGGGGCTGATGCTTGGGGGGTACCAATTTTGGCAGATTGCTTGGGGGGGGGGGGGGGTTTGGCAGGTGCGAAATTCGGAACGGCGAAATGTGGCACAGCAAAATTGTACCACATTTTGCTGTGGTATTTAAGAACTGAAGCCACGTTCTTCTACCAAATCTATGCACATTTTCTCTCCATTACAATCCAGGGCACTGGGAACCTGTTTTCGCGAAAAGTGATTTTACCTTGAACCCCGTTTCACAGATGGTTCACAACTAACGTAAGCAATTAGATGAGTTGTTAAATTACTACACTGTCGAACTACAAGTCCTGGTTTCTGGCCTGGGTTCATTTCCCAGTGTGCCCACTTTATGGAAAAATTGTACCACATTTTTCCATGGTACTAAGACTTTGTACCCAAATTTCCCCTCACCGAATTTTGCCTTACCACCCCCCCCCCCCCCGGCCCCGTAATAGGGCTCGGGCACCCCGAATGGACCACCTAAGGCTACTAAATTTTTTTGGGGGGGGGGCGAGTACTTGACCAGCAGAATGCCCGCAGCAGATCTCTGGCCCTCCCATGCAAGGAGAGCCTGCTCAACTTTTCATGGTTCCGGCAGTCTAGATCTCCGTGCCTCGTTTCACAGGGCTGGGGTGATTGCACGCACAAGGCAGACACCAGGGGGCAGTTGGTAGCGAATGCACACAGGCCAGGTGTGTGTTGGGGTGGAGGGGGTTGGCATGCACGAGGCGCACGGATGGAGGCTTTGGGGTGTTGGGGGAGGGGGGGCTTTCCAGCAGTTTAACAGTCTGTAGAGAGAGTGCTACAGCAGATGCAGTGTGCGACTGTTAGACACTGCCTGCATGTTGTAGATGCAAAGAGACATTACATGTGTGGGCAGGGAGGGGTGCAGCTTGGGAGGGGGTTGGTGCATAGGGGGGACTTGGGCAAGGAGTGGGTTTGGTCCCGACAAGGCGTACAAGGGGATTGGTGTGCACAGGGCGCCTGGGGAGTTGGCCAAACGGCCAAATCTCCCCACCGTGTCAGGTGTTCCCGCGGAGTCAAGCTCCTGTTGTTGTAGTACTGACTGTGTACCCTTACATTTTCAGTCATGGCTAACACCGTGCTGGCCAAAAGCCTCCAAGACGCACTATTTTTAGGGGTTCCAAAGGAGTGACCTTTTCCCCATAGTCTTTTTCTACTGACTCCAGAAGTTCAGTTCTTGGAAAGTGAGCAACTCTTGCATATGATACAGTGGATCCCTATAAGTAGGGCACAAGGCAGTGACCCATAGAGGGTGCTGACCGCGCGGTGCGTGCGGTGCGGCGCGCGGTGCGGCGTCAGCCCGGCGCGCACAATATATGCTCACACCAAAAGTTGCTGAAACGTGGCCAGTGTGCACTGTATGCAATGGTTGGGTGATGCTATTGGTGTGCATGGGTGAAACACATTTTGGGGGCATTATCTGGGGGGAACTGGTGATCATGCATGCACAAAAGTTTCCCATTTCAATGTATGCGCGCAGTGCAGTGACCGGTGCGTTTCAGCACCCTCATAGCTCACATGCGTATACCGGAGACGCTCTCTGGTGAGTGACCTTTTCCCTATCATTTGTTTCGATTTGTTACGCAGTGCACCATGCTGTGTGTGTTTTCGCAAATCGACAATCCAGTAGGGAGAGGGGGGGGGGGCGAGGGAACTGTTACCTCAACCCATTGGGTTTGAAGCAGAATGTTGTGATTCAGGGAGTAAAGGATCTGGCCTTAGGGGGAGCCTTAAGCGCAGTGCGCGCAGTGCGCGCAGTGCAACTATTTGGGCATCTGGCCGTACTAGAGACCCATACTTTGAGATACTAGGGGCACCGAGGGGTATCATGGTGACCCCTAGCGGAGGTTTTGACTTCTGATTTTTCCACAACATGCTTGCGTGGAGGTTTGCTCTTTTATGTCCAGATTTATAATGCCTGCTGGATGTATTTTGGATATCACCGAGGTTATGTCGCTAGTGTTGGACTACTGGATTGGTGAGTTTGGGTCACCTAATTCTAAGGGCGTTTCCAAGGGGTGCGCCTGGGGGCTCTTCGGGGGGAACATAGTCTAAAAGTAGCGCGCAGTGCGCGCGCAGTGCAAGGATTCCCCCAAAGTTTGGCCGTTTGTCCAATAACCTCAAGAATAAGGACTTGTCTTCAAACCTTGTCCCTTGCCATCATTTTCTGCACTTGGGATGAGGCGAGTGGGCGCCTTTGTTCTGCCAGCCGGCGACGCTGGTCCAGGTTTGTGGCCCTCGAGTTGGTGCACTGGTGCTTCCCCAACAGGTGGCCATGCGGCCCGGTGCACATCCCACTCTGCCTTGGCAGCTTCATGGCAGCCCGCGAACGTGCCTTCAAGTGATGGGGCTTCCGTGGCTCATGACTTAGCCCCCGCCTTCTGTCGGAGTGTTCTGCCCGTCGTCGGGCATCGGATGCAGGCTTGACTCTGCCATGGGCCTTCGGCTCGACTGCTCCGCCAGTGGTCCGTTGGTGGCGCGTTACCCCGATGGATCTCAGCGACCTCACGAACTTGGCCTACAGTTCGCAGGCCCAGGCCTCCGGCAGCCCCGAGGCCTCCTTCTCGCACAGCGCCGAGGGGCTCGGCGGCGTGGAGGTCGTCGAGAACGAGGCCTCGGATCAGTTCGAGGCCTCCGGGCACTTCCACTTGGTCATCGCTGAGCCGCCGCCCGCCGCGGTCTCCCCGAGTCAGCCGTACGCCAAGTTCGACGTGGTCAACGCCGCGGCGCTGATCGCGGCGCACCTGCGGATCATCAAAATGATGTTCAAGTTCGGGACCATCGTCCGCCGGGCGGCGGGGCTGGCGCGCCTCGCCAAGTTCATGCTCCCGTGGGCGCGCCGGCAGAGGGAGCGGCGGCAGGCGGCCATCGAGCGGCTGGTGGACTGGTGGGAGGGGGAGGCGGAGCGGTACTTCGCGGACCCCCCGGACAGGGCCGGGGCCGGCGGCGCGCCGATGGCGGCGAGCACCGTGGCGCACAAGCCGCTGCAGCGGCGCGTGTCCAAAGGGGACCGGGCGCTGCAGCCGCTGTCCATGTCCGAGTCCGCGAGCAGCTCCGCGAGCAGCACCGCGAGCAGCACCGCGAGCGGCGCCGCAGCGCGCGCGTCCGGGGCGGCACAGGCCGTCGATCGGTTCGGGGCCCGGGGCGCCGCCCGGGCGGAGGAAGTGTACCCCCGCTACCGGTGGCAGTGGAGCGACCTGCCCCGGCGGCAGCCGCTGTGGGACGTCATCCCGTACCGCCTGCCGCCGCGGGAGATCAAGCGCCGGATCGCGAAGCTGCTGTACTTCGCGTTCCGGGGGCTGCACTGCCTGCGCCTCAGCCAGTGGAAGGGCCTGCACGCGAAGTGGGTGAAGGCGCAGCGGAAGCGGTACGAGCACTTCGACCACCTGTACGCGCTGGCGTGCCTGTACGCGCGCGCCGAGGAGGAGCCCCCGCCGCCGCGCGAAGCCGAGGTCATCCTCCAGGGCTCGTGGCTCCGGATGCACGCGCGGCTGCTGCAGCGGCACGGGATCTCGCTCGGGGAGGCGCACGTGGTGCAGCGGCTGCGGGACGTGTTCTGCGAGTACGTCGCGCACGCGCGGGCGGAGCCGGAGTTCGACCTGGACCCGCGGGCGGTGTTCCTGGTGCCCGCGGGGCTGGACGCGGTGTTCCTGCGGCTGTGCGGCAGCCGCGGCATCGCGGTGACGGACGTCGACGTCGAGGAGGTGGGCCGCGCCCAGAAGTACGTCAAGAGCGTCATGCGGATGTACACCAAAGACAAGCGGGAGGCGGCCGCCTTCGCGGCCGCCCCCGCGGACGCTCTGCCCCTGGCCGCCCTCATCCGCGAGCTGGAGGACAGCTGGGCCCCCGCGTCGCCGTCCTGCGTCACCCCGGTCCTGTCGCCCACGCCGCCGCCCCTCGAGCGCACCACCAGCCCCACCAACCGCAAGTACCGGCCGCGCCCCGGCGCGCAGTCCCCCAGCGCGTGGGGCAGCGAGCCGGACGGCGCGTTCCTGACCGCGGTGCCCGACGGCGCGCCGCCCGCGCGGGTCGGCCGGCGGGAGGGCGCGGGCGACGGCAAGGCGGCCCGCCACGGCTCGGCCCCGGCGCAGCTGCCCCCCGTGCGGCGGCTGACGGAGTCGACCCTGCGGCGGTCGGGCCGCAACCCCTCGGCGCCGCCGCGCTGGGCCGCGGGGGCGCCCCCCCCGCCGGACGGCCTCCGCGGCCTGCCCTTCCCCCCGGGGGAGCACCCCCTCCTGCTGGCCGTCTCCCTCGACGGCTCCGCGCACAGCAGCAGCCGGACCGGGAAGGCGTCCGCCGGGAGCTCCCCGCGCCGGTCCCCCGGGCCCCGGGGGGACCCCCCCGCCCCCGCGGCGCTGCCGCCCGCGTCGCGGTACCTGTCCCCCCTGCGCCTGCCCCGGCCCGGGGCCGGCGGCGAGCCCAAGGCCGGCGCGGAGCCCGCGCGGCGCTCGACGCCCGGTCGGCGCGGCAGCGCCGGGGGGCTGGTCATCGCCATGAAGGCCGGCGCCGGCCGCAGCACGTCCCCGCTGGACGCGCAGCCCTGGCTGCGCCGCAGCCGCCCCGAGTCCCCGTTGGCCCCCCCCGGCCTCCCCCCGAGCGGCCAGGGCGACGGTGCCGCGGCCCCGGCCCCGGCCACCCGCACCCTGACCCCCCCCCACCGCACCCTGACCCCCCCCCAGCGCGGGATGCCGGTCTCGCCCCTGCTCAAGCGGGGCGGCAGTCCACCCCCGCAGCCAACGGAAGACTTCGCACCGCCCGCTCCGCAGCCAGACACGCCCTGTGGGCCTGTGGCGCCGAAGCGGGGCCTCAGCCCCTCCCCTCTGCCCGGGGACCGCTCGGAGGGGCTCCGTCCGAGGCCCTCGCGGTCCCCCTCACCCGTTCGGCAGACGTTCCCGTGCCTCGATCGCATTGGCCCTGACCCCTTGTCCATCCCCTTGAGCATTGCGGATTCGGCACGGGAGAGCAAGAGTGGGGCGTCGTAACAGCGCCAGACCGCCAAAAGGCATAAACAAGCAAAAAGTGAATCGTGGCGCAGTTGCCACGTCTGGTTGGAATGGTGTGACAGCTTCAGAAACTTCGTCTGCAATTTCGAAAGAACTGCTCAGCCCAGTCCTGGTGGGACAACGCAGCGGCAGCCGCAAGCCGAGAAGAGCCACCGCCACTCGCAATGATAGCCCGAGTGCAGCATGTCTGGGGTCCCCTTTACGTTTTCGCAGCAAATGGGCGGTAAGAATAAGCAGAGTTTCAAATTGAGGCGAAATTTCGCAGCAAATGGAAAACATTGACCTTTGGGGGTGCCTTTTACTTCTGACAAATCGCAGACATCCCTTGTGCTCAGAATGGACTCTTCGATCCATTCCGCTTTCACATGGCATCCTGCACGTTGACAAACAAACCCCACTTTTCCCATACCAAAAAATGGACAAATCGCTGGCCGGCAGCCAACTACCGGGTGGTTGGTTTCGGCATCCCAAGCTCCATTTGCACCGTCCCTTTGCTCGCAAGTCCCGCAGTCACGGGTGTTGTCGCGTCCAGGCGGGGTGCACCGCCAGTCAGGATGTCGATGCGGGAACCCGCCCGGCATCGAATGGGCAATCGGACTGATTGAGGCGTGCACAGCTGGTGAATGGTACATGGGATTGTGAGCCCTCACTTGTGGATATTCAAATTGCTCAGAATGGAACAGGGAATTCAACCCCGCCCCCCAGGGACTTGCTTTAATTTTCATTCCGGCGGGGGGGGACCCCTCCCCCCTGGACCCCCTTCCCCCCTCCCCCCGCAGCTCAGGCAAGTCCCCCCCCCCCCCCCCCGAAACCCAAGTCCATAGTGTACTAACGACTGTACATAGCAATTTCAATGACATTCCAACCGTTGCAGTGGAATCATGATTGCGTCGAAACTCGAGAAGCCAACATAGCAGCACGGGGAGGGAGTGACCCCTGACCAGTATGCACACATAACCCAGTATAGCCCGGACCGCCAGTGTAGCTAGCGGAGGCAGGGTCGTGGGATGAACATGAGCTCGCCTAACACTCAGCAGAAGCGCCGAACATTGGCATGAAGGACAGAAGGCAATGACAGCCGCGGGGCAGGCGCGGCCAGAGCCTAATGTGGACACTGCAACCTGACCATATTGAGGCCGAAACCCGAGAACTTTTTTGACCCCCCCCCCCCAGGGGGTGCCATAAGGACACTCACCCTTTTTTTTTTTTTTTTTACTATGCATGCACTCTCTGATGGCCAGCTGTCACCAGATCCTGACACAGCTTAGTTGGTAGTTGTACTAGGTTCTCCTTCCAAGGGTCCTGAGTTCAAACCCTACTACCTGCAACAATTTTAGCTTCGCTTTTTTGGTCTTTTTTATGTCCGCATGTTACCCCCAGCGGTTACCCACCAACCGCCATCGGTTACCCACCAACCGCCATTGTAGGACGTATTGGACACTCCGAGTTTTTCTTTTTTCTTCATTACGGCACCCCCTGCCTCCCCCAGCCGCAGAAAGGTCAAAAGAAGGATCAGACAATTGTACATAAGGGAGGAGGGCAGCAGCGAACACAGACGGAAGCACCGGGACAGTCGCCCAGCAACAACCCGGTTGTGAAGCAGTGAACTTGCTGATGCACAATGACTGGAAGTGTCTACGACGGGGACATCCAGTTCAGCCTTACTGACCATTTGATGCCCAGCCGCAGAGCAAGTATGACCCCCGGGCGGCAGCACAGGCACGCAGCATGAGGCACCGCATGAACGCCACGCCCACTAACCCATGACCAGACGCAGGAGCGTAAACATCCAGGAGCCGCCCGGGTGATGCACAAAGCAACGCTCTTACCCTTTTCAGGGAGGGATTGCGCAGTGCAAACCATCAATGAACGCCCGGAACAGGCGTTCGGCACTGACGAGGCGATGAAGGCCGTGGGAAGGCAGGCGAAGCTGGGGCTTAGTGGGCGGGTCCCCACCTGACCTTTGGACCTTTGCCTTTTGGAAGGAGCCTCTTGTCATACAGGGTCGAGCCAGTCTAACCACCATGCTGGCCTGACGCTGATGTCAGGCAGGGTGCAGATATGGTGCTGACCCCATGGACTATAGCTCCTTAAAATGATTTCCTTCCACACCTGACCTTTGGAGGGCCTCCCTCCAGCCCCCGCTGCTTGCCGCAGTTGAACGGAACTCCCCCCCTGTGCTCCATTGCGGCCCCCCTCTTCTGCGCAAGTGCAGTGGAATGGGACCGGCCGTGTTTGCATTGGGCCGCAGACCTGAGGCACCAACACTCGCCTGTCATGTGCAAGCACCGCTTTGTTGATCCATGTGCCCCCTGTCTGACCCACTGGCCCCTGACCTGGGCTGTGCTGTGGGTCCAGCGCAACGGGGGGTGGGGGGGCACCGGATGGAGCATTATGGTGGGTGGTTTGTCTGTGGAAGGGTGAGTGGGGCCCGGAATCAAAGCAACCCACTCTAACCACCGGCAACTACTAGCTACCTCCTGGCTTGTCCGTGTGTGTGAACCGCCAGTTGAGCATCACCTGCCCTCTGGTGCGGGCCAGCTGCTGACTGGCCAACCACCACAATTGGGAATGGGGAGGTTTGTGAGTTCGGATCACCAAGTGTTGCGCATCAGCGGTGCGCTGCGGTCCCAGGCATTTTGCTGGTGGTGTTGCTGGTGAGGTGTGCTACCCTGTGCCACTGCACAGAGGGGGAGCGGGACGCACCGTGCGCGCAATGTGCATCTTTTTTATTTAGATAATTTACCAAACACCATTGTCCTACTTTATTGTTGCCCGGTGAGGTGCCGTGTTGCTGAGCTTGTGCCCCATTTCACCCTGCATGCCCTCAGGACTGCATTGTACGTGCTATTCCTTGGTCTATAGCTCAGCAACACAATGTCGTTGTCTTGGGTTCGCGCCGGTACTCCTGTCTTCTACAACCGCAGCAGTGCAAATGAGTGGGTCCTGCTACTATTCTGGGCCCCTCACAACGCCCTGGTGATTACGTACGCATACAATATGAAGTGAATGGGAAGGCGGTTATTAATTATGCTGTTGCACTCCTGATAAGGTGATAGTGACTGTCGATTTTGCAGGCAATATTTTATGGTGAGCATTGTTGCTCAGCTTCCTATGCGTATGCATGGATATCGATATGTTGTACATCAATCATTTTTGCTCTGTACAATCCAGATGCACTTTGGAATGCAAGAAACTCCTGTGATTGGCTGTTTTCTGGGTGCCAATGTTGCTGTGCACTACCTTTCTCTGAGGGTCCAATTGGGGGCTGAAAGCTGGGTAATTACCCCAAACGGTGCGCACCGTGCGCGCACCGCGCACCCGTTCCCCCAGACTGGAGAGCCGGGGGTGCACATGCAGGACGACTGCACCAACACAGTCGTGTCAAAGGAATGATTCCTGCTCCCCTCACACCACGACAGTATGAAGAAACGGGGGTGCTTACGATCACCTCCACCGCTTTCCCCCCAGAGCAGGGACAAGGAGGGCTTTGGGCTTTGGGTTGTGCTTCCCTTGTCTCCTACGGGCCCACAGGATGCCTTGCATCAGGGAAGTCAAGTGTCGGTGAACCCGCGGTCCCTGTCACCAGGCGGTCCGAGCGCGGGGCACACGCCGTCCTAAGTGCTGGCGTGGTCCTGCAGAAGTGCGACCACTCGGTCTGCCACGCGGCATGCCCACCTGTTGCTCCAGTGCTTTGCCCCTGACCCATCCCGCCGGCGGTGACCCGGTAGATTGTAGCTTTGTGGCATCCCCTCCTGCGTACCCGGGCCCTGCAGCACGAATGAAGGCGCGACCCTGTGACTGCTCTGGTCATTGGCATTCATCTCCCTGCGGCAAAGGGTGGACCACGGTGTTTTCCAGGGACAAGGCGGGGTGGAGGTGTTTTCATGAATGCCCGCCCAGGTGACTGTGCAGTACAGCCGGTGTCCAGTGCAGAGTCTGTATGGCTTGTGTTGGTTGAGGCCAGCGTTAGAGGAGGTGGTGGGGGGGGCTGTGCAGTCTTGTGGAAGGTGAGAGATGAATGTCTGCCCGACTCGTTGGGGGGCGGACTGTCGGGCCTGAGTGTGGAGCTGGAGGGGGGGGGAGGGGGGGGCTGCTGCCTTGGCTGACATGTGGCTGGGGGTGGGGGGGAGAGATTGGCGACATGGCAGGCACCGAAGTAGAGGAAAGAAGCCACCCTTGCACCTAACCCTTGCGGCTAAACCCCGATACCCTCGAATCGTGACAGGCCACCTTCCAGCGAAGGCACAACATGAGCCGATGGTGGACCGTTGTACTGTGGTGCAAACGGCACGAAGGGCATTGAGGCCGGTCGTATCCCCACAGAGGCCCTGTGCTGTCCACGGAAGACGGGGGTGATTGGTAGGAAACACACAGGGATAGGGCTTGGAAGAACAAGTTTGCCACATTGACACACCATTTCATACATACGTGGCCCATCCGAAAACATATGGCCTTGGATTGGTCCCATGATGAGGGCGGGCCAGAAGACTGGGCGGTGTCACTGCTATGGCTTGGACCCACCCCGATGGTGCTTAGCAAATGGAGGTGGTGGATGATTTGGGCGTGGACAACGAGGTGCACCAGACTAGTGAGGAGACTATGCATAGTTACTTGCGCCATCATTTCTTGTAGACATGTGCACCTCCCCGTAGGGCATGGCATTGGTGCCATGCCACGCGTTCCGGAGCTGGGTGCCGTAGGCAGGCGGCAATTGGTCGCCAAATGATTGTGGTATGTGAAGACACGCCGCATCGTAGACGTCATCAGCACTGGCCCTGGTCCACCAATCTGCCGCGTAGTCACCCCATGACTCCAACGTGCTACTTGGGGTAGGTGAACTCAGGGGGCAACACCCAGCCGCCCCCCTCTAGATACCTTCCAAATCCTGGTTTTTTTTTTTGCTACTCACCTGCAAAATAGGGGAGGTGGCCCTTACATACCCCTTATAGTCTGATGCCCGCTGTCTTGAGTACTCTGCTTGGAACAAGTTTGAGTCAGCCCCAGAAAATACTTCCCAAAACACTTTTTTTCAGTTCTCCACCCTCGAAATGGGGAGGGGTCCCTATTTGCCCCCCCCCAAAAGTGGACACACTCACATGGGAAGGGAGAGTTCATAATCGCCGTTTAAATGTAAAAGCGTACACGTGCGGTATGGTTTGGCCCAAGAGAGTGCTGACCACGCGGTGCGGCATCAGCCCAGCGCGCACAATATATGCCCACACCAAAAGTTGCTGAAACGTGGCCAGTGTGCACTGTATGCAATCGTTGCGTGATGCTATGGGTGTGCATGGGTAAAACACACTTTGGGGGCATTATCTGGGGCGAACTGGTGATCATGCATGCACAAAAGTTTCCCATTTCAATGTATTTTCTCCGCGTCCCTGCCTACCTTCCGAAAGGGTGTACATTGCACTAAAGCATTGCATCCTCTGACGCGCGCGGTGCAGTGCGCGGTGCATTTCAGCACCCTCCAAGTGGTGCTGTACAATGCAGGTGCTAGGGCACATCTCAAATGGCCCCATTGAAAAATTACCCTGCCCCACTTATTGCGTTTTTTCCTGGACGTTCCCAGGTGTCTGGTAAAACTGAAGAAGCATTACAGCAAATCTGAGTAAGAATGAGAAAAGCTGAGTGGAATATTTTGCTAAAAAATCTAAACCCAGGTTTCCCCAGAAACCCCAGTTTGGCGTCATTGCCTCTCTTATCCACAGTGTGCAGCCCGCCCGTCAGATGGTTGTTCGACTTATTCTGTGCCCGTGTCTTGAGGGAGCGAGGTCCAGGGAACCAGCCAAACCCGAAAAAGCTTTTTTTCTACTCAGTGTTACTACGTTTTACTAAGTTTGACTGGATTTGTGCAAAAAAAATCTTCCCTCTTTTTTACACAAATGTGGCCAAAAAGCACAAAAATGGGGGGGCGGGCACAGGTCACAACCTTCTGGCCAACAATTCTACGGGGTATTTTTGTTTAAGGGCACAGTGCCCCAGGTCATTTCCTAGCCACTCTTCATAGTAGCGCAAGAGAGCAAGAGCCGATTGTTTTCTGTGGCGTCACATCTGACCTGGTGAGCGTGTGCGCTTGAGAAGGCCGAGCTGTTGGTGTTCAGATACCCAAATAGACATGCCCAAGTGGACAGCTCGGGAACAATCTCCAGGAGTTATCGATGGTACCGGACAGGAAAAACAAAGACAGGACATCCCGTGCACTTTCTTTGGGAAAGCGCCAGCCAACAATGAAGGGTCCAAGTACCCACATGTGATTGCCGTCGTACCTCTGTAAAGGCTTTTGCCATTGAGGCGTGGCGGTTGCCTGCCACACTAGAGAGCGCCTCCTCTTTCCTTGTCTATGAGCTATGGGTCTGCACCCTGTGCCCTGTCTAACAGGGATCCAGTGTATCATAGACTTGAGTAGCCCACTTGAGTCGCCCAATTCCCAAGAACTATCTTGAGTACTCGTGAACATTTTGAGTCAGCCCCCCCAAAAAAAATAAAAACAAAGACAGGACATCCCGGCGAGTGTTTGTACTCCATGACACTATGTTTGGCGGAATGGAGAACTGGGCCGCATTTATCAACGGAAGAGCAAGGCAAGGATAAGTTCACTACAAAGTGTATCGAGGGCTCATCAGCGTTGGGCCCATTTCTCTCGGAGAGTGGGCGGCAGCACGGGCTTCTGCCGGGGTGGTTCCACTGAGAATTAGTGGACCGGACCGCCATCTTTGTCCGCCTCTTGCCTGCCTCCTGCCTGTGCAGGCAAGTGTGTTTTGCTTTACTTTCGTATTGAAAGATGCACGTAACAAACAGCCCCGGCAACGCGCAAGCAAAGGCGGTGGGGCCGGCTTGTGCAGTGGCACGCGACCGGCCGCCGTCCGCCTTCTTCTTCCGGACAACCGCGCGGGACAAGAGGATGATCAAGCCAAGTGGTCCCCTCCCCCACGCCACCGCGAGCATGGGACCTTCGAGGGACGCAGGGCCCGCCCGAAGATCCGTGCTGGCGCTGCCGTCCGACGTCTCGAAGTACATCGTGTCCATCCTCCCGATCGAGTCGTTCCCGCCGGTCGCGTCCGTCTGCAGCAGCTGGGCCCAGCTGGTCCGGGCGGTCATCCAGCTGAACAGACGGACGGCGGAGGGGTACGTGCAGGAGGGGCTGGTCCTCATGAAGACCAGCAACTCCCCCTGGGACAGCCTCGCGCTCTTCCGGTCCGCCATCGTCATCTACCCTCGGCTCATCGAGGCGTACTTCTGGGAGGCGAAGGCCCTGTTCATCCTCAACGACGAGCCCACCGCCGTCAAGACCCTGGAGCGCGCCCTGTGCCAGCAGCCGAGCCCCGTCGAGAGCCTCAAGCTGCAGGCGTGCATCCTGTACGCCAACAGCAACGACCAGCACGCCAGCCAGCTGCTCGAGGCCGCCCTGCTGCTGGAGCCCAACGACGCCTCCATTCACTTCGAGCTGGGGTTCTGCTATCACGGACTCCAGCATTTCTCAAAGGCCATCAAGTGCTACACGACCGCCCTGGAGCTCAACTACCATCGGGCGTTCGTGGTGCTGGCAAACCGTGCCAACTGCCTGTTCCGCAATGAGAGGATTGACGAGGCGTTGGACGACCTGAAGAACTCGCTGGCGATCAGCCCCCATTACGAGTTGGCTCTGCGGACCCGGGCGTTCGTGAACCTGCATTTGGGCAACTCCCACGCCGCCTATCAAGACTACACCACGATCATCGAGCACGCCACCGATGCAAAGGTCAAATCCGATGCCCTATGCAACCGCGCCTTTTGCTACGGGGACATGGACGAGGACGACATTGAGATGGCCCGCGCCATCGACCCCACGAATCTGGAACTTGTACAATACAAAGCGTCCGCGTTGGTGAACAGCGGAAACCTTCGCGAAGCCATCAGCCACGTCACCCAATGGATGGAGAGCAACAAGACCCACAAGGACCGCGCCTGCCAGTACGCCTTCCGCGGGGAGCTCCACGCCATCACCGGTGACTGGGACGCGGGCATTCGAGACTACGAAACGGCCATTGAGATTGTACGCACCACCCCCGCCGCCCACCTGGACAACGATGCACGCCGGGCTCTGTCTGCGTACCGCGAGCGTCTGGACGAACTGAAGGTGGAGCAATTGGAAGGGTAGTGATCCTCGCAGGAGGCAGGGAATCGCTTGAAGGGGGGGGGAGGGTGCCCCCGCCCCCCCTCCCTGTACTCCGGCCTCAAGGCTACCCCAAAGGCATCCGCATCCCCCAACTCCAGCCCCAACCGCATTTCAAACCGCCAGTAACCGCCCCCAACCGCTTGCACATCCCCTGTGACCGCTCTGCAGCTGCCGTGGAACTGCCCCCAAAGCCCCCCTCCCCTTCAAGCAAATCCCTCGCAGGAGGGGTCGTGCAAGCATCATGTTGTGTCCATCCCTTGCTATGCCTTGGTTCATCATGGGGCATTTGCAGGCTGCTTGTCCCCCACCACCGCTTTCTACACCCAAAACGGCAGGTCTCTGCAGCCCCAGACCGCTGCCAATCGCATTTGTACAATGTCTGCCTGTACCCGCCGTACAACTCCTTGGGAGACAGGCTCCTTCGATTGGTTCCCTGGGGTTCCCGTCCCCTGCGCCTCTACTCTCTTCCTCCTCCAAAGCAGGAGGTTGTCTGATTTGTTTTCATTTGTTCCCAGAACCCCCAACTCAGACATGCCACTAGCGCCCGGCAAGGAATGCGGGTCCCATCAAAAAACCAGCCCTGTACTATGTATGCACCACTGAGTAGTATCCGCCCCACTCAAATCCACAACTCAGTAGGAATCTGCTGCATCCCGTGCATGGCTCAGTAGGGACCAGCCCCGCCTGATTGTATCTGGCTTGGCGGGTACCAGTTGCAGGTCTGCCCCGACTGCTGTGGTTTCCTGCGGGGCGGGGCTCAGGGGCGGGCAATGCAGTTGGGCAGACAGGCTTTGTCGCCTCTCTGGCCAGTCTGGGTTGTCCTTGAGCGCTGCGAGGTTTTCGTTGCGCTCAGGACCGCCTCGAGTGTTCGCCAGCAGGATGGAGCTCAACCGACCGCCCGTGGCGCTCAACCGACGGCTGTTGATCGCTTCCGACGGCGGTTGGCCCCATTTCCAGTCCTTGATTCCCCGGCGCTCGGTGGAGCTTCAGGGTTATGGGGGTATCACAGGCTACGGCGTTGCTGGTTGCTGTCAATGAGGACGGCCTCCCTTGTTGGTAGTGCTGTTGGTCGTTTGCAGCTGTTGAGAGCGCTGCCACAACATGCTGCTCTTCATGGGACCCTGTGGCGCTCTGAGCCTGCTGTGAGCAACCCACGCGTGTCCCGCTTTCCTGGTCCCGTCACCATCACAATATCACAATGCCCTGTATGCAGGTGGAGGCTCAGTTGTCTCTCGTTTCACGTCACACGAAGCCCTGACCCCGACTGAACGGGGGCTTTCTGATCTCGGTGGACAAATCCTCAGAGCCTCGAACCCTCCCGAGCCCAGATCCCCCCCCCCCCCGCACGCGATTTCCCTGGGGTTTAGCATGATGTGCAGCAACTGCAGCCCTGTTCTGGCCGGTGGGCACTGCGCACAACACCCGCAAGGGCCTGTGATTTAGTGCAGCATCCGCACCCTGTCCCGAACTCTGTCTTTCTGTGCTCCATTATGCCCATAGATTTGTGTTGACTGGTGTGCTTCCGCTGTCAGGCCTGCTCTCAGCTGCAACAGAGGCGCCGGCCCCTCCTGGGGCCCAGATGACATTTGTTCTCCTCAGGGCAGACATGCCACCAGTGTCCGAGCAGGGCAACTGGGTTTCGTTAGGAACCGGCCTTGCATCATCTACCACTCAGTAATACCCGCTCTTGTCGCGACTGTCCCGTACCCGACGCAGTCGAATGCAGCTCCTTTGGATCACGTCTGAGCTGGCGAACCCTGCTGGCAGAATGTTGCGTTGAGGTAACCACAGGAGTAAGATGGGGGATTGCGTTTCAGGGCCACGACATGGTTGTTGCTACGGTGGCGCAGACTTAGTGTCATGCACAAGCGGATTGCTGGAATGCAGTGACAGTAAACTGCAATGCGGCAGTCGCTGCGTGTGGGATGCTGCCCTGAGGCAGTCAGGATCATGCTGGTCGTTTCAAAACCTGACGTCAGGGCCCATCATGCTCCTGTGAGTGAGGCCCGAGCTCCGGGTCTGTATCGACACCACCCTGGCCCAGAGCCATCTTCAGACGTGACCCCTCCTTCCCTGAGGACGCAGGAGGCATCCCAAGGGGACCCTTCGACAGCCTTGTGCACTGGGGCAGTGTATGTGTCTGGGGGTTGGAAGTAGCGGTTGGAGGGCACACCTTCGTGCAAGCAACTGTGTCGTGCATCTGATAGGGTTGAAGCAGGAGAGAGTGCATCGAACTGGCGGTAGCACGTCCTCTGGAAGAACAACCGCTTGATCATGTGTGTGTGTGTGTGTGTGATAGGGTGTGTGTGCGTGTGCGTTTGCAGGTTGGTGTGGGTCACCCCCCCTGACCGCCGCACCTGTGAGCCCTGAGTTCCCTCCAGGAGGTCTGTTTGTTTGGGTGTGTGGGTGTGGGTGTGGGTGTGGCACTGCACTTTGCACGCCAGCACTCCGTTGCACTCCATCCAACTTCAACAGAGCGAAAGATGTCTGGGGCTGCCCTGCAGCTCTTAAGGTGTCTTCTCCAACCGCTTTTCTTGTGTGTTTTCTCTTGTTTTCGCTCTTCCCAATGTGTGTGTGTGGGGGGGGGGGTGTGGCTTGTTTTAACACTGCATCTGACAAGAGTCAGTGCACGTGTGTGTGTGTGTGTGTTGGTGTGTGTAGTGCGCCAATGATGGTGCATGTGGCTGCACCTCTTCGTTTGGACCTACACTGGCTTCCCCCCCCCCCCCGTGAGCCTCGTATTGTTTCCACGAAGCCTCGGTGGCACTCAAGCAGGGCAGGGTGCAGGGTATGAGTCCTCACTTTCCCAAATCATCCCGGTTCGGAACTTAGCTCAACCCTGTGTTCTCTGCAGGCCTCTGGCTCAGCGCGGCTGCCAGAGGTTCGGGCAACTTGATGATCATGGATGCAGGATGTTGCATGCCTGTGCCCTGCGCTGCAGAAAGGTGCCTATTGGCGGTGGACAAGCTTCTTGTTTGACGATCCAACTGACGAGGATTCTGGCATTCAGAGCTGCGTTGTGCTTGTTTGTTGTGCAATGGTGTGTGTGTGTGTGTGTGTGTGTGTGTGTGTGTGTGTGTGTGTGTGTGTGTGTGTGTGTGTGTGTGTGTGTGTGTGTGTGTGTATGTGGTTGGGTGGGGGCATCCAACACAGAATTTTGAAGATCGGTTTTAGGAATCAGAAACATCCTCCCTCCTCGGTTGCACAGCGTAGGTAAAATAAGAGCACGAACTCCTCAACGGATGAGCTTCTGGTCAAAGGATAAGGGCAAGGGTTGAAAGGGCCACTGAGACGTGAGATTGCCCTGTGCTGCACATTGCCGCCCTTGCTTGTAGACCGAAAGACGTCTAGGGCTGCTCTGCAGCTCCTGAGGAGTTTTCTTTCACCGCTTTTCTTGCTCTGTTCTTGTTTGCGGTTCTCGTCGTGTGTGTGTTTGCGGTTCCCAATGTGTGTGTGTGTACGTGTGTGCCCCCCGAAGTGTCCCCAGATGGTACCACAGGGTTTTGGCGTGCCGATTGGTCTACCCCCAAAGCCCAAGCGGACGCGGTGCGCCAACACGACCATGTTCGTTTGTGTGTGTGTGTGGGCAGGTGGTTACACCTGTCTCCAGCTTCATGTTTCGGCCGGAGTAGGCATCAGACCTTTGCTTAAGGGTAGTCCTACCCCACGGGGAGGGGGGGGTGGGTGGGTGGGTCTGTGGCCTGTGGGTGGGTGGGTTAGTTTGGTTTGGGGCAATGTGGCCCAAAGTGCCTACCCCCCCCTGGGGGGGGGGTAGGGTCTGGGTGGGTGGGTGATTGGGTGGGTGGGTACTGAGAGAATGGTCCGACAGCCTTTGTTTGTGCAGGAGAATACAATTTTCACTGAGAGAACAGTGGTAACAAGTGGCATAATTACCTAGTGTGCAGCCACCAGGGTTCGAATCGACGCTCTGCCAGGTTGACGGTGAAGCGATCTACCACTAGGGTATCTGCCGCATCTGCTGTACCACGATTCAACGATGGCATAGTGACTGGATGACACAATTTTTTTGGGTAAATACACAGGGTTTTTGTGTTACCAGCTAATTCTTACAGCACAGGAACCCCAACCCCCCTAGGGGGGGGGTAGGGGGGGGTCTGGGTGGGTGGATGGGTGGGTCAGCTTGGGTGGGTGGGTGGGCTGTCTGGTCCTGAGGCAACCCCACAGGGACCCCGCCCCCCCCCCCCCCCGTTGCTAAGCAAAGGTCTGGTAGGCATGTAAGCATGTAAGCGCTGTGTGCTTCAACATCTCTTGCAATCATTGGCTGGGTATGGGTCAGGCCCTGTGGCGACCAGTTGTACTGAGATACTTGTGTCGCAGATTCTCGTCACTCCTACCCCCCCCCCCTTTGCAAACTCCCACCCCTTGCAATCTCCCACCCTCCCCTGGGAGACCGTCACTTCCATGTGCGACCATGACTATGAGACCATGAGACCATCACACCCCATACAGCCAAGGGTGTGACAAAGTGCAGATCAACCAATCCTCTGGCCGAGATGTAGAGGAACAATTCTGTGAATGGCTGCTTCTTCAATAACATTTGTGTTGGATGAAGCACATTGGCATCAACGCCAAAGTCGCTTCACACGTGTTCTCTTTGCTTGCATCAGTGGAGGGTACCACAGATTGCCTTGAAATACCCTTGCAATCCCCCTCCCCCCCCCCCGGGAGACCGTCACTTGGCGACCGTGTCCCCCCCCACCCGGGAGACTGTCCGTGTCACAGGCGCATGGTCATAACCACATTGTTCAGTGTTTTGCTTGCTGCACTGCAGCGTAGACCGGTTCTGTACCACACCAGGTGGTTGCTGACTGTGCATAGGCACTGGTCCTCTGGACATTTAGGTCAGCTCGCACCCACCACCCACCCACAGTGCCGGTTAGTCTCTAACCCTTGCCCTGCAGGTCGTGACCCTTTCATGCACTTGCATTCTGGCTCGTGAGGACGTGTCATACTCAATCCTCAGGGGCGCAATGGCGCCTTGGATGGCGCAAAGGCGTCTCGGTATGTGCTCCGTCTGTCAGGCAATTCAACAAATCATCGCTGTTTGGCGTGTGGCGCATACCATTTCTGCTCCCCACCATGCATGCGCATGCCGCCTACACATTCATGCCTACTTGCTTCCGTCATCCTCACTTGGGCCGCACTCTCGCCGCCCCAGTCGTGCTTCGGCTGTTCAACACGTGACAACGTGTCGAGCCAGTGGCTCAGGGGCGCTACGGCGCCCTGCTTTTTCATTTCTTGACATTTCTCGGCTGTTCCGTGCCGCCTGTGACACGGGGGCGTATGCGAGCCCAGTTTCCGTTGCCTCATGGCCGGGAGACTGTCGCGCGCTAACCCGGGAGTTTGCAAGGGGGGCGGGGGGTACTTCAGAAAGGACCTTGCCAACCTTTTTGTTTCATGGCCCGGTGAATGTGTTTTGGTAACCAGTGCTTTTGCCATCGCACTTGTTTCACCTTCATTGACGTTGTGCGACCGCGTTTGGTGTTTCATGGTTTCCCGCACAGAGTGTGTGGGTATGTGTGCACGTGCATGGGAAGGTGCCTTCTCAGCTGAGAACCCCATCCCCTCTGGGTCAGGTCTGTGTGTGTATTGGTGTGTGGAAAAGGCGGGCAGTCTGTCCTGTCTCAGCAGCCCCCGCATCACGGAGACGAGGGCTCTCAAACGTGCAAGAAGTATTCCGCGATGTAAGTTTAAATCCGGCTGTTACATGAGTGCTATGCGGCAACCTCTGTGGTCCTCTGGTCGTCACTTTTTTTTTCCCCAGCTGGTCGTGTTTTCGAGTCCAGTTCACTGCGAAGAGTCACTCCAGAAGTGCGATTGCGGGGCTGCAACCAGTAGCCCTAATCTGTCCCTGCGCCTCCCCTTGAGCGGAGAGCGGAACACGATGCCATTTTGCGGAGGTATGGGGAGGTCCGCAACAGCGATTTGCAGCCCCTCCTGTTGAGCGGCACAATCCTGCCGATAGACCACCAGAAGACATTGAGAGGGAAATGCACGCCAAGGTCCCTAATATTTGGCGTTAAACAGAGGGGCGGGGTGTCGATCAGAGCGAGGCTGGGGGCAATGGAGAGTTGGGGCTATCCATGGGAGTTTTCGCGGCACGGCTATTTGGTGAGATCTGTGGGAAAGGTGTTGTGTTGTCGTTGGGGTTCGTCCTCTGGACCGGGCGCCTCTGCGGATGTATTTGTTTGGGACCGCGAAGGGCCAAGGGCCATTTCAAAGATGATGAAGTGGGTGTCCATTGTATTCTTTTTGTTCGCTGTCGAGCTTGGCAGCTGGGTGGTTTGCTGCACTCCAATCGACCCTCACCATTTGTGCTGTTGTCGAATGGCTTTAGGGGGCGCACCGTGCGCTGTGCGCGCGCTGTGCGAAAAGTCGGCTGTTTTTCACCACCGGTAGCCACGGGTCCCAGGGTCCTGAATTCTGCACCCTACAGCCCCTGCTGGTACACCAGAGGTGTTTTTTTTTCAGTCTGATGCTTGCCACGGGTCCCAGGGTCCTGAATTCTGCACCCCTGATGCTGTTTTGAATGGATCATGCACGCTTCTGGTGGGGGGGTGGTGTTCAGGGGTGTTCCCGGGATAAACAACGTAATTGGCGCGGTGCCCGCGCTGTGCGAAAACGCCCCCTTATGGCACCTGGTGCAGGTCTGTGCGAGCCCTATGAGGTCCAGTTTCTGCAATGCTTCTGTGAATTTGACGGTGTTTTCTTCCTTGTGCTTGGATTTAGGCTAAGGGGCAGCTTGTGGGGTTGGCTTGAGGCCATTTGTGCCCAGACGTGTGTTGTTTCATGTGCCGCAACATCCCTGCAGCCTGTACAGCCCACGCGGTGGCCAGCTCCACATCGGCCACTCTTTTTGCTGCCGTTCGGGGCAAAGGTGGGGCGAGGGCTACCTCCTCCGATTCGCAGTCCTAATGGCTGCACTGATCCTCCACTTGTCCGAGTTGGACCCCAACAGCCTCTCCCTTGTGCGATTTTGGTAATGATGTGCGGCAGCCATTGTCCCACTTGGCATTGCACAAAACTACTGCAAGAGTGTCAGAGTTGGTGCTCATCAACCTATGCAGCCCCGGTACCTGTTCTACAAATGATGACCATGGAGCAAAATGCATTTCCCTCTCCGCGTGCAATTCTGCTCGTCAAATGCTTCTCAAGCAGCGCCATTGTTTAAGACCGGTATCCCACCGTGGGTTGCCTCGGGGTGTATTCTTCTCCTGGCACTGCCTCTGTGAGGCTTCTGTGTGGCGGAGGCCTACCGCATTCGATTGTGTTGAAGTGAGTGCTACAGCAGGGGGTGCATTTGCCGTTGCCTCATCGAACTGTCGTCTGTGTGTTCTGTTGCACGCGCGCGCAACTGACTTTCATCTGCCAGTGGACAGTTTCGCCTTCTTCTTCTTTTGCTGTCAACGAGGCTGTCAGTTGCCATCTACTGCCATCAACTACCAATGGCAGAATGCCAATCGATCAAAGCTAAACATACCATGACTACCCAGCAAATCTCGATTTTTCATTCACATTCACAGTCATTCGCCGTGCACTAACCCCATTTTGCACACCTCAGGTTGTGCAGAGCAGTGACCAGAGAGGGAGTGCATATTTAGGAGCATTGGCCTTGGGCTTGTGCAGAACAGTGGCCACCAGCCAAATCATCCCCAAAAGCGTCCCTACATATCACCAAATCTGCCACCTCTATTTGCTGTGCAATTGGACATTTGCGGTGCTGAATAACAATTTTGGTCCCACAAGTGTCCTGGTCAATACAATCTGCATGACAACGTTCACCCCCCCCCCCGTGTCCAATGAACACTGTGTCCATCGAAGCCCTTTTCCCAGACCGCCCCCCCCGTTTTTCGGGGGCTCTATTGACCCCCCCCCCCCCAGTTGAAAGCCCTACTGGCCAAGACTTAGGTCTGCTGTGGCATGCTTCAGGGCCCCATGTGCGGCCCCAAAAGGCAGGTGCTGCCTCTGCGCTTGCACTGCCCCAGGACCCAAAGCATCTTCCATTCAGACCGTATTTTTCTGGGACCTAATGAATTAGGTACTGAACTAGGTACCGGACTCTAGAACCGCGGTTTCAGGATAAAGGGTTGGGGAAATCAGGGGCTGCTGTGATGTATCTTGCAGTAATGGTGGGCAAATTTGTAAATCAGGTTGTTAGGGAATGGTGTCCGTCAACTACAGGACCTCTATTGCCCACCATGACTGATTCTCTGCTTGCACCTGGCCGGGAGGTGCTATACAAGCGGTACCACACCGGTGAGCTCTCCGTCCCAAAGGTGCTCGACCTGGATCGCGCTGCCACTTCTGCCCGTGCCAAGAACAAAAAGGGCCCCGAGCCCGGGGAGCATGTTCAACTTTCCGCATGACGGGCTTCTGCTTTCAAAAGTACTAATTGTGCATTGAATGGGTTGGGTATCTTGTGCCTAGGGATGTGTTACCACCGTTTCACTATATTGTTGTGCGCACCCAAACGGCGTGTCCAACGAACACTCCTGTTCGGACCATATTTTTTAAGGACGAAATTGTTCGTTGGACACGGGGGGTACATTGAGAATGCCTTGCCCGCAGTGCGCCCGCAGTGCAAAGTTTTTATGTCGGCAAATACTCATTTCCCTTACCCCATTTCCCTCACTCTGTTACCCACTATACCGATAGTATGCCTATATGCATTTTCTATAGGGATTTCAGACATCTGAGAACCAGATTGTTCTGTTGTGTTGCTGCATCCGCATGTGTTGCTTGATGTTTCCTCCCTCCACCTCCTCTGGGTGGTCTTTGATACATGCGCCCGCAGTGCGCCCGCAGTGCAAAGTTTGCCCCATTCATCACAAAGTGTGGTGGAGTCCTTCTGATAACACCCTTATGGTGGCATTAGCACTCCTCCAGCCATGCTTGCCATGTCACCTGCGGCATTGAGTCGAAGTCCCTGTAAGCGCATACGCGCAAATCAGTCTACTGCACATGTACATCTCTACTTTGACCGTTGTTTGCATATGAATTGGAAGTCGGACTGCACATCAGTGGGTTCGATTTTCTGTTTCCTTTTGTAGAATATGCGTAGCCTCGTGTGTGTACCCCCCCCCCCCCCCCCACCCTGGTCCAAACAACGCTCAAACAACGTTCAAACAACACGAGGCATAGTTTCCGCAACTTTTGAAACCATGTCCTACTTTACTATAAATACCCCCCCCCCTTTCCTGAACAACGCAAGCCGTTGTTTCCGGAACTTTTTGGGCCCGAACCGCTATTTGGACAAGGGAGGGGGGGGGCGTGGTGTGTGTGTGTGTGTGTGCTTGGCTTAGCGCTCTGCGCGGCTGCCGAGGGCTGGAGACGGTCGTGAACGGGTGCAGGATGTGCCTCTTCCTCTCGCCGGTCGTGAACGGGTGCAGGATGTGCCTCTTCCTCTCGCCGGTCGTGAACGGGTGCAGGATGTGCCTCTTCCTCTCGCCCTGTACTGCAGAAAGGCGCCTATTGGCGTCGGACATGCTCTGTCTTGTTTGATGTCCACGAGGATTCTGACACTCGGAAACTGAGTTGTTGCCCGTTTGTCTTGCAATAGTGTGTGTGTGTGTGTGTGTACTCAGCCAAAAACGCTTTGTGCTGTGCTTTCGCAAATTGTGTGTGTGTGTGTGTGTGTGTGTGTGTGTGTGTGTGTGTGTGTGTGTGTGTGTGTGTGTGTGTGTGTGTGTGTGTGTGTGTGTGTACGTGGGTGCGCGCGCGCCCCTCTGTATGCATGCATGCGTTTCCCTTCAAGCAATCCATCCATGTGAGTGGAAAGAGTTGATATATACCACGGCTTAGTCACATGGTGGACAGTGACCATACCTGTAGCTAGGACAGGGTGGGGATGTGTCGTACCAATGCACCACCTAAACTGGACTTTTTGTTCCCTTTGATGCCGTGAAGGCATCCATGTTCTTGGCTCCCTCATTGTTGCCGGGGCGCAGACCCAAGGCTTCGCCAGGGGGAGCCTCCTGCTCTGTGGGCAGAGAGGGCGTCTTCTCTCACGCCGGTCGCTCCAGGATAGCACGAGATGGGAAGCACCGTCCAGCAGCCAAGGAGTCATGCTCCTTACTGTGCATGCCTTCCTTCCCCATTGTTGCTAGCCGAAGTTGCATTTCAGGAAGACATTGCATTCGGTGCGCATTCTTTTGCGAGGCAGAGGCGGACCCCCCGCCCTTTCTCTGCCCTTCTTTTCCGACCTCAAAATTTTTTTTTTGTTCAGTGTCAGCAGCAGACCATTTTCATGATGTCACACGCGGTGCACGGGCACTGCAACATTCAGTCAATCATTACCAACCATTGATCCCCTTGACTTTTGGCACCGCACTGTTTTGGGCAAGCATGCAAGCACGGGCTTGTGTAAGCACGGGGTGGGGCCAGGGGGGGGGTGGAAAAAAATTGCGCGCATGGAAAAAAATTGCGTACCCCCCCCACCCTCCAGGGGTTGCTTGCGCAAAAAAAGCTGTCCCGCCATAATTGTAGCATTTGGAAAATTTTTTACCCGGGGCCAACTCTTGGTGCAAAAATGGAATTCTTTGCACCAAATCACCTCGAAGAGAGGTTGTTAGATCAAGCGCGGGCGTGGGCGTCATATACCCCCCTTTTTTGGGGTCATTCGCGTAGCATACCCCAAGGCATGATATTGGATGTCCAACCCCTTGTAAAATCATTATTTTGCCCAGTAAGACCATCCTCCAATGGATTTTTTGATTTTGAGGCCTCTACCCCCTAAAACTGGATATCACTTTTTGGGGGGGTGGGGGGGTGGGGGTGTTGGGGGGGAGGGTCAAAAGTTTTTGCTTAATAGGCTACAAGCAGTGGGGACGCACAATGTTGTTGACACGGTCAGCGGTCCAATGGTAACGCAGCTGGTTCCTAACTTGCAGGCGTCGGTTCGAATCCTGGTCTGCCGAATTTGAGCGCTGCCGCCGGCGGCGGCGCCATAGTGGCCAGACTGGGGTCCGAACCGCCGACCAGCTGGCGGCATCGGCTGCTTTACCACTGGGCCAGGCTTGGGTTGTGACACAGGGCCTCCCTGCTGCTTGGGGCCGCATCTGCCACTGACAAAAAACCCAAACTGTGTGTATCTGACTGACTGCCTGCTTGCTGGCTCAGGGACTGATTGGCTGACTGTCAACCTCTCTTCGAGGTGCACTGCCGAAGGCAATAGAATTTCCCTTTGCACATTGGCATGTAATGAATTGTTTGAACCCATTGATCATTTCAAATTTGTGCTTTTGGTAGAGGTTATTTGTGAGGGTGCTTTTTTTTTGCTTGTAGGGACCAATGTAGGTACAAGGATTGAATTCTTTGCATCAAATTAGTGAACGTGTCTGCATTTCCCTTTGGCACATGGCATATAAAGAATTGTTTGAACCTATTGATGCATCAATTTCGTTATGGTGCTTCGTCATTTGGATTAGAGGAGAGGTCAAGTGTAAGTGTGTTTTTGCTTTGCATTCTAGACATGTCATCTTCTTCTCTTTCTTCTCCGCTGAACATTGCATGGGCGAACCGCACCATGGACGGGTGGAATTGTATTTGTGGGGAGCGGCTATCAGTTTTGGCCGGTCCGGACACACAACAATTTGCTGCTCATTGTCGGGGTCGGAAACACCGGGCTGGTACAGCCCCCCCGCTGAAGCCCAAACGCCAATTGGCGGTTACACAATTTTTCTCTGCTGCCCCCCCACCGGTGGCGGAGGAGGTGCCCCCTCCGATAGCAGTAGGTAGCAGCTTAGCAGCAAGCACGGCAACTCGAAACGCCAAACGACTCGAAACGCGAAACGTCGCAACATGCGAACCGAAACGACTACGTCACAGAAATGGGCACCTTGTGACGTAGTGGGTCAGGCAAGTTGTTGCCTAGACCACGGGGTATGGGGAAAGAAGTAGTATTGGGGCTCTGCTACTTCTGACCAAGGAAGTAACGCCCCTCCTCCTTAACCACAGTTGAAGGGTGAGACTTCCCTACCACGCTTTGCACGTTGAGCCGGGGCCGTAGTCTTCACATTGATGGAGCGATGGTGTCAACAGATCAACGTGCACTATTTTTGCTTTGAAACAGCTTTGTTTGGTAAATTTTTTGGTCATATGTGTAAGGAAAAAATTTGCGTACCCCCCCCACCCTCCGGGGGTTGGCTGCGCAGAAAAGACTGTATGCCGTTTCCAGGAATTTTTTTTCCACCCCCCCCTGGGTGGGGCGTTGAAGCGCTGCCTTGCCTGGACTTTTGGGACCGCGGCCGTGCTTGCGCAAGGGGGGGACGGGGGGGGGGCACATGCCATCAAGTCGCCTTTTTGCGACCGCAGACACGGTCACGATGCCAGACAAGCGATGCCAGAGAAACCGCCAGAGGGGCGCCAGAGGGGCAGGAGGTACCACTGGCGATTGCCTAGATGGAACAAGACCAGCGATGCGGCATCAGTGGCTGTACCCCCCCCCCCCCGTTCAGTGGTATGCGGGTGTATGCGAGCTCAGTATCCGTTGCTCATGGCCCGGTCAGTGACACTATTATGGATTGAACTGCCGAACATTGCTGCATATGCATACCAGGACGTGCGTATGTGGAGCGCTTGTTGACCTGTGTGCGCCCCCCCTTGAAATCCTACCCCCCCCCCCAGAGGGGGGGGGTAGGGAGACCATCACTTCACTGTTTTGTAGGCAATATCTATTGCGGTGGTTTGTGTTCCCCATCTGTCACACACACGTTCTTGCATTGCTTTCCCGTTACTTCAAATCGGTCACCTGTGTGTATTCTGTGATATTCTCTCTCCAAAGGCGGTGTACAGGGTGTCATGTCCCTTTTTCAGACCCAAGATGTTTTCTCCCGGTGACCGTGCATGGTACCACCCACCCACACTGGGTGCACATGTGTTGGCCACTGTTGTGGGGCCTTCACCAAATGGGCCGCAGTTCTGCCACATTCGGTACATACGCCCTGGTGGGGTCACTCAAGTGGATCATGAGAGCGCTCAACTCTCAAGGCTCGAGGCTGTGGTTGTTGCATCACCCAAGTTGCTTCACCTGTGCTCTGTTTGCTTGCATCAGTGGAGGGTACCACAATTTTGCCTTGAACTACCCTCCCCCCCCCCCCCTTGGGGTGGGGAGACCGTCGCGCGCCGCAGGGGGAGATTTCAACCCGGGGGGGGGGGGGATACGTCAGCTCACACCCAAGCGCGCCCATGGTGCAGGTAGACACAGCAGTCCTATTCGGTGCACCCACGCACTGGCCGCCAGCAGCAATATCAGGGGGCTGCAGCATTGTGCATCGATCTGATGATGAATGGGGGCAGACACACACCGTGTGTGCCGGTGGACATGGGTTTCGATGGTGATTCCATTTTCCCTGAGAGCGGGTGCCCACGGCTGGTGGGGAATGTCAAGAAGAATGCCACTTTCTGAGTGTCCTTTTTTTTTTTTTTTTTGACACGTTGTGCTGAAGAGGGGCCGTTGGGCCCGATAAGCGTACACATCAGCGCGGACGCCGTTTGGAGCGATTCATCAAAGTTAAATCAAGTCGGAGTTCACTTGTGCTGCTTTGTCCCTGTGCGTTGGACGCGAAAGATCTTTGGTGTGTCGGAAATTGCAACTTGGTCTAATGTTTCAATTACCTCAAAAATTCCCCGACCGCAAAGCACTGGGACATCATAACATCGTGGCTATCGCATAATTTTGTGAACTTTGACTTCGCGGGTGTTTTTGCTTTGATTTCAAGTTTGGAAACGGCAAATCCATCACTGGAGATAACCAACGAAGGCAATTGGTTTTGAACGACATGGGTTTCAATGGTGATTCCTTTTTTCCTGAGAACGGGGGCCCACGGGTGGTGAGGAATGTCAAGAAGCGGGTGGAGGAGACACCCTTGCCACTCTGGACAGGCAGACTTGCAGATGCACTGTTCCCCCCCCACCCCCCCACCAGTGGGCGGAGCAGCCCCTTAACAAATATGCAATTACGATTGGCCCTCCCCGCCCCCCCCCCCCCCCCAGGACAATCCAGGTCAGGACAGGGGCAACTAACTGTAATGGTTGGCCACGCCCCACTGTCCTCCCCCCCTGATCTTGTTTTGCCTTTAGAGTTCGGGCGCCCATGACCTGCACACTGCCGCATGTGCCGATACGAGCCTGGATTTTCTCTACCAGCCTGAGCATCAGGCTTTGGTTGGATCCCTCTGCTTCTTTTGCCTCCCCAGGTCAGCTCAGCATAATGTGGTTTGCGACTGCCCTTTTCCACTGCCATTTTCCACTGCCATTTTCCACTGCCATTTTCGACTGCCCATTTCGACTGCGATTTTCGACTGCCCTTTTCGACTGCCATTTTCGACTGCCATTTTCGACTGCCATTTTCGACTGCAATTTGGGCTCCCCATTTCGACTGCCATTTTCCACTGCCCTTTTCCACTGCCATTTTCAACTGCCATTTTCGACTGCCATTTTCGACTGCCATTTTGGGCCGCCATTTTCTGCTGCCATTTTCGACCCGGTCAAAGACAGGTTTTGTGTATTTGTAGCATAGATTCACAGATTGCATTGGTTTATCTTGCCTGAACTCAGCGGACAGGGGCTGGAATTGCCCGGGTATCTGTTCCCGACCATGGTTGTGCCAATGTCTGCCGCCACCACAGCATGCAGTCAGACCCTGCATGATGTTGCTGGGGCTGTCTCAAGATGATGCAGTGCAGGACACCAATTGGCACCGAGCCCAGGACGTAAACTCATGAATGTGTGCTCCTTCCTCATCAATCCCTTTATATACAGGCATTCTCCACGTGCCTTATACACTGCTGGACACCGTACCGTGGGTGCAGGGAGTCGTTCCCATGCACCACACAACGGTGTACAGCATGCGTCTGGCGGGCGACAGTGCTCGTCAGCAAGGGACTGTGGAGGGTCACGGACACGCGACACGCGAGCAAATCTAACCGTCAGAGCAGGGGGAGCCTCTGGTCATACAGGCGGAGTGTCCATCCAGCCATCTTTTGGGTTCAAAACATGACTCTTTGCCAGGGCTGCGGCCCCTGCACATTGTTGTGTCCGTCTCTTTTGTCAGCAAGTTTTGTGTCGCATCCCCTGTGCCCGTACTTGCCATTCAACACCCACTGGGAACCTGTCTCCAGTGGTTGTGAACACTAACCTGGCAGCCTGCGTGGGCATGCACCATCATTTCGAATGCATTTCACGTTCCGCTTGTCTTGGTTCCAAATACATGCTGCCGCCCGTCATCGTTCACACACCCAGAGCCCCAGACTTACTCTGTGCCTCGCCCATTGCCAGCCTCTAACCCATGGACTACAGCTCCTTAAAGTGATTTCCTTGTGCCTCGCCCCCTCTCCCTTCCTGTCGCTGATAGTGTATGAAATGCAACCCGCTGATTATTCTCACCCTTCAAGCTTCACACCGCTGTCCTTTTCAGCCTACAGTCATTGTGCCCCATGCACACTGGGAAGCCTACGGGCGTGGCAGCCTCCCACTGCATTACCTGGTTGCAGACTCAGCTCATCCTCATCACGTGTCAGATCCGCTACAACAGCCAATGTGGGATCATCGTAGCTCTGAAGCTTGATCCCGGGAGGTCATCTCGAGTACTGTGAAGTGAGCGGGCTACGCCAGCTCATCTTGGTCAGCACCAAAAAAAAATGATTTCCTTGTGCCTCGCCCATCCAAAGTCCACCGCAGCGGATAACAATTGAAACTTGCACGACCAGTTTTTTCGTGATCATTTTTGGTACGCACATTCTGCACCCTGAGTCGCCCCTGCTCAGCCGAAACCCAATCATGCCGGGTGTTGGGGCAGCCCACAACCAATTGGTTGCATCCTTCGGTTCCGGTCTGTTCCAGTCTCGTGTTTGGCCTTCAGCCGCAGCTGTGCACTGTTGCAGCATCATGAGACGCATGCGCCCTTTCGTCTGTTTGGCCTTCCCGATTCCAGTCTTTTCATCTGAGATTTCCCACGCATCCCATGGGGTAGAACCACCTAGATTTGTGGTACCAACCACATGGGGGAGGGGGGGGGGGCGGGCCCGGTCCTTGGACGTGAACTCCCCCCCCCCCCTCCCTAGTTTTGAGAGATAGTGGTCGAGGTGTGATAGCGCCAACGGCGCCGCAAAGTCTTTTTTTCCATGCACCCTGCTCCATGCTTTTCGGCTTTGCCCCGCGTGCTTATCCTCAATGTGATCAGAATTCAATGAACCATCCCGCAGCCCCTCAAATTGAGTTGCAGACGTCACATACTGAACAGACACACCAAATGGTGCGACATACACATGAGAATGGTTTATTTACGCCCTTGGGTTCACTCTGCTCATTCCTCTGAGTGCAGTGGCATGCATCAGCAACCAATGTGCCAGATCTCCCATCTATGCATGTGTCTGCTCTCCCATTACGGTTTAGTCTCAATAGTCTCTGTGTGTGTGTGTGTGTGAACGCCTGGACTACAGGTCACCCATTAGGTTGAGAATATATGGCAGATATGGAGCATAGCTCAGTGTTCGGCTTCACTATAAAGCACAGAAATTGGGCGATACTTGGCTCAATTTTCAAGCTGTGCACCTTTTGGCATAGGGGGCTGCGGCATGCCTTGTCAGGTTTACAAGTTGGTGCTGTTTCGTGGTGCACTGTGGATGACCGTCCCCCCTATCCAGGGTTGGGGCGTGTGGGCATCGCGCAAGGCGGCCTGATTTCAAGGGGTGGACAGGGACCCCGATCTGTCAGCTGGGCATTGGCCCGGGTGAGACACCCAACATTACGTTTGCATTGAAGTCTGGGATGATGGAATGGACACTGGCCACCGGATTGTCAGAAGCCAAAACCCCCCAGAGTCAGACACTTCGGGGCACCGTCACCAAGTCCATGGCAGTCAACACCCCTCTGCACCTCAGCCCAGACCTCTTTCTTCGATACTGCTTGTTCTGTGCATGGCACACCGCTGATATTGACTCAGCCTTCCAGTTGGTTTTGTGCACCAGTAGCACACTGGGATGCCTTCGGGCAGTTGCAGCTCCCACTGCATTTCCTGGTATCAGATACAGCAGGTCCTTCCTATGTGTAATGTCCGCTACCACACCGTCTTGTGGGACAGTCTGGACAGCTCTGATCCTTGATTCCGAGAGATTTCTCGAGTGCCTTCCAGCAGGCAAAATAGCACCGTTCCTCCCCTTGCGTTGCACTGTTCCTGTACTGTTCCCCCAAAGTTTTGCACTGTTTCCCCCAAGCATGCAGGCTCCTGCACAGTTCCCCACAACCCTGGTATCCATCACAGACATTTCAGAAAACGTACACCGTTCCTACGCGGTCCCCCACTTTTTGCACATTTTTTGAACGCTGCTATTTGGCCTGCTGGTGCCTTCTCTTGAGCAAGCTCCGGCAGCTCATCATGGCTTAATCCCCCCTCAAAAAACTGGACACTGGCCATCTGATTGTCAGTTGACAGTTGATGGTGTGCACCCTCATTCCTGAATTCCGCCCGTAATCTTCACTGGCATAGTACGTTGCCCTGTCAAAGCACCCATCGAGGGAGCGGCAAGTACTGTGCGCGTGCCAGGGTCAGCTGTAGTATTCAGAATGGTTTCCTCAGCAAAGGCCACCAACCCCCCATTGTGCCAAGACAAGGGGGGCAAGAGCGCTTGCGGCCCTGCAATACGCTTATTGCCCCCCATTTGTCAGGGGGGGCCAAGGGCCAGAAGTGTTGGGGCGAAGAAGTTCAGCAGGGCCCAATTTGGCTTGTGCCCGTTTTGCCAAGGGTTGGCCCTCTTGCCTTGTTCCACTGAGTGCACACTTTGCCATGGCTGCGGCGCATTGGTTTTTTTTGTGCTTGTTTGCTCCCTGAAAGGTTGGGTCATGGAGGGAGTACCGGGCACGGTGCGCGCACGGTGCAAGTATTTGAGTTGTTGAGAAATAACGGTGACCGTCCAGGACCCACCAGGAAATAACAGCAACTATCCAGAGCCCATTAGGAAATAACAGTGACCATCCAAGGCCCACCACCATTGAGAGGCAACCAGGGGGAATGGTAACACTTCAGAGCCTACCAGGTACCCCCCCCCCCCTTGTCGTTCCCCACCCCTTGTCGTTCCCCAGGGGGGGGTGGGGGACCGTCACTTGGCCAACCCAAAAATTTTCGTTGCGGCTCATTGTGTTGTTGTGTGGGTGACTGTGTTGTGGGACACTGCCACTTGTATCCCTTGCACTCATGGCGGGACATTTTGCTTATTTTCGCTGAAATGGAACTTGACAGCACAACCATGTTTCCCCCTGGGACCGGACAAATGTGACGGATGACGATAGTGACCTGAATTCTGACACGGAGGTTCTGTGGGTGAAGGGTGCCCGTGGTGTATGGGGTATGGGACACAGTTTGGGAACAAGTTGTATTTTACAAGGGACATTCCCGAAGGGAAATGGGTTCCCAGAAATCTGCTTGCGCCTGCCAAGCCTCCTACCAAGAAGGCAAAACCACCACCCGAGAGTGCTGCCCAAAGCATTCCAGTGGAAAGTGGAGAGCATGTGCTAGAGTTCAAGGTGAAGTGGAGCAGGACCAAGAAATCACCTCGAAGAGGGTTGTTAGATCAAGCGCAGGTGCGTACGCCATATACCCCCCCTTTTTTGGGGTCATTCGCGTACAATACCCCAAGGTATGGTACCGGATGTCCAACCCCTTGTAAAATCATCATTTTAGGAGAGAAAATGATCCCCCAATGAATTTTTCGTTTTTGACCCTTTAGCCCCCCGTACCCGGGTACCACTTTTTGGGGGGGTGGGGGGGGGTGGGGGGGTGTCGGGGGGGGGGGTCAAAACTTCTTTGCGTATTCTGGGTGCTGTGTGTGGATTTGGACCCAGGTCCCGGGCAACTTTTTTCTTGTACATGGACCCCCTAACCCATGGCGGGGGTCCTGGGTCCGAACTCCAGGTACCCCCGGTCGCCCCCCCCCTGTGGGCCCTTGCTAGTGAGGACTTAGCCGTTTTCACGCTGGATAAGGCTGTTTAGTGACACCTGCAAGATTTCCAAAAATTCGACTTTTTCCGAAACCCTTCTGTCACCCCTGGGATGGGTTTGGGTGATGATTTAGTGACAATACGGGTACTTGAGCACCCATGGGGACCCACGCAGTGGCTGCCAAGCCCATATAGCCCGAGCCATGGCCCCTCCAAAAGCCCCGAAATTGCCGTTGTGTAGGCTGGTTAGTGACGCCTGCAAGATTTCCGAAATTCGCCTTTTTCCGAAACCCTTCTGTTGCCCCTGGGATGGGTTTGGGTGATGATTTAGTGACAATACGGGTACTTGAGCACCGAGGGGGACCCACGTTGTGGCCGCTGGGCATATGTAGCCCGTGCCACGGGCCCCCCAAAAGCTTCAAAATTGCCGTTTGTAGGTGGTTCAATGGCATTTGGTGTGAGCACAAACCGCTTAAGCAGTTTTCAACCCTTTACAAGTCAAAAATGGAAACTTTCTGCAAAACATTTTTTTGATATTGTGACCACTTACAATGATGAAATATGCTATGTAAAGCATGTTTTAGCCCCCTTTTATGTGTTTTTCACCCTATTTGGGTGTTGGGGGGGGGGGGGGGGGGGCTCCCAAGGGGCCTAGGGCGCAACCTGCTAATGCAGTTTTCCCGCCTCAACAGCTCAAAAATGGAAATCACCTCGCAGAGGTTGTTAGATCAAAGCCAGGCAGGCGTATACATGGGGAAAACGCCACATACCCCCCCATTTGGGCCTATTCGCGTACCCTACCCCAGGGGGTTGAATTGTTAGTTTAACCCCCTGTAAAATCATTATTTTGTCCAATAAACGCATCCCCCAATGAGTTTTTGGTCCGGACCCCCCCATACCCCCCCCACTTGAAACCCACTTTTTAGGGGGGGGTGGGGGGGGGGGGTGGGGGTGGGGGGGGGGGTCAAAAATGTCGAAAAAATGACCCCCCCTTTTTTTGGGTCGAAAATCATGAATCTTTTGGTTTTTTTCGATTTTGAGCCGAAAAAGTGTTTCCGGCTCCCGACTCCATAGGGTTTGTATGGGGCGGAGTGGGACGAGCGCTTATGCAGTTTATGCACTTTTCAGCCATTTTTGGTATGTTGGCGGTTTTGGCGACCTCGGTGACCCCGTGCTACCCACTTTGAGGGGTGCGAGTGGGGATGTTGTGACACTATATGCCTACTAGGATACCAAAGGACGTTTTTTGCAGTCTGTAGCCTTGCCGAGAGCCGTTCACAAACCGTGCCAAAGACGCGAAATGACTGTTTCCACCACAACCTGCTTATGCAGTTTTTCACCCCGGACAGATCAAAAATGGAAGTTTTCGAAACTTGTTTTTTTGATATTGTGACCACCCAAAATGACCATCCAAGGTATGTAAAGCCTGTTTTAGGCCGTATTTACGTGTTTTTCACCCCATTTGGGTATTATGTCCAGGGGGGGGGGGGTCCTCCCAAGGGATTGGTACACAACCTGCTTATGCAGTTTTTCACCCCGGACAGCTCAAAAATGGAAGTTTTCGAAACTTCTTTTTTTGATATTGTGACCACCCAAAATGACCATCCAAGGTATGTAAAGCATGTTTTAGGCCGTATTTACGTGTTTTTCACCCCATTTGGGTATTATGTCCGGGGGGGGGGGGGGTCCTCCCAAGGGATTGGTACACAACCTGCTTATGCAGCTTTTCAACCCGGACAGCTCGAAAATCGAAGTCTTCGAAACTTGTTTTTTTGATATTGTGACCACCCAAAATGACCATCCAAGGTATGCAAAGCATGTTTTAGGCCGTATTTACGTGTTTTTCACCCTATTTGGGTATCAGGTCGGGGGGGGGGGGCGGTGGGGGGCTCCCAAGGGACGGGTGCACAACCTGCTTATGCAGCTTTTCAACCCGGACAGCTCAAAAATCGAAGTCTTCGAAACTTGTTTTTTTGATATTGTGACCACCCAAAATGACCATCCAAGCTATGCAAAGCATGTTTTAGGCCGTATTTACGTGTTTTTCACCCTATTTGGGTATCAGGTCGGGGGGGGGGGGGGGGGCTCCCAAGGGACTGGTGCACAACCTGCTTATGCAGTTTTTCAACCCGGACAGCTCAAAAATCGAAGTTTTCGAAACTTGTTTTTTTGATATTGTGACCACCTAAAATGACCATCCAAGGTATGTAAAGCATGTTTTAGGCCGCATTTACGTGTTTTTCACCCTATTTGGGAATCAGGTCGGGGGGGGGGGGGGGGGGGGGGGCTCCTAGGGCATCGGTACACAACCTGCTTATGCAGTTTTTCACCCCGGACAGATCAAAAATGGAAGTTTTTGAAACTTGTTTTTGTGATATTGTGATCACCTAAAATGACCATCCAAGGTATGTAAAGCATGTTTTAGGCCGTATTTACGTGTTTTTCACCCCATTTGGGTATTAGGTCCAGGGGGGGGGGTCTCCCAAGGGATTGGTACACAACCTGCTTATGCAGTTTTTCACCCCGGACAGCTCAAAAATGGAAGTTTTTGAAACTTGTTTTTCTGATATTGTGACCACCTAAAATGATCATCCAAGGTATGTAAAGCATTTTTTAGGCCGTATTTACGTGTTTTTCACCCTATTTGGGTATTAGGTCCCGGGGGTGGGGGGGGGGGTCTCCCAAGGGATTGGTACACAACTTGCTAGTGCAGTTTTCCACCCTGGGCAGCTCAAAAATCGAAGTTTTTGAAAATTGTTTTTTTGATACCGTGATCACCTAAAATGATCATCCAAGGTATGTAAAGCATGTTTTAGCCGGTATTTATGTAGTTTCCACCCTATTTGGGGTGTGTGTTGCTCGCGGTAGATTCTCTGCGAGGTGGACTTGCCGAAGGCAATAGAATTTCTGAAACTGATTTTTTTGATACTTTGACCATCCAAAATGATCAAATATCCCATGTGAAGCATGTTTTAGCCCCCTTTTATGCGTTTTTCACACTATTTGGGTGTTGGGGCTGGGGTGGCTCCCAAGGGGTCTAGGGCACAACTTGCTTATGCAGTTTTCCCGCCTTAGCAGCTCAAAATGGAAATTTTTCTGAAACTGATTTTTTTTGATACTTCGACCATCCAAAATGATCAAATATCCCATGTGAAGCATGTTTTAGCCCCCTTTTATGTGTTTTTCACCCTATTTGGGTGTTGGGGGGGGGGGGGGGGGTGGCTCCCAAGGGGCCTAGGGCGCAACCTGCTAATGCAGTTTTCCCGCCTCAACAGCTCAAAAATGGAAATTTCTGAAACTGATTTTTTTGATACTTTGACCATCCAAAATGATCAAATATCCCATGTGAAGCATGTTTTAGCCCCCTTTTATGCGTTTTTCACACTATTTGGGTGTTGGGGCTGGGGTGGCTCCCAAGGGGTCTAGGGCACAACTTGCTTATGCAGTTTTCCCGCCTCAGCAGCTCAAAATGGAAATTTTTCTGAAACTGATTTTTTTTGATACTTCGACCATCCAAAATGATCAAATATCCCATGTGAAGCATGTTTTAGCCCCCTTTTATGTGTTTTTCACCCTATTTGGGTGTTGGGGGGGGGGGGGGGGGTGGCTCCCAAGGGGCCTAGGGCGCACGCAACCTGCTAATGCAGTTTTCCCGCCTCAACAGCTCAAAAATGGAAATTTCTGAAACTGATTTTTTTGATACTTTGACCATCCAAAATGATCAAATATCCCATGTGAAGCATGTTTTAGCCCCCTTTTATGCGTTTTTCACACTATTTGGGTGTTGGGGCTGGGGTGGCTCCCAAGGGGTCTAGGGCACAACTTGCTTATGCAGTTTTCCCGCCTCAGCAGCTCAAGAATGGTTGTCCCTCTCCCCTCTTCGAGGTGCCTTGCCGAAGGCAATAGAATTTTACACCGAGCCGGTCAAGGAGTAGGTCTTCGTACATTGGCAGCCCTTTGAATGCATCCTATGCTGAATTCTTTCATTTTATGCTGCAATTTCTGTGCCTGCAAATGTGCGTGTACGGTGGTAGTGCGGTCCCCAGGGGGGGGTGGGGGACCGTCACTTGGTGACCGTCCCCCGGGGGGTGGTGGGGGACCGTCTTCCCTGGGGTGGGGAACGACAAGGGGCGGGGGGGGTACCATCTACAACCCCTCTCCTGGTAGACCATCTGCTGGGGAAGTTGTTCAAATACTTGGCACGGTGCGCGCGCGGTGCGAGTACTCCCTCATGCAATGTGTCGATGGCATTCTTCTTGCATCGTACTGCATGATGCGCTCACTAGGCAGATCATGTGCCCCCCCCTGTCTCCATCCCCATTGGCCCATGATACCACAGAAGCGAGGCAAAAGACAATGGCAGGCGGCAAGTCTCGGGGCAGAAGTGTGTGTCGCTGATGACGATTGATGATCCAGGAATGGTGGTTGGTGATGATCCCACGGTAGTTGCTGCCCCCCTGGTGTTCTGCGGTGCTCCAAGTGCCACAGAGTGTGGCGCCTTTTTTTTGCCTTCTTGTTTTGCTCCATGGGCTGTGCATTGCATTGGACCTTCTGCTCTCCAAAGCTTTCAGTCAACATGGAAGACGAACATGGCCACAAACTTTGTGCAGGGGAGACTTCATGGGAGTAGTGAATGTGACCTGGGAGTTGCAATTCACCCTGGACAGCTGTAGTTAGCAGGGTGGCCCCATGAAGCATCCTTCAATATGGTCTTGGGAGTTGAGCCTGCTCAGAAATGCCAACAGAACACGACAACACGCCGGTGGATACCATCACATCAAGAGGGAGTATGTGGTGCGCATGAAGTGCATGTGTTAGATGTGTTCCATGGTGGACCTACCCCATTTCATACCCCCCTTGCAATAGCCACCCCGTTGTCTAAGCTACAGCGGGCGTAGGGACCGTATTAGTTTGGGACCTAATTTAATTTGGTACCGATGTAGTGCAGCCACATAAGACATGGGTTGACAAGACATGGGTTGACGAATTTGCCAGTCACATAGAGTCATGGACACATTTGTTGTGAGTGTTTGCCCAATTAAACCCACATAGCTCTGATTTTTGGGGATGGTCGTGCATAATATTCCCCTTTCTGGCACCAACTCACCGTGCAATCTTCTCATTTTGAACCTGGGCATCTACGGCCTTGTCCAAGCTACAATAGGCACAGGGACCGTATTAATTTGAAACTTTTGCGTAGCTGTTACAAGGGGGGGGGGTAAGGGCAATGCATGTGTTTGAGGGCTAAAGGTGTGATTGTGTGTACGGTGTGTCTTGGGGTTGTTGCATGGAGCCATACACCAGGCATATGCAGTGCAATACAGGTGTTTGAGAATTCCAAAAGGTGTACTGCCCCTCATATTGCATTGTCTCCCTATAGCATTAGCATTGTTCCTTCAACGGCTTCCTGCAGGCATCACTGTCCCCAGCACCCAATCAATTGGCTCATGTTTCAGCTTCAAAATTGGACAGTGAGATTTGATGGTGAACACCAGTGTGGACTGGATGCTTGTATTCAGAAAAAGAAGACATCCAATTAAATGGTGGTAGGGTGCATGCCATGATTATCTCCCCTTCCAATTGTGCGTAGTATGTGGGCATCGAGTATGATGCTGAAGGGCGGTGTGTGACTCACCCGCCAATGCAGAAGATAGTGTGCATTGGGGCACTAATTACCTTTATAAGGAATGACTTGGTGCCTTTGGTAATGGGGGAGCGTTAGCGCACCGGGCGCACGCCGGGCATTTTTTTTGACCCGTGCCCCACCAGTGACCTTTTAGAGGGTGCACTAAGCGCAGTGCGTGCGCAATGCAACTATTTGGACGTCTAGCCGTCCTAGAACCCCATACTTTGTGATACTATGGGCATTATTGTTGTTTGAAAAGGGGTATTTTGATGTTTCCATCAGATCCATTGGTGGGATATGGAGTGCCGACCTGTGGAATCCTAAGTATGCGTCGCATGTTTATAAGGTGACTGTTGCCGTTGATATGTTGGCAATATTATATGGATTTGCCCCTTGGCCCCCAGGACATCGGCTGATGTTTTCATTTGGGATGGGTATGGACCTTCTCGTACCCGAGGTGCTTTCTTTGATTTGGAGTTGTTGAATTCACAGCTATTGCCTTATTATGCAACGTGCTTTGTCGGGAAGGTGTGCAGTCCAACGTGGTCTACTTGGGGGGCTTCTCCATGAGAAGGTAAATCTGGGGCTGAAGTCGGGATAGTTAATAGAAAAGTAGCGCGCCGGGCGCACGCCGGGCAAACATTCCCCCAATGTTGGTTTCAGGGGGCATGGAGTTGGCAGCAGATGGCCTTTCAAACCGCCGACAATCTTCACCAAGGTTTGCGGAGAGTTGATGAGATGTCACCACAGGCCGAATCTAACCCATGGTGTGACCCCGCATGGGGTTTCGAGTACTGTTGAGTTGACGAAGGGTTTTGAGGATTTTTCTGCGTCTCCCTCATCCCCATCATCTCGTTATAGCTTGAATAACCTCACCTACGGCACCACATCCCAACAATAGGCAACGGCGCCGAAGTAACCTGGGAAGACATTTCTGGCACTTCCGATTTTTGAGGAAGGTAGCGTAAGTGTACACACACACACACACACCAAAATGCCTTTGGAGACTGATACATACCACAAAAATCCTTATCCTTGTTTCCATAACGGCCTTTCTTGTCCACCTCCCACCGAATGGACCTAACTTAAACTGAGAGCAAATCCCTTTTTTGGTTTCGATATACAGGACTTATAGAGTTCTAAGATGCACCTGAGGGTTGTGGTGTCTGATACATATATGGCACAAGACCAGCATCACATAGTACCATGTACTAAGGCAAGCCAGTCCCTCGCAGAGAGGGAGGTACAATGTCTATTGACATCAAAGAGCGACATAAAAGAGACCCACTAATGCCACCAAAAAGCCACATCAATACACTTGACTCAAAGCACTTTCTGACCGTCTATTTTTTTCGTTGCTTCTGTTTGCTGCCAAGTAATTTCTGCTTCAAAATGTGAGCCATGTAACATCTGACACCCAAAATATGTGGTGATCTTGGCTGGTGGGGTGTTGTGCCCAGATTTCGGATGCACGTTTTCGGGGGACTCAGATGATCGTGGCAGCGCCATGCAGCAACTTGAGCTGCCGGATACTGGCGCTGACCCCCTCACGCCTGATGGCAGTGACTCCCAGGAGGACATTGATTGGAGCATCCCTCAAAAACTCGAGCAGCCGGTTGCAGGCGCTGACACCCTCACGACTGATAGCAGTGGTTTTGCACAAGATATTGATTGGAGCAAGTCTCTCAGTGAAATTCTGGAGGACCCTTCGAATGCAGAAACCCTCCAAAGGGCCCAGGGGACGTGCGAGTATCAAGTGGTGGACACCATGCAGATGTATGTGACCCCGTTGGAAGCCCCGACGAAGATGGTTGTCTTTGAGGAGCTGCAGCAGATCTTCTGCTGTACCGAGTCGCACATCATGGTGCTGCACCTGGGAGACCAGCACCTGTGCCATGCTCAGAACCTGCAGCTGGACCGCTCGTTCGGCAAAGTGCTTGCGGTGGAGTACATCCCGCATTGCCAGCTCCTGGTGGCCGCCACGTCCAAACAGATGGTGGTGGGCCTGCAGGCCAGGAAGACGTACGGGATGATGCAGGAGTGGGTGCAGCAATGGGCCACCGTGGCGGACAGCGTCCAGGCCGCGATGTTCTGGTGCCCGCTGTCGCGGACCTTGTACTCGGGCGCCGACAGCGGCGAGATCCTGATGTGGAAAGGGGAGCGCGGCATGGAGTGCCACCCCTGGGCCATCGCCGCCCGCCGGAAGATCCACGACGGCGGCATCACGGTGCTGATGTCCCTGGGACCCAACGTCATCGGCTGCGCGGCGGCGGACGGGGGCGTGGCCGTGCTCAACTTGGAGGACCGCCACCGGCCCATCAGCCGCATGCGCATCCACAGCATGCCGGTCACCTCCCTGGCCCACTTCGAGGAGTGCAAGCTGCTGATCTCCGGGGGCGGGGAGAAGCAGCTGTTCGCGTGGGCGTACCAGGAGGTCGGCTCCACCCCCGTGCCCCTCCGCGCGGGCATCCGGCTGCACCGGGACGTGATCCTGGCCATGTACCGGGTCCCGAACACGTGGCAGCTGATCAGCTGCGACGCGAAGGGGCTGACGAAGGTCTGGGACGTGAACTCGCTGGCGTGCGTCTTCTCGTTCCAGGTGCCGCCCGCGCGGGGCCGCCGGAACCAGCGCATGCACTCGTTCATCTACCTCCCGGACACGCAGCAGCTGCTGTTCCACGCGGACAAGAGCTACCTCTACGACTGCGTGTCGAAGCGGCCCAACCCGTGGGACTTCGCGCTGGTCACGGCGCTGTACTGCCCGGAGCCCCCGTCGCTGATCCGCGTCTCCCACAAACTCGTCACGCGGTGGGACGTGCGGAGCGGGCGGGCGGTGCTGAACTACCCCGCGCCGGCGGAGGCGTCCGTCTCCGCGGCGTGCCTCGCGCACAACGGCCGCGCGCTCGCGCTCGGGACGGACCAGGCCGCGCTCCTGTTCTTCGCCGTGGCCACGGGGGCGCTGCAGTGGCAGCTGGCGCCGCCCGGGGCCGGGGCGGGGCCCGTGGTGGCGCTGGCCCACTGCCGGACCACGCGCTTCACCCTCGGCGCGTACGAGGGGGGGTGCGTCTGCGTCTGGGCCGACCCGGCGGGCGGCGATGGGGCCCCGGACCGCCTCCACGCGCCGGTCTACCGCGTGCAGCTCGCGGCCACCGGCAGCGCGGTCGCGTGGGTCCCGGACGAGGCGCTGCTGCTGGCGGGGGACGCGAACAGCACCGTCTCCGTGTGGGAGGACCGCGGCGGTCCGGGGGCCCTGCGGCTCCTCCACGAGCTGGAGCAGGGCGGGGCGGCGGAGGTCGCGTGCGTGCAGCCGCTGGCCCCGTTCCCGTACGTCGCGTGCGCCGACGACAAGGGGGCGGTGCTGCTCTGGGCGGTGCAGCCGCACCCCTCGGCGGGCTGCCTCCTGACGGAGTTCCCGAACCGGCCCGAGATCGGGCACAACGCGCCGGCCGTCACCGCCATCGCCTGGCACACCCCCGACCTCCTGGTGACCGGCGACGAGACCGGCGTCGTAGTCGTGTGGTGCATCGCGGCGCTGCTGCAGGACTTCGGCCGGGACCTGACGCGGCCCCGGGAGCTGTCCCGCGCGTTCTCGCGGCTGGTGTCGCAGACCTTCCGCGGCCACCGGGCCGTGTCCCGGACGTTCTCGACGCGCGCGCGGTCGCGGACGTTCTCGCGGGCCTTCTCCCAGAAGGTCAGCACCGATTCGTTCCTCACGGACACCAGCAGCTTTCGCCGGCGCAGACCGGCGTACGCCGCGTCGGCGGCAAAAGTGGTCGTCAAGGCGGCGTTCCAGGCCCACTGCGACCTCGTCATCGCGATCCAGCACGTCGCCCCGGACCAGTTCGTGACGTGCGCCCACGACCACTGCGCCAAGATGTGGGCGCTGCAGCCCTCGCTGGCCTGCCTCTGGCAAATGGACGGCGTCGAGTTCGATCACTTGTCGTCGGCCGGCGACGTCCCGGCGGCTCCGGCCGGGGCCGGCGGCGCCGCAGTGGCCGGAGCCGACGGCGTCCCGGCGACCGTCGCGCTGGAGGGCAGCGGCAGGGCAGGCGGCGTCGCGGTGGCCGGAGCCGACGGCGTCCCGGCGACGGTCGCGCCGCAGGGCAGCGGCAGGCCCCAGAGTGTCGCTGCCACGCCTGATGAGCAGCCCAAGCCTGCGGAGGCGGCCCTTGATCGGAAGCCCACCCCTCGGGAGTTGGAGCTCGGGGCATGCGAGTACTCTGTGGTGCTGGAAGAGGCCTCGGCAGACCCCTCGCCCTCCGGCGCCGCCGAGGCCGCGGAGGCGAAAGGGAACGCCTTCCGCGTGATGTTCGAGAGCTTCCGGTTCACGGACATCCCCCGAACGTTGAGCGCGGACAGCGCGTCGGGGTCGCATGGCAGTTCCGCGGACCAGCCGGCGCGTCGCCTGTGCTCCGGGGCCGTATTCGGCGACGATCCGGGGGATGCGCAGGCGGCTGCCCCGCCCCTGGACTGCTCCGTGGACACGGCCTCCAGCGAGAGCATGTCCGCCTTTGCCGAAGCCGCGATCGCCCGGCTCTGTGGCCCCACCGCGCGGGGCCTCATGGTGCGCACCCCCGAAAAGAGCCCCGGCGGGAGTCTTCCGGAGGCCCGGGAGCTTTGGGGATCTGGGACCCCCGCGGGCGCCGCGGCGCCGGGGCGCAGGCGGCGGCTGCAGCGCAAGCACCCCGGAGGAGAAAGGCCCGGCCTGGACAAGGGGGATCCCGTGCCAAGGGCCGCGGCAAAAATGCATACGACCCCTTCGTTTCGGGTCAGGAGGACGGTGGACGCAGAGGTCAAGGCCCGGAAGGCCCAGAACAGCATCCATCGGAAGAAGGAGGATACTGCGGAGGGCCTGTCCGGGACCAGTAGTGCCGCAACCTCTCCTGACCCTAGCCCTAACCCTAACCGTAACCCTAACCGTAACCCTAACTGTAATCCTAACCCTAACCCTAACCCTAACCCTAACCCTAACCCTAACCCTAACCCTAACCCTAACCCTAACCCTAACCCTAACCCTAACCCTAACCCTAACCCTAACCTAACATCCTCCGGTGACGTGCCTGCGACTCCAGGTGCCACTTTGCTGCGGGGCGTTCCGAAGGTCCGGCGGGGCACGCCCAGTCTGTCGGCCCATGCGCTCGCCCAGTACCGGAAGCGGTCCTCTCCGGCCCCTGCGCCAGAGCCCGCGGACACGCCTCCCGTTGCCGCGGAGTACCCTCCGTCGGACCCGCGCAACCCCAATCACCCCAACTACAAATCGCGCAGCACTTGGCGGCCTCACGGGGGTCAGAACGTGGTTAAGATGCAGGCCTTCGGGATGCGCAGAGGCCTGCCCTCGAAGGCCTGGTCCCAATTTGCCGCAATGCCGCAGCACAGCCCCACGCACATGCAAAGCCCTCCGCCAGTGGTCATGGAGCAGCGGGTGGAGACGGGCAGAGGGGCGATTCGGATCCCTTGCCCAAAGACACCGCCGCAGGCCATCCCCGTCGCGGAGCCGGACCGAGAGCCTTAGCCTGGGAGCTCCGTGGCCGGTTTTGTCCTCATCAAAGAAGCGATTGTCGTGGAAGCCCCGTCTGGCATCCTGGTTTGACGGCGCGGAATCTAGGGGCTAGGAGATTCACTCCACTTTTCAGCCCCACCTTGGGCCCCGACAAGGCCTCCGCCAGGTGATGGATCTGCTGGTACCCACATGTGCTGCGGTGCTTTGTTGACCATGGGTAGTCTGAGTGGAAAAGAAATTCAAAACCATGGGAATGGTTTTGCACTACGTGCGCACTGCAGCTAGAAATACATGCTAGAAATATCACTACAACAGAAACCCACCCAAAACCCCCAGCCATTGTTGCACAACAGGGCAAGGCAGCAAGAGGAACATCAAAAATAATCTGAAATCCACAACAATGTATCCATGAACAATCAAATTCGTCAGTGAAAATACAACTGTGGATGTGGACGGCTCTGTGGATGGTGCTCGACAGTCAGTTGGCTGTATTTTACAGTGTGGATTGATGGTGTTGGATATGCACGGTACTTGGTGGCTGACCAATAGCAGTTGGTGGGTGCGCGGTGGCAGCTGGCAGACGGTTGCTGAACTTCAACTCGGGAGACTTTTTTTTAATTTGTGTTTACCTGTTCGTTATTTTAGTACTTCTGCTTGATGTGAAGCAGCTTGGGGCAATCTGCACGGCATCGCATCCAGCACTGGCATCGAACGCACTTCCCATACACCATGTCTTTCATGCACCAAAAGGATTCCCATATCTTGAAAGTGCGCGCATACCCCCTTCCATGATGAGCGAGGAATGCAGTGAGGAGCCCGGTGCCCAGATGCGGAACCAAAGCTGTCCCGGAGGGGCACTGTTATTCACCTGTTGAAGGCCTGCGGATTTTGTGGATTTGAATGCGTGGGCTGGCAGCGCCCTCTGACCTCTGACCATCTTTGTACCTCCATCACCTGCTTCGTGACGTTCTCAAGAACTTTGCTAGGGATGCAAAAGATGACATCACCACAGCAGCTCAGGAGATTGGCCAGACCCAACCTGCCGCACGTGCTGCCAATTGCACACTGCTCCCAGCACCGGTGGCGCCCATCCCCTTGCGCTGGCATGGTCTTGTCTCCGCATAAAGGCCCTGTGATACTATCATTTTGGGGGGCATTTGGGGGCGTGTGTGGGGCCTTTGTGGTCCCAAATGCAGGTCAACATCGCTGTAGCGTGATTGTGTGGGACAGACGGGCTGCTCCCTGGTTGTGAGCCTCATGCAGGGGAGGACACACCACCCAACGCGGCCGGTGCGCAGTTGCCTTGCCATCCTGACCCAATCCGGGGCGCGCACTGCACTGCGCTGCACTACGCGTGTCCCTACCGGACAGACCTGCAAGGGGGGCCCGACCTTTCTTACGAGGAGAACTTGAACGATGGTGCCCTCCTCCCGAATCGCAGTGCGCACGTTGGGGATCCTGCCTTCCCCGCCACTACATTGTGCCCTGCTGCCATTCCGAAAACCCCGCAATGGGCAGAGATCCTCCTCGTCTTACGCAGACTCACTGATTTTTTTTTTTTCACTGGACTGGGACTGTTGCCCACCCCGAATTATATTGATTGTGACTTCTCTTGCTCGTGGCAGTGGGTACCCAGGGTGACAACCATTCAACAGCTTGAAGGGTCTCATATCTACTCAAATGGCTGCTGCTGTACCATAGAGGTGCCCGTTGCCACTTAGAAGTGGCCGTGGCAACAGTAACCAAAAGGCCCTTTGCACATCATGGCAGGAGTTTCTCTCGAGCGCTCAAGCTAAAATGCAAGGAGCGGTGATTAGTACTGGGAAGCCTACGGGCGTGGCAGTCTCCCACTGCATAACCTGGTTTCAGACTCAGCAAGTCCTCAGGTCAGTGTCAGATCCGCTACCACAGTCATTTGTGGGATCATCGTAGCACTGGACAGCTCTGAACCTTGATTCCAAGGGGTTACCTCGAGTACTGTGAAGTGAGCAGGCTACGCCAGCTCATCTTAGCCATGAAAAAAAAATGCAAGGAGTGGTGATTAGTACCTTAACCCCCACTTTGTAATTCCCCTGCCCCCCTGGGGGTGAACAGTCATTTGGCCAGGGTAGAACAGACTAGGCACTGAAGGCACCAAAGAAAATTTTTCCAAAGCCCAAGAATGCGCCGAAGCTGATTTACACTGTGATACTATGGTACAGTTTGGTGGTGCAATCCCCCACCCCCCCCGGGAATAGATGAGCTCACTGTACATAGCAATGATGTTGGGAGCGATGACTCTAACGGGACTGAGCACCTACGGTTCGAGAACGCTATTGCCCTGCTGTAGACCCGCTCTATGTTGTTGAATGTGTTTGCGGCCACCCAGGGGGGGAACTGTCACGACATTGGTGGGGAGATTCCAAGGGGGGGGGGTAAGATACCGCCACCGCAGTACTTACCTTGACAACAACGGGGTCACCATGTGTGCTGACAAGGAGCCACACGGCTGATGCCTTGATATGGACGTGTGGTACAAGGTGTGCCACAATCTCCAAACCGGCAACAACGTCTCCAATGAACGAGTCCATGGCTGCCACGGCGTAGGTTTGGGAAGAGATTCGGTGTAACGCTGAGGTTGACCTGTTGGCCAAGTTGGTGACCAACCACCCTGTGCTGGAGTACGACCCTAGTGTTCTAGGGGACATAGCTGTTTGTGGAGGGCACGCCACCATGCCGGCAAAACAGTGGATTGTGCACCCTCGTTTGTACTATATGCCCTATGTCTTGACTCAGGCTCTTGCCTGAGAGCTCATACTGACTCAGAAGAACTGTTGAGCCTGTGAAAAAAAAAAGTGGATTGTGCAATGACGCCGCACAAGCAAATTTGAAGGGGCACACTGGACCTCATGAAGGAGCATCAGTGTGCAGGGCGCGCGCAGGGCCCCTCGGCTACTTTGCACCCCCAAGGCTGGGGTAGTAGGAGTCGCCTAATTTTGCGGGTGTTTGGAAGGGGCGTGCCTGGGGGCTCTTTGGGGGGGAATCTAGTCTAAGAGTAGCGCGCAGTGTGCGTGCAGTGCAAGAAGGGAAGACCAAAGAGGGTGAAATTCTCGGGAATTGTAGGGAATTGTAGGGAATTGTGGAGGGTGTGGGGTGTTATGGGAAATTATGTGGCGCATTGGAGGCACCGTACGCCCATAGTGGCACCAATGATGAAGCTCTTATCAAGTCCAAAGGAATTCCTGATTGATGTCACAAAGGGGTCTGGCGACAATGTCATTATGGCCTGCCTGGGGGGCAAAGACAGAGAATACCGGGAGTGACACAGGGTCGGCGGGCGGGAAGTCGGAGTCCTAGCAGGGCTGCCAGTGCAGCGGACTGCATGTGCTCCTTGATGTCAAGGTCTTCTGTTTATGAGCAGTCGTCAGGGTTGGAGGGGCACCCAATTTTACCTTCCGGGTCGCCACGGCGCGCAGGTACGAGTCCAGAGTTGTCAAGACGGCACGGTGCACAGCAGTACTGACTGGTCTCTGATAGATTCGGCGGGAAGGTGGATGAATGGTGCCTTCGATGAACAGCCCCATGGAATCTCCGATCAATGCCCTTGGGAAAGTACAGTAAGGCCCAGGAGAACGCTGGTGGAGCTTCAAAATGATCCGCAATGCAAGGGCAAATACACGACATTGCCTGATTTTTTTGGCCTATTTTTCTTCCTGGTGCTTGTGCTTGATATTTGTGCTGTGCCGTGCCTTGCCTCTCTGCAGACCAAGATCTATGGTGTGGGGGTTTGCATGTTCACGCGCAATGTCTTGTCGCTTTGGGCCACAAGACCCTCCAGCTCCGCGCGCCCTCTGCACCACCTCCTCCCGCTGTTGTATGTAATCGCCCTCCTCCATGTCTGCGGGGCAACCCCCACAAACACCGTCACCCCCACCCCAACGCGCACCACCACCTCCACCCCTACGGCCACCCGCACGCCCACCGCGACGCCCACCGTCACCTGGTCCGCCACCGCCTCCCACACTACCACCGCAACGAACGTTCCAACCCGCACCATGACCACCACACCAACCGTCACGCTCACCCCATCGCCCTCAATCTCCACGACGCCAACACTGTCAGCCACGCCCACGCCCACGCCGACGCCCACGCCCACGCCCACGCCCACGCCCACCCCAACACCGACGCCCAGCGGCACGCCGCCGACTGCCTCCTTCTCTTCTGCGCTCTCGCTGTCGCCGACGCTCTCCCGCTTGTCAGAGTCCGTGACCACCCCCTCGCACACGCTAACCGGGACCCTGACCTGCACTATGGTCCCCCATGTCTCTGCCTCTCTCTCCCTGACTCGCAGCCTAACCGCCAGTCCCGCCACCCGCAGTGCCTCTGCCACTGGCAGCCCTACAACCTCCGGCACCCCAACCGGCTCCATGTCCGCTACTGTCCCCCTAACCCAAAGCGCAACTGCCTCCCTCTCCCCGCGACACTCCCTGACCAACTCCCTCTCCAGGACCCGCACCGCATCCACGGGCACCCTCACTCTGTCCGCCGCCCGCACCGCCACCCCCACCCCCTCCCCTGCCACCGCGTCACAGTCCCGAACATACGGCCTGACGCTCACATTCTCGTCGTCCCCCTCCGCCACCGAGACCCGCAGCCCCCCGCCCTCGCCTTCACCCCCCACGCCCTCGCAGTCCTCCCAATCCACATCTCGGTCCAGCAGCGCAGTCCCCTCGGCCTCGCTCACCGAGCCCCAGTCCCACTCCGCCAGCGCGTCCCCTACCGCCACTGCAACGCGGCGCGCCTCTCTGACCCCTAGTGCCACCAGGAGTTTGTCGCCCACGCGCATTGCCTCCGCCACGCGGTCGCGCACGGCCGTGCCCTCTGTGTCCCACACGGCCTCTCCCTGGGCCACCCTGACTTTGTCGCGGACGAACACCGCAGCACTGTCCAGCACCCGCACCCCCTCTTCCTCAAGCAGCCGCACGGCCACCGTGTCGTGGACTCACACGGACTCGGACCCTTTTCAAGGTATGTGCCTGGGGCAGACAGCAGCAGGCGAACACGGGGGGGGCGTCGAACGTTGGACCCCCGCTCACAGAAGCGGTTGAACAAGGGGTTGGAGGGGTTGCCACAGCGGTTGGGGGCGGTTACTGTCGGTTACCAACGCCATCGAAGCTAGCACTTGGCGTCAGAGAGATAGTGGGGGGGGGGGGCCATAGGCTGGGCGCCCTGGAGGAGGGTGCCCCGCCCCCCCCTGCCCATCCCATGAGTTCCCCTCCTCGACCCCATTTGCAGACAAGACTGCAGGGCACGTTGACAGGGCCGGAGGGGTGTGGAAAAGCCTTTTTTTTTGCACTGTTTTCTGGGGCACTTTTTGCATTTCTCTGTGTCAGGCAGTTCTGCTTTTGCATGTACATGCTGTCCTTCCAACGTGTGGACACAACGATAGCAACTCTTGAGAGGTGGTATTCGGTAAAACAGGGCTGGTTGTCGCGGTCTCAAGGGGTACTGCTAGCAAGTGCAGTGAAATGCACATTGATGGCCATATCAACTTTTCTCAAGGCACACATACGCAAAGTCATCAGTTGTCCACCGTCAGACCAGCGATATTTCCAAGGAGGCTTCTTGGAGCCATTAGTACCCGCCAAGAGAAAGAGACCACTGCAATTGCTGCCGGTCACGGCACCCAGCCAGCTGTTGGTACACACTCAGTCCTTTCAGACGGAGGGTGGGCCGTGGTCAGCGTGTTCATTGTGGGGCAGAGCGTACCCATCATTTTCATCAAGTCATGCCAACGGATGTATCACCCACAGGGGGAATGCACAGTAGCTCATCTTCCGCAGCAAGCCAGAATGGATCGCTTGCACTGTTGCCGGTCTCGCAACAAGGTAACATTTCTAATTGTGGCATTGAGGTCACTACAATCAGTCAGGGCAGGTCATTGACAGGCTCTTCAGAGTATTCGCCGTCTTCCATGCACGAGGAAGAATTCCCTGTCCGTAATCCCCTGAGAACACCAGGATTCACTCCTCCATCCCCCATGCCGAGCCAGAACACCAATACGCTGTACATACCCAAATCACACCAATAGCGTTGCAGTGGTAATGATGATTGTGCCAAAACACCAAAGCGACTTTGAGCCCGCTTCCACACAACCTAGAAGAAGAGGAAGCACGGAGATGGGATGCAGGGCACAGTAGAAACACACCCTCTTGTTGCATATCTGCCGGTGTCCTCAACCCAGTTTGCTGAAGCCCGTCAACGGTGCGCCAGAACATCAGAACTCACGGTTTGGTCGCTTAGCAGTTGGTCTTAGGTGTTGAACCTCGTAGTTTGAGCACGATTTGAATGATTTGGGTGTCACACACACACACACACACACACACACACACAAGCCGACACAAAAGTCAGCACGACGTTGGTCACTTGATCGCCTCATGCCGTTGCAAGCTCGCTCAACTAGGGGCCCTTGCACAGGGATCGGCGCATGGGCATGCGGGGCTGCAGGGTGCGGTTGGTGCATGAGGACTGTACATGGCCTTCGTGTCGTGCTGAGAGGGAGGAAAGGCCACGGCAGATGGAACATCCAACATTGTTGCAGTGTGGACAGTGTAGAGTGGTGATGTGCCATAGAAAACGCTATTGCTTTGGTTGAAATAATTGGGCATCACACACACACACACACAGACGGGGCGTATGAACATCAGAACTTATGGTTTGGTCGCTTAGCAGTAGGCCTTAGGAGTTTGTGCAAGAGTTGAATGATTTGGGCGTCACACACACGTAGGCTCCAGCCCCCGCGACCGCCGACAGCACAGTGGACTCGCCCAAGGGGGCCTCCACACAGGGAAGCAAGGAAGCATGGAGACAGGATGCAGGGTGCGGTAGGAGCACAGACCCCACCCCCTCTTGTTGCATGTTCGACAGTGCCCTCAACCCAATTCTGCTGGTTGGTGGACGCTGACCGAGCTCATGCCATCTTGCACGGCAAGCCGTGTGTGTGCGGCTTTTCAAAGGACGGCAAGTCTGCTAACCGCATTGATGGTCTTCTGGTTACACCAGCTCAGGCAGGCACGCTGGCCGATGTTTCGGCTTTGCGTGATCATTCCCTTCCGGGGCATGTCCCAGTATGCTTTACCTTTTCTCTGGATGCCCCGCTCCAGAAAGTCATTAAAATGAGGAAGCTACCTCCCTTTCTACCCCCCCCAAGGTCAGAGGAAGACACGCAGAAAATCAGCGAGACCCTACTCCGTCCGCATCAGGACGAGTGGGAACAGCTACTGCTCGGGGGAGATGTGAATGCCATCTGGGCACAGTGGACCTGGCTTGCGGAAGAAGTGGGCATGGCACTGTCGTGCACCCACCTCACGATTGACACCCCCGCCCCTGAACTTCCTTTTGCTCCCAAGGCGACTCCCAGAGGGCGCGGTACAGAGCGCATGTTACAGGAGACCACATTGGCTCCGCGGAGCATAGCCCCCACAGGGGGGCCGAGAACACGTCTTCTCTCTAAAATTACAGGAACGATGGGCGCTCTCCGCACAGTGATACAATGGCAGCGCAGCCAGGCAGGCATTAAAGGGAAAAAGGTGCCAGCCTCGGCCCGGCGCAAGGCCAGACAGATTTTCAGACCAGGTGCAATACCAAAACAGGTAGAGCTGTCGTGGAAGGCTGCGTGTCGTCGCATGCGCAAAGTGGGCTCAACCTTTCGAGAGGATCTGTTACTCCATGAATTTGTTGCGCTGGCCCCTGATCCCACGCTTCCCAGTGACCGCCCGTTGCCAGCACTGGTCGATACCATGTATACGTACGACCAGCTGTGCTTATTGGGGAAAAAATATGCCCGACATGAGGAACGCGCCAGACTAGAGAAATGGAAAGCCAAAATGGACAGTGCATGGATGGATAAACCGAAGGAAGTGTACAAATGGATCCAAAATGAATACCAACCCCCCCTGGTCATGCTTCTGGACCCTGACACAAATCAACCCACGTCCAATATCCAGAGGATGGATGAAATTTTGCACGCCTCATGGGACAAAGTCATGAGAAAATATGCGGACACACCGGAGCCCGACGTGCGCGCTTTTGCGCAAAAGTATGACCGGTTTTTGGAAAAAGGAGCACGCATGCAGGCGAATCCCATCACAGGAGCCCGCCTCGCAAAACGCCTGAGAAAAATGGGGGTACATACGGCCACCGGGCTGGATGGGTGGTGTGTGGCTGATCTGCTACTGTTGCCTGTCCGTCTGCTGGACATGCTGTCTCAGTTATTGCACCTCATAGAGCAAACTGGCTGCTGGCCAATCATCTTGGCGAGGGGTTATGTCTCCCTCATTCCAAAGGGGGAGGGCATGCTGCCCATGCAGCAGAGGCCCCTGTCAGTCTTGTCTCAAATTTACAGAGTCTGGGCCGGTATACGCTTGGAGGAATGCATGCAGTGGCAGGAACACTGGATCCACCCTCATGCGTATGGCTTCAGGAAAAAGAGGGGAGCCACAGATGCAGCCTCTCATATCTCGATGCTTCTTGAGCTGCACAAACTCATAAAGAAAGTCTTGCACGGTTTCGGGTTGGATTATGTGAAGTGCTTTGATTTGATACCACAGTCCATTGTTCTGTACATTGCCCTCGCGCAGGGCATGGACCCAGGAACACACAGAGCCCTCAGTGGCATGTATCACACACTCACACGCTGTTTTAAAATCATGGGATGTTGCGCCAGTTTTTTCGCTGCCACAAACGGCATACTTCAAGGTTGTCCATTAAGTGTTATCCTCATAAACCTCATGACGAGTGTTTGGAAACGTGTGTTAGATGCCCAGCAGCAAGGCATCACGGTTTCAGTGCAGAGACTCCCCCCCAGCGATCAGCCAGTGCAGGTGATGCATTACGTGCTGACGGCACTAGGGTACGCAGATGACACGTATGGTTTTGCAGCGGGGTCCAACACACTCACGCCGCTGTTGGACTGCACGTCCACCTGGTTGCAGGACACAGGTCAAGGGGTAAATGCGAAGAAATCAGTCGGCTTCTCGTCTGACAAGCAACATCCAGTGCAGGCTGCGTTGCAAGGAGTCCCCTTCCCCATCTCCACGGAGTTTAAATCTTTGGGAGCGGGCGTCCGCACCACTGACGCCACTTGCTCGGGCCCGCTAATCCTCAAACGCGTCGCTAGGGCATGCAGTTTACTCGGCAGGGTACACGGGGCACAAGGGAACTTTGAACGGCGGTGCGATGTCATTTCGACAATGATCACCGCCACAGGCTTGCATGCAGCGGAGATAGTGCCCCTGCGACCTAGGGATTTGCTGCCATTTGAATCAAAGGTCATGAGGACAATCTGGGGGCCATCACGGCCCGGCAGGGCCAAGGAAGTTTTCTTCACCTTGCTCTGCAAGGGACACAAGAATTGCACCAACTCTGGTGCTCAAATACCACCGCATATTATGGCTGGCACATCTATGCCGCACCAGAGGTGCAAACCAGATCACCGACCAGGCGATTTGGGAAACAGATCAGTGCCACAAGGGGTCTGGGCCTTTCGGCTGTGCAATTCACACCGCACACGAATGTGGGTGGGTGTCAGTGCAGGGGTGGTGGAGTTGGAAGGTACCAGGGAAAAGCGACCCCCTGCTACTCTACGGGGACAAAAACACAGTGAAGCACGAAGTGCGTGAACAGCTGCGTTCCCAAATGCTGGATGCGTTAGTGCAGCGGCGGCCCCGACTTTTTGCTGGGGTCCATTACGCCTCATGCAGGCAACTGGTACAACCCAGTGTGGCTGCTTTTGACACAGAACTACAGCGGTCCATCCTCCGGGGCATCCTCTCTGGGGCCACTTGGACGGCACTCAGGGCATACCAGAGGGGCATGCGCGTGGCCTCGACATGCCCTTTCTGTGGCAATGCACCAGAGGACGAGGAACACATACTGTGGCACTGCACTGCTTGGCACACTGCACGCACCACTCACCTGCCTGACGTCCTCGATGCGGCCGCACACATACCGAGCCTCCCCCCCCCAGATCAATGGCCTCCATGCCTCAGATGTTGTGGGCTGGCACCTGAAATCCCAGATGACTGCATCAAATCAGGGAGGGCCTACACCTTCTTGAATACTTTGCATGCCATGTTCGTGGCTGTCTTGCAAGCTCGGAAAGTGCGCGACGCGCAGGCCCCAGCCGTTTTTCCAGGAACCGCCCGGTCACAACAGTTACGACAGTACCCATACCAACAGTTGGTAGGGCCACTACCATATAGTGGGGAGAAAGACACACTACTGCTCCGTACCCCCAAAAAGCATGAGTGGCCGTGGGAAATGCCTTTCCTAGCCGATCTTCTGCGTTGGTTGAGGGCTCTGACCTGGACACAAGAACCGGGTTCAGTGACCTTCTTAGAGTTAGCTCTGGACTTCGAAGAATTTGCCGAGCGTACCCTGCCACATGCACCACAAGCCAAATTCAAGGGAACGACACTTTCACTGCAGGAAAGGGGCAGGGTGCTGAGGCTGGCCATGACCAGTGTGCAGCGACTTGTCACCAAAGGCCAACTGCACCCAGCACGCATCGTCACGCGATGCAGTTCGTTGGTCCCTCTGGGAGGACCAGCGCTATGTGGACTGAATTGCCGCCCTTATTTCGCAGGCAGGAATGCAATGCTTTTCCACATCCAAAAGTTGGCAGATTACTGCGAAAAATTATGGTCCTCCAAAGTGGGTGCGCACAGAGTGCATGCGCCACGGCCATACGCATATCGCCCGCGCAGGTCAGCCGCAGAAGTGGAATCACACAGGCTGCACCGGGCTCTTCATGGCAATCTGCAGACAGGACTGGCACCTTCATCAGAGCAGATAATGCCAGCCAAGGGGGGGGGATCGAACTCGTCTTTTGGGGCCGATTTCTTCCCAGTCATTGGAGATGGGCGCTTGCCACAGCGCCCCTACACAGGCACGCGCAGACACGTGTCAACACACACCACGCCACACTTGGCTCCGCGGGTCGACCATTCCAAATGCGTGGCACACACAGCGCTGGCATGCATGACCTGCAAGAGACTGCGCAAATCGGCAGAAGAGTGCTGCAAACTCGGGCATCACGCAGCAAGCCACGTGGCTCGTAGGCCACAGTTGCAACTATGCCCCTTGCATAACTTACCCCCCTGCCCGAGATGTACCCTCAAGCAGAGAGGGGTGCGCCATTGTTGTGACCGGGGGCACCACAAGGTATGCACCCCGGTCCCGGCACACAGGAAACGTACCCTCCCTATGCAATCTCTGCTGCCCCACAAAAAACCTTGCCTGCAAAGGCCAGCACGGCACTCATCAGGTCTGCTGAGGTCCCCACACCAACCGCCCACGCCTCCGGCGCCCAAGCGCAGAAGGCCGAAAACACCGCCGCCCCCGTCCCCCCTAGCACCTATTCCACAGGGACTGGAAGGTGACGAAGCCGAGGATGCAGTAGCCCGACCACTCTTTTTGTCGAGGCATGGGAGAGCCAGCACTTCGGTCACATAACCAACCAAACACAGAGGTTCTGATTCCGCAGAAGGGGGGGAAACAACGTCACACAGAGGCCTCAGCAGACCTGAGCTGAATGGGGCGTCCAACCCAATGCTGCACAAGGATCTACCTCATCAAAGTACAGAGCACACACACACACACAGACGGGGCGTATGAACATCAGAACTTATGGTTTGGTCGCTTAGCAGTAGGCCTTAGGAGTTTGTGCAAGAGTTGAATGATTTGGGCGTCACACACACGTAGGCTCCAGCCCCCGCGACCGCCGACAGCACAGTGGACTCGCCCAAGGGGGCCTCCACACAGGGAAGCAAGGAAGCATGGAGACAGGATGCAGGGTGCGGTAGGAGCACAGACCCCACCCCCTCTTGTTGCATGTTCGACAGTGCCCTCAACCCAATTCTGCAGCAGCCCGTCGACGGGGCTCAAGAACACAAGAACTCATGGTTCGGGCGCTTATTAGTAGGCCTTAGGAGTTGAACCTCGCAGTTTGAGCATGATTTGAAATACTTGGGTGTCACACATACACACACACACACACACACACACACACACACTTGTGCAGGCAGCAACATGCGCGGCTCAGCACAGCGCCAAGCACCACACGCATGCAATATGACAGCGTCACGTCGGTCACCATCGTCGAGCGCTTGAGCAGGCTCGCCCGCAGGGCCCCCTGCGAAGGGATCGGGGCATACATATGTGGGCAGCAGGGTGCGGTAGGGATGCACACTCTGTACATAGCCTTGTTGTAGTGCAGAGAGGGAGGAAAGGCCGCACGGAGCGGGGTCCGAACATTGCTGCAGTGCGAACAATGCTGTAGAGAGGCGATGTATGTTAGCAAATGCTATGGAGTTTGAAATGATTGGGCGTCACACGCACACACACACACATGGGCGTGCAGGCACTGAGGTCTCATAACCCCCAGCCGCCAGAGGCTCTGGCCTAGGCGAGGGTGACGACACTCAAGGGGGGCCAGTGCAGTCATGATGGTTTCTCATCAGACATCCTTTTTGGCACAGGCCCCCTCCGCTGGGCGCCCACCCCTAGACCCATGCAGGCCTTCCTCTTTAATATGGCATCCCCCCCCCCCCCCACACACACATGGTTCGGTCGCATAGTAGTAGGCCTTAGCAGTTGAACCTCGCAGTTTGTGCAAGATTTGAATCAAATGGGCGTCACACACACATGCACGGCTCATCGCCCTTTCAATGTCCCCTGTCTGTCTTCAGGAACAGCATCACCTACGGGGACCCTTTCAGCGCCCCAGACCATCACACACACTGCGTCGGATTCCGTGTCGCGCTCAGGCACTGGAGCGCCCTCCGCATCGCTGCCGTCCCTATCACCTTCACCCTCGCCTTCCGGCACGTACATCATGACCCCCACAACCACCTCCACTGTGACATCCACGTGGTCAAGCACACAGACCTGCACGCTGTCTCCCACCGGGTCCCGCGTGCATACAGTGACTATGCCGCCCTCAGGTATGAGCTGCGAAAAAGTGATGCATTGAGGTGGCGGTGGGGGGAGGCTGGGGGGGGGGTTACACACTTGGACAGCCGGTACAAGGCGCGGAGGAGTGGGCACCTGGGCCTCACACACACAGAAACGCGGTGAGGCAGGTGGTGGACGGCCGCTGAGCGGAGGTGTGTGGGCAGCGAAAACGGTCAAACGACCCCCGCAGCAACCAGCACAACCCTGGCACGCCAACTACTGGGCACCGCTAACGCACAAACGGCACCCGCCACAACCAGCACAGCCCCAGTACAACCACGACGGGGCTCCGCAAATGCGGAAACGACACCAGCGGGAGCACCGGCCACAGCGGCCGACAGAACGCAGCGACCCGACGCAACATGCGAAGGGAAGAACGGGTGACTGTCCGGGGCCCCGTCAAGAAGCAACAACCCGACGGAATGTCACACAGGGGGGTTACACACTTTGGGGGCCAAACCCCCTCCGCTTCCTGAGCAGGACGGCAGATGGGGGGGGGATGAGGGGGAACGCCGGCAAAGCGCACCCGATGCCAGGGCTGCCCCTTGTGGGACACGTGTTGGTCTTATGAAGGAGGGTGGGCTCCGCCGCATGCAGCCCCAGCCCCATACCCAACGTACCCATGGTGGGCCTGACAGCGCTTGGGCTACCCCGAGTGCAGCACACCTCCAGAGGAGGTGTTCAACAGCCACTGGGCTGGCGTCTCCAACCGTCAGGGGGTAATGAGGGGGGGAAGGCACAGCCCAAAATAAAGAAATGTTTGTCAGGGTGAATGTAAGAGTGATGTAATTGTTTTGGTGGGGCTGTGGGGGGCTCTTGAGGGCTGTGATAGCGAATTACGAACCCTCCTCCCCCTTTTGCAGCAGATACCTCTGGTGGTCCCTCATCTGGATCGTCAGATGCCGATGAGTCCACCAGCTCCAGCTCTGGTTCCACCTTTGACAGTGATGCGTCCGACTTTGCAGAAATTGTTGGTGAAATGTATCCAGAACCAGCAGCAGCAGGACTCTGCGTAGCACCCTTTTGTGGGGAATCCTTGCACACTGCTCCCTGTTGCGTGCGTTGTCTCATCATTGTTGTTGTCGCCCCCTTATGTCTATGTGTAGGCACATGGCAAATAGGACTGCAAAGATGCAGAGGGAAGGACGGCAGACGGATGGGCCCAGGGGTGGGAGTCATGTACTGTAGGTTTGCCGGTTGGTGCTTACGGTTTGATGCACTTTTGGTAGTGTTTTGTGGAGTCGTACCTCCGGGGCTGTAGACGGCGAGTGCATTGGTGGTACAGTGTGCAGTGTGGCTGCTGGGTTTGGCTGCCAGTGGTTGTGGGTGCGGCCGCCCTCTGATTCTGCCTGTCCCCGTCCCCTCGCAGAGATCTCCCGGGCTTTCCCTATTGGCCCCCTGTTGTCCCCTGTTGGCCCCCAGAGCTTATGCTCCTTGGGATTAAGAGGTGGGGGGGGTCAGGCAGTGACAATGACATTTACATGTGCTATCCCCCCCCCCCTCCCCCCCTCAAGTCCTCGAGGGGTTGGTGGGCCGTGTACCCCTCGAGGTCCCGTCTCATCAGAGGTGACCAAGGTGCAGCGGGCTCACCGGGAGCTCCGCCAGAGGGGGGGGCATGGGGCGTGTGGTCTGAGGCGCTGCTTGGCTGACCCAGAGGGGCACAGGTGGCGCTGCACAGAGTGCGAGACCGGGTGGGGCGTCCCGGTGGATGGAAGGTCCTGGGGTGTGCTGAGCACTTCCCTGCCCCCAGGAGCACTGGAGGGAGCAATTAGCGCATGCCGGGTGGTGCCTGTGGGGAGGGTTCAGGGCACAGGGCACAGTGGCGCGCCTTTGTTCTTCTGCAGCGGGGCTGCGGTCCTCGTGTGGGTGGGTGTGGGGGCGGGGGGGGGTTGTGTGTGCCCGGTGCTGCGGGCCCTGGCGGCGGGGCAGGGGAGCCCTACACTAAGGCCACTGGGGGGAGTCTGGCGTCTGTGGGTCGGATGACCTGCAGCGTCCTCCAGCCCACGACTGAACCCCTACCCACCGGCACAGCGCGGTATCTCCCTCCCGCCAGCGCCTCGGTGGGGGTTGGGGGCTGTCAGCAGTCTGGGTCGCTGTGAGAACGGACAACCGGTGGTCAGGACCCGGTTGTGCCGGAGGGGTAGGACGCACAGGCCGCGGGACCCACCTTCGACGCGAGCCGAGACCCAACCCCAACCCAACCCCCCTCCCGCATTCGACACCGGGTGTACCCCCCCCCCCCTTTGTAATAGCTACGCCCTTGTAAGAGCTACAGTAGGCGTAGGGACCGTATTAATTTGGTACCTAATTTTAATTCGGTACAAATGTAGTGCAGCCGCATAACACATGGGTTTGGTGACAAATTTGCGAGTTACATGGGGTCATGGACACATTTGTTGTGAGTGTTTGCCCACTTGAACCCACATAGCTCTGATTTGGGGGATATTTGTGTACTATCTCCCCCTTTCTTGCACTAGCTCACTCATACCATGCATTCTCTCACGTGTATGTCGGTAGTTGTATGTGTCGTGCGCAAGCCACGCCCTTGTAATAGCTACAGAAGGCGTAGGGACTGTATTAATTCCGTACTTTGGCGTAGCTATTACAAAGGGGGGGGAGGGTACCACATGGTACCCCAACCATTTGTGGAGCACCCCTCTCCTCCCTCCTCCGGAGCGCTGGTCGCCGGGTGTACTGCACGGTACCCCGCCCGATTATGGCACACCCCTGCACGCCCAATAGCACTGGACACCGGGTTTGCGACGCGGCGCCCCACCTTGGGACCCCCTGGATCATCCCCCACCCTTTGCCCCACTGCTGCGCCACTGACGGTACACAGGGGGGGGGGGAAATGCGGTCTGCATTTTCCCGCATTTTCCGCATTTTTTTTCGCATTTTCAGGGCAGGTCGCTTAGTGTAATGTTCAAGAGGAAACATTCTAGCGGCATTGTCTTGTAGTCAGTTAGTTGTGAGGAACAATAGGTTTTGTGGGCGCCGCCGGAGAATTTTTTTTAGGCAGACGGCAGATGTGTCTATGCTCAAAATACTCAGAATTTTGTGGAGAATTCAAAAATGGATGAAAAACACAAGAAAGGATGTTGACCCCGACCCGACCTCCGGGTCGGACCTTCGCTGATGGGAGCCTGAGTTGATGGGCAATTTTTTTTTGAAAAAAATTTTCCCCAGTTGTGTATATTCAAAATGAACAGCGTGTCACGGGGATCATTTTGAGGTATGTATGTTGGGGTATCCCCCCCCCCCCCCCCGGGGAGCCCGGCGGTTTGGGTCCATGGGGGAGCACCTGATGCGGCGCGAACATTTAGCGGTCTGGCCTGACCAAGCAGCTGCAGCTTCTGCCCCTAGCGGTTTTGAGCCTAGTCCGTAATATTCTTGAGTTGAACTACTGCACTAAGTTGTTCCATCAAACCGTCCATGCTTTGAGCGCCCAATTGTGCAAGACGAGACGAAACATAGGGGTTTCGAGGGGCAAACACCATTCTAACAAAACCGCATTTTCTATCGCATTTTTTGCTGCATTTTCCGCATTTTTTCCGCATTTTCCCGCATTTTTTGCCAATCCCGGCGACCGCATTCCACCCCCCCCTGCGATACACCGCTCCGTCCCTTTCCAGGCACATTGACCCTGAGTGGCACCCTCACGGAGCATCCAAGCCAGACGCCCACTTGGACGCTGTCCTCGCGGTCCTGGAGTGAGAGCGTCACCCGTACCCCTTCAGCACCTTCAGTCACAAGCTCCGGGAGTGTCTCTGCCGTAGCAAGCCCAACGACAACAAAGACCCGCACGCTGACTGAGGCGGCGATAACCCCGAGTGCCTCGCAGACAGCGTCCAACACTGCCTCTCAGACCAGCGCAATGTCGGCGTCATTGACCACCACGAAGTATGCGCTTTGCCCGGTGCCGTTGGTCAACCACCAACCTCCTGTCGGCTGATCAAAAGGTCCCAACTCCAACCGAAAGTAAGACCGAATGTCGAGGGTTTGGCATCGGTACCGGTACCGGGGAGGGGGCTTGGGGATTTTAGAGGGCGAAACAATTAATGTGGACACATTTGGAAGCCCTCCCTCGTACCAAATATCTCCTTCAAATGTAAGGATGCTATGTGCCAAAATGTGTGCACTGGACAGGGGCTGCAGGGGTGGCTTTCTACGTGCGACATGCAGTGTGAATGCAACATCTCTCGGGGACGACGCCGTTCCTGCCAACTTTCTGGGTTTTCGCGGGTTGGCGACCTTGTTGCCTCATTTCTGCCAACTGAGTGTTCCGGAGGTAGGGGTATGTGGGGTATATCCGGAAAGCCCTTGAAAAGGGCTATTTGGAACACCCCAGGTCTGCTTGCTGGACTGACGACATGTCTGAGATTTTCGTCCGTTTCGGACGGTGCATGCGTTGCTTGCTGCCTCTTTTTGTTAACAGGCAGCTGCCATGTCCTCATACAAATTTACACCACGGGCTGTTGCTTCCCCGGACGCACCACAAAAGCCTTTGTCGCGCAAAAGGGCTCGCTCTGGGGGTGCACAGTGGGTGCGGGTGGCTCGACATGTGCCCGGTAGCAAGGCAAAAAAACCCCGTACCGCCCGCTCACAGCCACCCGCATGCTCCCACAAGGAGCACGACATTCTGACGACCGCTGAGGCCACCGCTTTTGCTGCCCAGTTTTGGGATCAAAAGATGTACCCCACCAAGGCTTCGCAACATGAATTTTTGGCCACATGCATTGATGTTGGGGATGTCTGCCCTAATGGGGTCACCGCCCTGCCTGAAAAAAGCAATGCTGACAGTGACAGTGATTCTGAATAAAAATGGATAAACGGTGCAGTGCCGTGTTTGTGTGCACCGTCCTATGTGTTGTGCTGCCCTGAAAAATGTCAAGCCCTCCCCCCCAAACCCATACATTTCTGAAACGGCGTTTTCTTGCACATTTCAAAAAGTATACACATACCCCCCCCCAGGTGACGACATGTTTGCACACAGAAGCAAAAGTTGTAGAAAGTGCCGAAAAGTGCCAAAACCCAGAAAGTTGGCAGGTTCTGAATGTCCCCGAGAGACATAGAGATGAGACAACGGCAAACGTACCAGCACCATGGCCTTGTGCCAAACCCCCTCCTGGACCTCCCTCCCCTGGACCCAGATTTCATCGTAGGAAAAAGTGAATTTTACTGAAGGAAAAAATGATTTGGGCCATTTTTAGTCCACAAAGAGGGCGCTCTTGGGGGAGTGTTAGCGCGCCCGGCGCGCGCCGGGCGTCTTTTTTTGACCATTCCCCACCGGTGCCTGTTTTTGCCCCCACCAAATAATTTGGAGTACCTTCTCGCCGTGTCTAAGAATTTTGCCCATCCTTTGCACCCAGTTTATGACGATGGCAAGGGTGGTGGTTGGAAGTGGTGGGAGTGATATTTTGTGTTGTTGAATTCTCATATTTCGGCTTATGCCACGTGCTTTGCAGGGAAGGTTTGCGGTTTAGTGCGGTCTACTTGGGGGACTTCCCAAGGTGAGGATAAACTTGGGGCTAGAGAATAAGATACTTAATACAAAGGTAGCGCGCCGGGCAAACATTCCCCCCTTGCCACGGTGTGTGTGCGGTGCAAACTTTGGGTACATCTGGGGCCCCTCCCGGTGATAATCGCAACCATCAAGAGGCTTCCAGGAAAGAACAAACACCGCCTCGAAGCCTCTTGGCAACCATGAAAAAACACCTCAGAAGACAGGTCTTGTGCTTGCAACTCAGCTTTCCTAGGGTTCTGTGCGCGCTGCAGCAACACCCTCAAACTTTTGGGGGCTCCGGATCCGACCCCCCCCCCCCCCCTGTGTGACATATAGTCCATCGGTGGTTTCTTTATGGGGCCCTGGACAGTCACCCGTTCATTCTTCACCGCATGATGTAGTGCCGATCTTCTCCTGAAGGTTCCCCCCCCCCCGCCTCCTCTCTTCGGACACACGCCCCCCTCCCCCCTCCGGGCCAGCCTTTATGGACCCCCCCCTCCCAACCCACTCCAACGCCTCCCTTGCCCTTTTTTTCCAGGTCCGGCACTGCCGCAGCCACGCACCACAGCGCCTCGGCATCCACCCTCTCGCTGTCCGCCACGGCCTCCCCCTCCCGCACCCCGTCCCGGACGCCTGCGGTGTCCCCGTCGCTCTCCGGCTCCCGCTCCCCCTTCCCCACACCAACCGCCACCGCCTCCCGCAGCCCCGCCGCCACCGCCACTGCCACTGGCACCGCCACCGGCCTTTGCAGCCCCAGCAACACCCCCACCCCCACGCAGACCGCGTCCCTGCGATGGACCCCCACCCGCACCCTCACCCCGACCTCCGGCACCCCGACGCACTCCCGCCCGCCGACGCCCTCCCGCTCCGACAGCCGCTCCCCCTCCGAGACCCCGACCCGCACCGTCACCCTCTCCGCCTCCGCCTCGCAGCCCCGCACCCCAACGCCCACCGCCTCCCGCACCGGGTCCCGGTCCCCCTCCCCGCCCTCCCCCACGCTCTCGACGCGGTCGCGCAGCCCGTCCCGCACCGCGTCGCCGCCGGCCACCCCCACGCTCTCCGCCTCAGCCACGCGCAGCCTCTCAGTCTCCCCGAGTCGAGGGGCCTCGCCCACCCCCACCCCCACCCCGTCCCCCTCCCCCACTGGTACCCGGACGCCCCCCCACAGCCCCTCCCCCACGCCCTCCCCGACCCACCGCCTGACCCCCACCCCCACCGCCTCCGACCCCGGGACCCTCTCCCCCGGCTCCGCTTCCCCCAGCGCATCCCCGGCCTCCAGCAGCAGCAGCGGCTCGCTGACGGCCACGTGCACCGGCAGCACCCGCACCTGCAGTCGGTCGCCCAGCCGGAGCCTGCCCGCCACTGCCACCCCCAGCCCCTCCCGCACCCTCTCCCACACCGCCAGCGCCCTCCGCTCCCCGACGCACTCCGCGACCCGCACGGCGCCGTGCACGGCGACCCCCCCCGGCACCAGCACCCCCACCGCGACCGGCACCGGGACCAGGACCAACCGCGGCACGCCCACCGCCTCCCCCTCCCTCTCTGCCAGCCCCCCCTCCCCCTCCCGCTCCGCCCCCGGGACCGCGTCCCTCACCCCGACCCCGTCCCCCACCCGCGCGGTCACCGCCACCCCGTCCCCCAGCGCCTCCGCCACCGCCTCGACCTACACCCGCGACCCCACCCCCTCCCCCGCCAGCCCGACGGCATCGGGGACGCCCACCGCCACTGGGCCCTTCTCTGCCCGCCCCACCGTCTCCCTCACCCGCACCGGCTCCCCCACCTCCACCGCCTCCCCGACCCCCTCCGTCCTCGTGACGCCCTCGCCGCCCTCGCGCACCCACACGGCCTCCCCGTCGGGCAGCCCGTCCGCCTGCCATTCCCCGACCGCCACCCGCTCCCCCACCGGAAGCCGGCCCTCGCCCACTGCCTCCGCAAGCCCCTCCCGCCACCTGACGTTCAGCCACTCCAGCTGCAGCGCCTCCCCCTCCCGCTCGGGGCGCAGCCCCACCGGGTCGCGCACCCCCTCCGGCTCCGCCACCGTCACACGGCAGCACTTTACGCCGACGGCGCTGCACACGCCGTCCCCGCCCACCGCCACCCGGACCCCCCCCACCTGCACCGCGTCGCCCACGCGGTCCACGGACAGCGCCACGCCCTCCGGCACCGCCACATTGTCCGCGTACCGAACGGCCTCGCTCACCCACACCCGGACCCCGTCCCCCGCCTCCCCCTCAGGGTCTGCGAGCGGCAGTCGCACGCGCACCCAGACCCCCTCCGGCACCCCGAGCCCGACCCCGGGGCGCAGCGCGACGCGCACGGAGGAGCGCAGCGCGAGCCACACCCGGAGCTGCATGCGCACCGCAAGCGTCACCGGCACCCCCACCCCAATGCCCACGGACCCCCCCACCCGCACCCACACCCCCACCCCGTCCCCCACGCGCTCCGACTCGCGGGCGCTCCCGCGCACCGCCACCGCGACCGCATCGCCGTCGCTCCGCCGCAGCCTCAGCCCCTCGCCCACGCCCTCTCGGTCCTTCTCCCCCACCGCCACCCCCACGCGGATCCCCACGGCCTCCGGCGTCACCGGCACCGGCACCCGCACCCCCTCCGCCTCGACGCGGACGCCTTCCGGCAGCGCGACGGCCACCCCTGCGGCAACGGCCACGCAGACCGCGACCGCGTCGCCCCGGAGCCGGTCCCGCACCGCCAGCTGCACCTCACCAACGCGCAGCCGCGCCGCGACCCTGACCGCGACCGCGTCCGCTAGCCGCGCGCTCTCCGGCACTGCCACACCATCGCGCCCCCTCACCCCGTCCCCGCCCTCCCGCACAGCCTCGCCCACCGCGACCCCTTCGTCCGCCACCCGCACCGCAACTCCGTCCTGCTCAACGCGCACCCCGACCCTCACCCACAGCCTCCCGCCGCGGGCGTCGGCCTCGCCCACCCTCTCCCCCACCCCGTCGCCCACCCGCTCCGCCAACGCCACGCGGACGGGCTCGCGCACGCGCTCCGCCTCCGCCTCGCGCGGCGCCACGCTCTCCCCCACGCAGACCTGCAGCGCGTGGCGCACGCTCACGCACTCCCGCACGGTGCCCCCGCGCGAGTCCGCAACCCCGAGCCGCTCCCGCTCCCCAAGCGGCACCTTCTCGTACTCGTCGTACACCCCCTCCTACTCCCCGTCAGGCCTCCCCACGCCCACCCCCACTGCAACCACCTCCCCCAGCGCGAGTCGCACGCGCTCCGGCACGCGCCCCTCCGCCTCCCACTCGCGGCCGTCCGGAAGCGGCACCGCCTCTCGCACCGGGTCTGCCGCCGTCACCCCCACGCACACCGCCACCCCCTCCAGATCCGCAGGCCGCACCCACTCCGCGACCCTCAGTGCCGCTCCGTCCCTCTCCCTCACCGCCACCTTCACCCTCTCCGCCACCGCCTCCGCCACAGCCTCGCCGCCGACCGCGTCGCCCACCGCCTCCGTGACTGCCACTCAGTCCGCCCGGAGCTCCGCCACCGCGTCCGTCTCCCCCGGCTGGTCCACAACGGGCTCCCACACGCGGACGCAGCCGCCCTCCGCCTCCCGGACCCGGTCGCCGAGCACAACGCCCAGCGCGACGTCCGTGTTCACCGGCAGCCCGAGCCGCACCCTCTCGGCCTCCCTCCTCCTCTCGCGGTCTCCGACGCCCACTCCCAGCCTCACCCGCCGCTGCACTTCCACCGCCTCCGCCACCGTCACCCACTCCCAAACCCCCACAAGCGCAACCCCCACCGCCTCGCCGCGCCCCACCGCCACCCCCACGCGGAGCGCGCGCGCGACGGCCACCGCGTCCGCCTCCCTGGGGGCCACGCCCTCGGCCTCCCGCTCCCGCACGGCCTCGCGGAGCGGCGACGGGTCGCGGAGCGCGACGTGCACGGTCCCCGTGACCCTCACCCTCACGCCGTCCCTGACGCCGTCGCCCTCCCACTCCCCCACGCTCTCCCTCCGACCGACCCGCAGCCGCACTTCGTCCATCTCGGCGACCGCAACCTCCGCCCTGACGCTGTCACACCGGACCCGCACCCCCACCGCGACCCCGAGCGCCTCCGGCAGCCTCCGCTCCTCCGCCTCTCCGTCACCGACCCCTTCGCCGCCGTCCCCCACCGAGACCCGCACACACCCGCCAGTCCCGTCCCGCTCCTTCACGGCGCGTCGCACGCGCACGCGACTCCCGACCGCCAGCGCGACCTTCTCTTTTACCGGCATCCCAACGGCCACGTTCACCCGCACCGGCACCTGCAGCCCCACCTTCACCGTCTCGCGCACGACCACCGCGCCCGCCATGCGCTCGCTGTCGTGCTCACGGTCCGGCACCCTCACCCACACCTGCACCGCCGCGCCCAGTGCGAGGGGCACCGACACCGCGACGGCCAGCCCCACTGCCACCGCCACCGCCCTCCGCACGCCCAGCCACACCCGCACACAGACCCCCACAGTCAGCACCATCACCGTCACCCCCACCCGCCCACCCTCAATCCGCTGGAGCGCGTCCGTCAGCCTCACCGCCACCCCGACCCACACCTGCTCCGCTGCCGCGCCCCTCTCCGCCTCCGTCACGCGCTCCCTCTCCTGCACCCGGGCCCCGACCACGACGTGGACGGCCAGCGGCACCAGCGCCTCCTGGACTGCCACGGCCACGCCGCTGCCGTCGCTGTCGCGCTCCCCGTCCCCGACCGCCAGCCCCACCGCCACGGCCACGGGCAGCCGCGCGCGCACCGGGAGCGGCACGCTGCCGGACACCACCAGCCGCACACAGAGCGCGCGGCGCACCCACACCCTCACGCCGTCCGACACCCCCTCGCGCTCCCGCGTCTACAGCCCCTCGTTCACGCCGTCCCCGTCGCCGTCCTTCCCTCGCTCCCGGTCCCGCACGTACTCCGGCACCGCCACCCCCTCCGCCTCCCGGAACGGCACGCAGACGCGGTCCTTCACCGCCTCCACCGCCTCTGCGACCCACACCCGATCCCTACCCCCCACGCCCTCGCGCGAGGGCACCCTCAGCCTCAGCCCCTCCCCGTCCCTGTCCTGGTCCCTCTCCCACAGGCCCACACCGAGCGCGACGCACAGCCGCAGCGGCAGCGCGACCGCCAGCGCGTGCCGCTCGCCCTCCGCCTCCCGCTCCACCAGCTCCACCGCGTCCGCCTCCCCCTCCCCCACGGTCTCGGCCTCGCCGCCGGCCACCCGCACCCGCACCGCGACCGGCACTGACAGCGCCGCGCCGACCGCGCGCGCGACACCCACGCCCTCCCGGTCCCGCACCCCTAGCCCCACTGGCAGTGCGGCGCTGAGCCCCACCTTCACCCGCACCCGCAGCGCCACCCTCCGGCCCGCTGCCACCTTCAGTCCCTCGGGCTCCCAGTCCCGCACGCGCACGTGCAGCACCGGCACCTGCTCCCGCACCCTCACCGGCAGCGCGCCGTCGCCCACAACCTCCGCAACCGACGCGCGCTCCGCCACCCTCTCCGCATCGCCCTCCCTCACCCCGACCCACAGCGGCCCCGCAACCCGGACCGCCTCCCGCACCCTCCGGGCCTCGCCCTCGCAGTCGCGCACGCGCTCCGCCACCTCCGGCTCCACGACCGCCAGCGGGACCCGCTCCCCGAGCCCCTGCGCCACACGCACCGTGAGCCCCTCCGGGCACACCCTCACCCCCACCCTCACCTCCCCGACCCCGACCGCCTCCCTCTCGCCCTCCCCGACCCTCTCCTCAGTGCGGAGCGGCTCGCCGTCGCGGCCCTCGGGCTCCTGGACGCAGACGGCGCGCCCGACGGCGTCCCCCGCAACGGCGTCGGACACCGCCACCGTCAGCGCGACCGCCAGTCTCTCCGCGTCCGCATCGCTAACGCAGTGGCCCACGAGGACGCATACCGTGAGCGGCTCCCCATCGGCTTCCAGGTGTGAGATGCGGTGGTGCAGTGGTGGTGCAGTGGGAGGCGTGTGCAGCGCCTGAGGACGGTGCTGGTGGGATCGTGGGGGGGGGGGGGGGGGTGCAGCCATGCACCCACAAATGCGTTGCGGCGCAGAGGGCCCTCTGCCCACTGCTGTGGACGACCACCAGAACCCTCGGCACCCGCACGCCACGCCCCCTGTCGGTCCCAAAGAGCATGGGCCCGCGATAGTTCTGCCCCATGGAATTCGGCGCTCGCACTGCCCGCGGGCTGACCGGCGACAAACGTGATTTTGGCCGCGAAACGCCGGCAATTGAGCAGCAACCGACGGCGTGCTGCGCGTCACTCCAACCGCCGTAACCGCCGCAGAAGCAACATTTGTGACCCGAGGGACCCCGGTCCCCACCTTACCACCCCCCCACCAACGTCGATTGAACCCCCCCTCCGGAAGGACAACACATCCGGGAGGGGGGGGGATGACGGCACAGTGAAACGCTACCAAAAGAAGTGACCAAGGTGAGGTCTACAACCATCACAAAGAGGTACGATGGACACATCCAACGCTGTGATATTCACATGTTTCAAAGACGAACCGGCGGCTGTTGGCGGTGCCCTCCTCTTGTTCCGCTTGCCTCCGGGCCAGGCTCTTGCTGAGTGTGGTGGACACCCCCTACCCCCCGAAGGTGGGGCTGATGGGGGGGACTGGGCTCCGCGAACGCGGAAACGACACCAGCAAGAGCACCGGCCGCAGCGGCTGACAGAACGCAGCGACCCCACGCAACATGCGAAGGGAAGAACGGGTGACCGTCCAGGGCCCCGTAAAGGAGCAACAACCGGACGGAATGTCACACAGGGGGGGGGGGGGGGAGGGGGGGGCTGGCTCAGAGGCAAAAAAAAGTGTGTGTACTGAAAATGGGCTCTTCAATAGTTTTCGCTTCTCCACAGAGGGACATTTTCCGATGTGTGTGGGACAGGAATGGTGGGCCAGGCAAGAGAAGGAACCTCCGACAAAACCGGGGTGGGCAGAACCAAGGGCGACGGCACGGTAGCAGTGCAGCGTAACTCACCCGGGACACCACGCAGGCGCGCACGCCACCCGCGTCAACCATGAAGCGCACGCTACCCGCAACCAACAAGGAACACCCCCTGCGCAAGCGCGACCCACGGAGGGGGGAGCGTATGTGGTGGACGGCCAGGACAACGCGTGGAGGAGCAGGGCACCTGGGCATCACGCACACGGAAACGCAGCGAGGCAGGCTATGGATGGCCTGAGGATGGGGTTGTGGGGACAGCGAAAACAGTCAAACCGTGCATCCCGCAACAACCAGCACAACCCGCAACAACCAGCACAACCCCCAACACGCCAACTACTGGGCGCCGCTGACGCGCAAACGGCACATCCCGCAACATCCAGCACAGCCCCGGCACACCAACGACTGGGCTCCGCGAACGCGGAAACGACACCAGCAAGAGCACCGGCCGCAGCGGCCGATGGAAAGCAGCGACCCGACGCAACATGCGAAGGGAAGAACGGGTGACTGTCCAGGGCCCCGTAAAGGAGCAACAACCCGATGGACTGTCACACGGGGAGCGTAGAGACAAAAAAATGTGTGTGTACCGAAAATGGGCCTCCAATTTGCCGCCTCTTGAATAGTTATGTTTCCCCCGCAGAGGAACATTTTTCCGATGTGTGTGGGGGGCAGGGGAGGGTCAGCTGCGGTTGGCCAGGGCCCCACACGACACCCCCCCCCCCTTCCCTGGCACGGCAAAAACACTTTGTGATCGCGGTGCAGTTGAGATGTGTTGCACTGCGTAAGTCCGGCATAAGGTCAGGATCGTGCCGGTCATTGCAACACCTGACATCCCCCCCCCCCCCCCCACCGCATTGCATTCTGGATTCCCCCCCCCGGCAGGTGGATGCCCGCAGAAGTGCGGATGCCGGCTTGTCATAGCAGAAGGTTCAAAGGCGAGAGGCCAATAGGCACCGCCACAGGCTAACAGAGCCAACCACCTTGTGCAACCCCCCCCCCCCCCCCCGCATTGGTGGTTCACTAAGCAATGGCCATTTGTGGTCCGCGTTCGTGTGCCAGGGTGTGTGTGCGCGCGCGCGACGGACCACACACCCACCGCCCCGTCCCCTGCAGATCCGCCAGCCCGACCCCTTCGCCGCCCACCCGCACCCGCAGCAGCGCCACCGTCACCCCCAGCCCCTCCTCCCTCACCGCCACCCGCACCGCCACCGCCCCCGCGACCCCCTCCCGGACGCCCCCCGCGACCCGCAGCGCCAGCGGCCCCTCGGGCACCCTCACCCTCTCCGGCCCCGACACACCCACCCCATCCGCCACCGCGTCCCCCCGGCCCACGCCCACGCGCAGTCCGTCGGCGTCCAGGACCGCCACCGCCGCGCGCACCGCGTCCGCGACGCGGAGCCCCGCGGCCACACCCTCCCGCACGGGCCCGCGGAGCCGCACGGCCTCGGGCGAGCGGACCCGGACCGCCACCGCCGCGGTCTCCGAGACCCGCAGCGGCAGCTGCACCGGGACCCTCTCCCCCCCGCGCACACCCACCGCGTCCCCGAACGCCACCGCGACCCCGAGCGCCACCCGCACCGCCACGGCCTCCCCCGCTGGGCCCCCCACCCCCTCCCTCACCCGCACGGCCTCCGCCACCCCGACGGCCTCGCGCCCGCCGCCCCTCAGCCCCTCCCCCACCGGGACGCGCAGCCGCTCCGCGTCCCTCTCCCCCACCGTCACCGCCTCCCGGCCGCCCTCCGTCACCGCGACCCTCTCCTCCGCCTCCCGCGCCCTCAGCGCGACCCTCTCGCACACCCGGTCCCCCACACTCACGCGGAGCGCCCCGCCCGCCGGCACGCCCTCCCTCAGCCCCTCCGCCACCGTGACCCACACGCGCTCGCGCACCTCCGGCCTCACCGCCACCGCCACTGCGACGCACGCGCCGACGGCAACCGCCTCCGCCACCCTTTCCGCCACCCCCTCCCCCCGGAGCACCCGCTCCCTCTCCCACTCTTGCACCCGCACACCCACCGACACCGTCGAGCGGCGCACCGCGACGCGGACGGCCACCGCCACCGCCTCCGCCTCCGGCACCGCCAGCCCGGGGCTCACCCGCACGGGCACGGCGGGGCGCACCGGCTCCCGCACCCCCACCTACACCACCACGTGGACCGCGTCGTACTCCCCCCCGAGCCGCACCGGGACCCCCTCCCTCTCGCGCTCCGCCCCGCCCACGCTCTCCCGCACGCAGTCCCGGCCCTCCGCCTCCCCCTCGCCCTCCCCCTCGGCCTTCACCCCCTCCTCCGGCACCGTGTCGCTGTCCTGGAGTCCGGTGTCCCCCACGCCCTCGCCCACGCTCACGTCCCGGTGCAGCGACACCCGCTCCGGCAGCACCGTCAGCCGCACCGCCACCGCCTCCCGCGCCCCCCCGGCCACCCCCACCCGCACGGCCTCCCTGACCGCCACGGCCTCCGCGACCGCATCGGCCTCCCGCCGGGGCCTGCGCACCGCGACCCCGACGGCCTCCGCGTCCGCCAGCCTCCGCCGGACCGTGCCGCCCACCCCGAGCCCGTCCCGCAGCGCCAGCCCCACCGCCACGCTCTCGGGCCCGGCGACGGGCACCCCCACCGCCACCCCGACCCTCCACCGCAGCCCCTCCCAGACGCTCGCCCCCACCGCAACGTGCACCCTGAGCCCCTCCACTTGCACTGCCACTTTCCGCCCGACCGCCACCGCGACCTTCACCCGCGCGGACTCGGTGACTCGTTCGGAATCGCCCTCCTTCACCGGCACCTGCACCCGCGTCCTGTCGCCCGCTCGCACCGACACCCCCACGCGCTCCCTAGACCCCACCGTGACGCAGTCGCTCATCCCCCTCGCCACGGCCTCCCATGACCCCAGCCGCACCGCGTCCGCCACCGCCACCACCACCTCCTCCCGCCCACCGGCCCCGACCCTGTCCCCAACCTCCACCGCCTCCACCGTCACCGGCTCGGTCCCCGGCACCCCCTCCCGGACCCCCAGCGCCACCACCTCCCCGCCCCCCAGCCTCTCCCCCTCCTGCTCCGCCTCCCGCACCGCCGCGCCCTCCCGCACCCGGACCCCCACCCGCACCGCGTCGTGCAGCGCCACGCGCTCCCGGTCCCCCACGGCCTCTTCGGCGGTCTCCCGGTCCGGCACCGGCGTCGCCACGCCGACCGCCACCCGGTCCGGCGCCGGGACGCGGTCGCAGACGCAGTCCCGGCCCCGCACCCCCTCCGCGACCGTCACGGCGCTCGTCACCGGCACCAGCACCGCGAGCCGCTCCCCCACCCCCCGCCCCACCCGCTCCCTCTCCCTCAGCCCCACCCGGTCGCCGCTCAGCGCCTCCCACACCCCGACCCCCACCCCGACCCTCTCCGCGCGCCCCACCACAACCCACACCTCCTCCCGGACGCCGTCGCGCTCCCGCGCCGCGACCCTCAGCCACTCGCCCTCCGTCACACTCACCGCCGTCCCCACCGCCACGTTCACTCCCACCGGGGCCTCCCGCTCCCAGTCCCAGACGCCGTCCCGCTCCGCCACGCCGTCCGCGCGGCCCTCGCTCTCGGCCTCGCAAAGCCGGACGTGCTCCGCGTGGCCCTCGTCAAGCGGGACGCGCACGCGCGGCCTCAGCGCGAGCCGCACGCGCTCCGGCACCGACAGTACCCTGACGCTCCTGCCCTCCGCCACGCACACCCGCCTCCCGTCCCGCACCTTCTCGGCCCTGCCCCCCGCCACCGCCTCCGCGACCCCCACGCGCTCCGCCTCCGACCCCAACGCCGAGTCGCCCAGCCTCACGCCCCCCGCGTCCCGCACGCGCACGCGGCCGCCCCCAACGCCGACGGGGAGCCCCACCGCCTCCGCCACCGCCCTCCCGACCCGCACCTGGACGCGCTCGGGCACCGCGACGCGCACCTCCTCCTGCGCCCCCACCGCGACCGGCACCCGCACCGCCAGCCCCTCCGCAACCCGCAGCCCCGGCGCGTCCCGGTCCTGCAGTCGCTCCCTCACCGCCACCGCCTCCGCGTCCCTCTCGCACACCGTCACGGCCGTGCCCACCCGCACCTTCACCGCCTCCCGGACGCTGTCGCGCTCCGCCTCGCGGTCCCGCACCCGCGCGGCCACGCGGACGTCCTCCGGCACGGGCTCCCGCAGCGCCACGGCCACCGGGAGCCCCGGGCGGTCCCGCAGCCCCACGCGGTCCGCGTCGGCCCCCGGGAGCGGCTCGCGGACGGTCTCCGGGTCCCGCACGCGGTCCGTGTCGTCCGCCACGAAGTCGGTGTCGGACAGCAGCAGCGGCGGTGTGTTTGGGGGTTGGGGGCCGCCGGGCTCACGTCAAATGGAGAGGGCCCCCGGAGGTTTGGGTTTTGAGAAGCCTTTGCCCCGGGGATCGAGCCATGGCAGTCCCCCCCCCCCCCCAAAGGGCTTTGCTTGAAGGGGAGGGGGGCCATTGGGGCAGTTACACAGCGGTTGCAGAGCGGTCACGGGGGATGTGAAAGCGGTTGGGGGGGGCGGTTTCTGGCGGTTGGAAGTGCGGTTGGGGGCTGATGCTGGGGTATGGGAATGCCTTTCGGGTAGAGTCAGGGCAGTGGGGAGGGGGGAAGGGGGTCTCCCCCTCCTTCAAGCGATCCCCTCCCCCCCCCCCCGCGCCCTCCCCAGCCGCTCCAACGGACGGACTGTCGACATGTCGCCGGGAAATCACCCCCCCCCCCCTCGCGTCCAGGCAAACAGAGCCAACCACCAAGGCCTTGTGCCAAACACCCCCACGTCCCGTGCCTGTGTGCCCCCCCCCCCCCCCCCCGTCCCGCGCTGCCAAAAGGCGATGCCACGGCCAATGCGGTATGGACGGAGTGTGCGGAGATGGCGCTGGCGGAGGGCCCACGCACACACACCGGACCGGGGGGGGGCGTTAGAGCCCCGGCCCGCGGGGGGCGGTGGGCGCGGGTGTTGGTCACCCCCCCCCCCCATCCAGGCGACCCTCTGGGCACTGCGCGTTTCACACACCCATTCGCATTGTCCCTCCCTCCCACTCCTCTTTGAAGTCATTTGCCGTTGAGCGGGTGCAATTCCGTGGCTCTTGGGACGTGCCTGTGGCACGTCCACCAAAGCTCCCGCCCGCACCTGCGCTTAGCTCACCTTCATCCCCCCCCCCCCCGGCCCCGCCCAACCGCCGTTGTTGAACAGGGTGCGTCCACCAACGCTTCTGCCTGCCCCTGCGCTTAGCTCACCTTTATTGGTCCTCAGCCCCCCCCCCCCCCCCTCCAGAACTCCCACACGTGCACGGATTGGGAGCATCCATGTCCCCCCCCCCCCTCATCCTCTGGGACCCCTCCCCCCCGCTTCCGCTGCGGGTGTGGGGGGGGGGGGTCAGAACTACACCGCAATGCCCCGGTGGCCCAGGCTGCACTCGGCAACAAGCGGCCGAAACAGGCGGCAATGCTCAGGAGCGGGGGGGGGGGGGGCAACCCGTTCCACGCTTCCCCACAAACCTGCAAGGCATGACCCCGCACACCGGGTGCACTACACGGTACCCCACGTGCCTTTCCGGCAACACTCCCCCCCCCAACCACCAAGGCCTTGTGCCCCCCGCAGGGATGCATTGGATCGGGGGGGGGGAGGACCCCCCCCCCCCCTTCCTCCAGGGCGCCCAGCCTATGCCCAGCCACTGTCCCCCTGACGCCAAGTGCCAGACTGAATGGCATTTGTAACCGACAGTAACCGCCCACAACCGCTTTGGCAACCTCCTCCAACCGCCTGCCTAACCGCCTCTGAGGTCCCTTTCCTTCCAATGCATCCCTGCCCCCCCCCCCCCCCCTCAGCAGCGCTGCGCACCAGCGTCCTGCATGGGTAGCCCCCCGGCCTTTGTGGAACCCCCCAACCCCCCCAGCCGCGCCCTCCCCCCCCAGCACTGGACACGGTGCCCACTCGCTTCTCTGGAAGCCTTTACCCCCACCCCCTTGCCCCCACGTAGTCCACCCGGTGTGCAGTGCTGCAGGGGAGGGTACCCCACCCGCCGTCGTGCCAAGCCCTTCCCGGTGCTGGTGCACTGGATATGTGCCCGTCCTGCCGTGTCGGACCCCCTCCGGTTCCCCCCCCCCCCCAACCGTGGCCTTGTGCCAACCCCCTCCCAAACCGTGCGCCAACGGGCGGCCCCGGTCATCGCGCGCGCGCGCTCCGGGGAGGGCGGGGGGTGCGCAGCCCCCGCCCACACACCCGTCGTGTGTGTGGCCCCCATGCGGCAGCGGTTTTGGACCATCATCGACTGCGTCGGATGCGGGCTCAGAGACATGGGGTCTCAAAACAAACAAACAAAAGGGCAGTTCCGCCTCCGGGGCCAGAGGGCTCTGGTTTCTCGTCGCATCGTCTGCCTGGGGCTCGGGCATCCCCCTGTCCCGCCTGCGGAGCGGGTGTCGGGGTCTTTGATCCGCCAGCAATACAGTCATCGTCCAGCGACGACAATGATTGTGTGTAATCGATAGTACCAGCGCCTTGGGAAGTGTTTGCACCGGGGCAAATAGTACGACGTGGGCAAACACTAGCTCTTCGGCAAACAGTAGCACATGGGCAAACATCGGAACCTGGGCCAACCGTAACCCCCCCCCCCCCCGTGTCCAACGAATAATTATGTCCCAAAAAAAATACGGTCCGAACGGGTAGTGTTTGTTGGACACGGGGGGGGGGGGGGGTAGGGCTGTCAACTTTGGGGGGGGGGTCTGGGAAAAGGGCTCAATTGACAGGACCAAAACCAGCAAAGCCCCCCGCACCCCCCCTCCCCCCCTCCCCGGCCCCAAAGCAGCCGTGATGGCTATGGCCCGGGCTATTGCCATAGCCATCGCCGTCTACCTCGGCTTCATCCCGAATTGCCTTTCGACCGCCGTCCGCCACACCGCGCCCTCCGTCCGCCTCCGTCCCCGCCCGCTGGCGCCCCTCCCCCCCCCCCCCCCGCCCTCGCCCCCTTCGCTGCCCCTGCACCGCCCCTCGCCTGCCTCCCACGCCTCCTCAGATCCCGGGCCCTCCATCTCCTTCACGCCGACGCGGACCATCACCGCCGTGCCGACCCGCACCTGCTCGGACGGCAGCCCGTCCCCCACCCGCAGCGCCTCCCGGACGGCCACGCCCTCCCCCTCCGCCCCCCACACCCGCAGCCGCACCCTCACCGCCAGCCTCTCCGTGCCGCCCACGCAGACCCAGACCAGCCGCACCCCGTCCCCCACCCCCACCCCCACCCTCAGTCTGTCGCGCGCGCCCACGCCGTCGCACAGCGCCACGCGCTCCGCCACGCGCCCACGGACGGCGTCCCGGTCCCCCAGCGCCACCCCCACGGCCACGGCCGCTCCGACGGTGTCGACGCGGACCCCGTCCCTGGCCTCGGCCTCCTCCACGACCTCCGCGACGCCCCTTCTGACGGCGTCCCCGACGCAGCACTTCTCGGCGACGGGGACATGTCTGGCCACGGCATCTGGTACACCGCTGTCCCACAGCCACGCCCGGAGCCCCTCTTCAGACCCCTCAGCCAGTGCCTCTGCGTGCGCGCGGCGCTCCTCGCGACGTGCTGCGAATTTGGGGCTTTCGAACTCGAATCTGCGGTCCTGCAGAAGTAGCACTCGCCGGAAGCAAACGCCGGGGCAGTGCGAATGTCGCGAATTTGTGACACGAGTTGCAACCGTTACAAAACAGTTGCTCGCAGTTGCGTGGGCGTCGGACAGTGCCCTTTTCGGGAGATTGTGCGCGCGGGCGCAACGGCGCGCAGATCAGACGAATGTCGTCGCTGCCGTGGGAGCGAGTGCCCAGATCGCGGTGATTGGCCGGGGGGGCGGGGGGGCAGCGAGTGGTGTGAGCGCCGCTGTGACCTCCAGCACAGGGCAA